>KK502462.1:383466-486599 GCA_000688735.1 Glossina austeni | reverse complement strand
AGTAGTTTCCTTATTCCTATTCACAAAAGTGGAAGTAAACAACTTGTAGAGCACTGCAGAGGCATAGCCAAGTTGAGTGTCTTGCCTAAGTTGTTCGAACGAATTGTGGCTCAGCATTTGACCTTTGCCATTAATTCGTATATTTCTCCACACCAACATAGCTTTCGAAAAGGAAGATCTCCGGTCACCAATCTGTTAGAGTTTACTTCTCATGTTTTTAAGGCTTTTTCTAGTGGCTCTCGCACTGATGTCATCTAGAGTGATTTTAGCAAAGCGTTCGATTTGATTAACCATAAATTGCTTGTATTTAAACTTCAAGCCTCTGACTTCCCTTCCCATTTAGTGAAATGGATAAGCTCTTATCTGCATAATAGGTCATTCAGGGTTTTGTTTAACTTCATCACCTCGGATGAATTCCCCGTTATGTCTGGCGTACCTCAAGGCAACCACTTAGGACCCATTTTATTTAATCTATACATTAATGATTTGTCTTCGGTGATTAAATCCAGCCAGATCTTAATGTATGCTGATGATATGAAACTGTTTTCTTCCTATTCCATAGAATCGTAATCACAGCAGTTTCAAATTGATCTGAATAATTTGGTTGCATGGTGCTCGTTGAATCATATGACTCTAAACCTAAATAAACGTAAGAAGCTTTCTTTCTCAAGAAAGAAGTCATTCATTACCCAATATTTCATAGATTCGCACAAGTTGGAGGACGTCGATTCGTTCACAGATTTAGGCGTTCTCTTTGATCTTAGGTTACGTTTTAACTTGCATATTGAGCTCTTGTCAAGCAAGGCTAGATCTGCTGTTTTATAAAGAGGTGATCCAAACAGCTTGATGATCCTTATATACCAAAAGGCTGTACATGTGTTTGGTTAGACCTGTACTCGAGTATGCCTTTGTTGTGTGGTCTCCTTCATATAGGTGCTATGTAGATTCAGTTGAATCTGTTCAAAAGCAATTTTTGCTGTTTACCCTTAGGCACTTGGGTTGGGATCCCATTGCCTCTCTTCCCCCCTATGAGAATAAGTTGCTTCTGTTGTCCTTACTGTCTCTTGAGAAACGTAGATTTGTTCTTGGCGTTTCCTTCTTAATCAAATTAATAAATGGTGCTATAGATTCGCCCGCATTACTTGGTGAAATAAGCTTTAATGTCCCTAATTGCTTCTCAAGGCACTTTATCTTGATTAAGTTTAGCCAATGTAAATACAATTATGAGCTGTTTAACCCGCTCAGAACTGTTTGCAGAAACCTAAATGATGTCTATGACTTATTCTCATTATCGGACTCTTTAAAGTCTACTAAAGCAACTTTGCTTAATACGGGCGTTCTTCCTATGTTGCACTTAAACTAACTTGCGTTCATAATATCTTCCTTTTTTTTCGAAAATTATATGGTCTTGTTAATGTGTCGGTTGCCAAGCTTATGCTTTGCAATGGCTTAGGGGTTCACTGGCAACGTGGATCTGTTGTTGTTGCGGGTGTGCTTCTATCCTAGCTGTGTACATGTTTTTTTTCTTTTTTTTTCCTTTTTATTTATTTATACATGAATAATTACTTTTAATTTCTCTGTTTTTGTTTTTATTGCTCTTCTTTTTTTATATGTCTTTATTACATACTAGTTTTAAAACAATTAGTATAACTTTTTCTTTAAGTTGTATTTGAATTTGACTGCTAAAGTTAGTCGAATTCCATGTAAAAGTAAGTAAAATAAAAAAACTAAAAAAAATTAAATAAAAAAAAGCTTTTGCGAGGATAATTAATAATAAATCACAATTTTGAGTGGATAAGTGCAGGTTTATGGGATCAAAGGTGAAGTACCTGGATAACAAATAGCTTCTCAGAGCAATACTAGATCGGTCGCGTCGGTCGCATTTAAAAGATTTATTAAGGGTTTTGCGTCAATGTCCCAACGTGTTTATAAATTGATAGAGACAAATGAGAACTTTGATTTCGGTAACTAAGAGAAAAAGCGTTTCGAGTTGTTGGAAAGTAAGCTGATTGAGGCACCGCCTTTCTCTCTATATCACTACAGGACGGAATTATATTGTAACGTGAATCGTCATAGGTTTGGTGTGATCTTAAATTTTCTATTCTTATTTTTATAAAGAAAGAAAAAAGGAAAAAAGCATGTACACAACTAGCACAGAGGCGCGCTCACAACCAGTACAACATTAAACGCAAGTGAAGCCCTAAACCACTGCAAACATGTAAAAGTTTGGCAACTGATACAATAAATAACACTAGTTAATTTTCGAACCATAATGAGATGTTAAGATTACAAGCTAGTTTGAATACGACCTAGGCAAATCGCTTGTATTAAGCATAGTTGTCTTGATGGACTTTAAAGAGTCCGATATTGAGATTATGTGATAGACTTCATTTAGGTTTTTGCAAACAACTTTGAACAAATTAAACGGCTCATAAGTATATTTACATTAACTAATCTTACAGAAAATGAAGTGCCTAAAGAAGCGATTAGGGATTTTAAAGATTATCTCACCAAGTAATGTGGGTAAATCGATAGTACCATTTATTAACTTAATTAAGATAAAAACACCAAGAATAAATCTGCGTTTCTCAAGTGACGGTAAGGATAACAGAAGCAACCTATTTTCATAAGAAGGAAGAAAGAGAGATAGACAAGCGGGTCCCAATCCAAATTCCTTAGGGCAAACACCAAGAATTGCTTTTGAACTAATATAATTGAATTTTTATAACACCTATAGGAAAGAGAGCACACAACAGAGGCATACTCAAGTATTGGAGTAACTAAGCACATGTAAACGGGATATCAGAAAGGCGCAACATCAGTGAGAATCCAACCAAAGCAATCATCAGAGAAAAATGGTGTCGGAAAACATTAAATGTAAAATTATTTGTTTTACCTTACATTGGAAATGAAACAAATTACTCACTCCTACATCATTAAGTAGAATCAATTCAAAAGGAAGATTTGCCTGACCGAGAATGTTACATTTCTAGTAAAATTGAGATAATACTCGGCGCAGACATATACGGATTAACATCTGAAAGGGACATAAACCGCCACGAATTTTAGTCCAGAAAACAAAAATGGTTTGAATCTTGTCAAGCCCTATACATAAGATATAAATTACCTTAATTAGTACGGATCAATCAGAGAATGGAATACTATTAGCATATAATCGCAATATTTATGAAAGCAACTTTCCTTCGCATCATTATTAAATGATGATGAGATTCGCAGAGTGGGGAGGAAGGCTAGAGCATGCAATATTATTTGACAATGAAAGACATCCTATAATGTTAAGTCCAGACTGCAGATTGTCTGAGCTTATAGTCAGTCACTATAATGTGCGAACAATACACAGCAATCAAGGCACACAAACAAGCATCAGATGGCATGTGCTAGATACTAAGCTGGTGAAATAATGCTTTCATAAATGCATGACATTTTTCAGGAATAATTGTTAAACAAAGGAAAAACCAATGGCCACGAAAAGCGGTTTGGATTTCTCTGGCCTCAAAAAGAGCGGCGAAAACAACAAAATCTTATCTGGCAATGTCCATTTTCTTAACCAGGAAGGGCATTGACATTGATGTGGTGGGTGATTTAACAGCGAACGCATGCACAGCAACTAAGCGATTTGTTGCACTTCGAGACATGTGCACTGAATTATACAGCGATTGGTGTCGTAACTAATAAACCAGTACAACTTGATGACCATAGCAACATAAGGTGCCATTGCCAACGATAAAATAAATTGGTACGGCGGCATCCGATCACTCCAAACAAGAAAACCCAGTCGATACTATTTTCAGCATGGAAGGGTCACAAAAAGAAAAATTTCAAAGGGAGAAAATTACTAAAGAGAAAAAGGCAGGGACCAAAACGATGAAGTCTACTAAACTGCGACTCACCAATCAGTTTAACGTTTTCGCTTCTCGCCATCTTTCTGTTTATATCATATATAAAAAAAATAGGAACACCTCACATCAATTATGACACGTTAAGAATAAAACGCACTACCCTATGGAAGCAAGTAACGGTTGATGCTAATATCATTAATATGCTGGAATGCAACACTTCATCAATGTGTTCCCAAGGCAAAACCATGACAATGAACTTAGAATGCAAAAATCTTGTTCACCAATCTCTAGAAAAAGTGTCCGAAGCAGAGCACAAAATAGAGATTACAATTCTTACGTTCAAGACACAGGCGCGGGATTTCGGGAACCGTATTGACTAACATATTTGACGTAAATGACGAGACATAAAGAGATATTTAGAAATTAGATAACAATCAACGAGAACACATCACATTAGATCAAAAATATGAAAAAATACTATTGGATGTCACACAAACAAAAATTCAATAAGCAAGTTGCTAAAAAGCTTCAATATTCATTTCATACGCTCATGTCAACGAGCCAAAATTGTTGTCAACCTGATCAATCGAAACTACTTAGCGTTATTAAATAATGTATATAGTAAAACGGCTATTTTAGGCTGTATTCCAACTTGAAGTTACCTTATCTCATCGACGCATCGACATTATTCACACTTCTGAAGAATTAGTTTGAAATAACATAAGCCACGGCCATTCCAAAAAGGGTGAGGAACAGCACATTTGCAGTACTTCAGATAAAGCCAAATCCATCAACGGTAAACGTCGACAAACACTTATGCTATGAGTTTAGCGAACACGCGATTTCTAATGTTAACTCAATAGATAGCATCCTGGCCATGGACGTCAAAACATCATATGGGTTTCCAGGACAACAGAACTGTATAATTCACGAATTATATAACTATACCCATGCTAATGAATGCAAGAAACAGATATTTAATATCTCAACAACTCTATGAAAAGAGCTATACAGCAATATTTCGTGGTCGTTCATTACACCTACTTCAACAGCAGTTTATTCGTTATGCCATGGTCAGAGCAACAATGCGGTATTAAATGATATCGGAATACTAGACATCAATTCCACATGCTCACTACATACGTCTGAATTTATTCTGATGCATGAAAAAGAAAAGGGAGTGTTCATGCAGACTTTTATAAAGAACCAAAACCTTGATTAACACGACATTTGACTCTACTTTTATCCAACATGTAAACACGTCAAAGACTAATCGATTCGAATCATATAATAGATACATCAATAAAACTCAGAACCTGCTGATTGACAACAAACAGGCGTCATGGAAGAAGTGAGCTCGTGTTATTAACGGGTCCGCAATTATTACTTTATGAATTGTAATGAGTGTTATTGTTGCACTATATCAGAAGAATAGAAATAATAACACGTCACCACCTGAACCGTCAAGAAGATGGTAAGATGTAGAAAGGGTTTCCGAAAACAGTTAAATAATGTAATAGTTGTAATATGTGCTTCACACATATCACAGTGCATGAAATATTTAATTTTCAAGAAAAACCATTGTAGATTTTAATTGAAATGAACCACTCGATACAAATTGTTAAAAAATGCTGACTATTCACCTTCTTTTCGCCACGCACTTTACACACATTAGACATTTGTATCACATTCTATGCAATACTTAAAAACTATTTAGTAAGCATCCTGTGGTCATATTTTTTTTGACTACTAAGTGGCTTACCTTGCTGGATAATAATTTTTCGTTTCTTTTTTGTAAATTACTGATGAGATATACAGGCCCTAGCTGTGAAATTTTTAAGGTACTTCCGTCTCGAAAACGATTCAGACTTTGATGCTGATTAAGAATGCATATTTATACTTTGCGGGGTCTCTAAAGCTTCCTCCTGGGTGTTGCAAACGTTTTGACAAAATATAACAATACATAAGCCTTCGGTGATTGACACAAAGAAAGTTAATAGTCATCATCTGTTAACAGTATCAGTTAACAGTATGAGTGATCCATGTCATTTAATCATCCAGAGCGTTTTTTTCTAAACTAAAAATTTAGGTTGTAGTAAGGCGTTGAGTGGGATACGCATATTGTAATAGTTTCCAGGACTGAGGAAGAAGACGAGAATTCATATTGATAGTTGTTTAAAGCGCGTTGGGTTTACGTCAAAGAGAAATAACCGTGAAGTTTCGATGCATAGTATACCGAAAGAAAATATTCTATTGAGATTGTGCCGGCTTTGGCCGGTTATATTAAGGAACACCAGGAGATAACATTTTCCGGCAATCGACGTATTTTCGAAATTGGTTCATCTTTATGCCATCCGCACGGCTAATGTCGGTAACGATTGTAGATGTTTAACCTCGTATTTTAATTTTTATAGTAGACCATCGGTGATAGTTTTAGATAGAGATAGTACACATATTACTAGGGATTTTCGAGATTTGATTAGGAATAACAATACCAGACAGGTCAAATTTGCTACGGAATCATCTCAAGCTAATGCTCATATGAAACGGGTTAGCCGCAGCTTGGCACTGATGATAACAAAGTTAACGAATGCTAATACAAACTGGTTTGGATGGACCAATATACAAAAGAAACGGTACATCAAGCGAGCTTCCTTTCAATGTTGACCAGAAAGGAAGAGAAAGAGATTTCTGTAGAGAGAGATTTTCTGAAGGAACACTGGAAACTCTAAATAGCTTAAAGATCAAGAGGAGTCTGATGTGTTTCCGGCAGTCTGCGTTGGAGTAGATAACGACGCGTCAATATTATATTAAGGGTTGAAAGACTGTAAGAGTATTTGTTAAACGTAGATTGACGAATATTATTTGGTGGTGAAATTTTTGGTAAATAACCCAGGCGCTTCTAGAATGTTCGTTCCAATGGTTGGTGATCTCTATAAAATTGTTCAATTTTTCCCGAATAGCAAAACCATGTTGGAGCAGAATGATGGGATCCAAGTAATTCAGATTTCATAAAAAGGAATATGGGACGTGGTTAATATCAAACCGTGGTTCAGCGTGTCACCTATGGTTGAACGTAAAATTGGGACGATTGTGGGTCGAAATGACCGAGTTGTTATAACCTTGTATGTTAGGTAGAAAGATGAAAGAAAGGAATGTAGGTATAGTTAAATAATAAAAAAAAGGATGAGAGGTTAAGTGCAACCGTCAGAGAGTACTGGCCAATAAAGCGTAAGGAAGCAAAACTTTGCGATGTTTAATTAAATTTCCTACAAACAAATTTTTTTTGAAACCATATTTGTCGAGCTTAGCGAATCGCTAGCTCCTTAAATTTTCATCCAATTGCTTTGAAATTTTAACTGCAAATCTAAAATACCATCCATTTTGTCTTCCAAGGGGGTTTTTGAACAGAGAAACGAAACACCGTTTCGCTGCGAAGTTGTTTCCACAACATTCATTTTTGTTTCTAAGAAAGAAGGCGGTAGGTAAAAGTAAACCGTCAGTTTGAAAATGTGCTGGAAGCATGATTTGTTTGCCTTTTTTAACTTCTGCTGCCATGCGTTAAGGACGCATGATGATGTTAATGACAATGTTTTGTCATCCTTTCTCTTTCAATCCTTTCAATAGCGATGGAATCCACCAACGGAATAAAGTGGTAAGTAAGCTTTTAATGTGAAATTTTGTCTGTTGTTTGTTTTTAATTGTTCTTTATGTGTTTAGAAGCCATGAAATTGAGTCCGATGACTCTCTAACCTGCTTTCCTCTCACACAACAAAAAAAACTTTGGCACATTTTTATACAGTTTTCTTTTCCTATTAATTCATAACATTTCCAATAACAAAAACGATTTCAATTTCTCTGTATTAATCAAGGGGAAACGAATCAAACAATTTGTAAATAAATATGCATGACTACTATATATATTGTAATAAATTAAGTTGGTATGTGGAGGATCGCCATGTGATAAATTTAAGTTTTGTTGATTGTGTAATGAAAGTGTATGCAATTGGAATGTTTTCCTATGCTGCTCGGCTTCAGCCCGCCAAGTCGGTCTACTTCTTTTAATGCCAATACAAAGATCGGCTGGAAGCAGTCCCTAGCTAATTTGATTTTGGCGGATGGAACGTCTTTTTGATCTAGCGAATTAAAATGCTATAATGAATTGTTAATAACAATTGGTTTTATTTAAATCTTACAGGACTATTTATACTAAAATTAACAAATTTTGTTATGCTAGCGTAAGCATAAAATAATATTATAATTTATACGAATTATTTTAGTTAGGGCGCCTAGTGTCGTATTGCATTACGAAATGCAATTCTCAGTGAAGTGTAACTTCATGCTTGCTTTTCTTTTTGCAAATGAATTATGCAAAGTCAGCATAATTCTTTCACACTTCAAAGTGGATGCATAACAACGATATGCGATCACACAACCATCTGACATGCCGGTTGTGTGCTGCTGGAGATGATGATGTAGTTAATATTGTAGATGATGAAAGCGATTACACAGTTTTTAGCGCGGTATTTTTCTACCTGTGATGTGCGAGTCATCTTAGGCACTTCAGGGTCCACGTTAACACAAATTTTTATTACGAAGAGTGTCGCCCGTTTACCTCTGCCGGCGTAGCCAATTGAAACATCTTCTTCATTTTACTTAATCTCAATTTTGTTTCGCGTAATACAAAAAACGATTACGTTATGTCACCTTTTCTCGCTCTCCTAATTTCATTCTTAAATTTCCTTGAAGTGCGGCCGATGGTGAGTCATGGGGTGAAACATGCAAGCACCACCGCCGGACCAGAGAAAAAAGTTCCCGATCTCTTTTTTATTTGGCTGACGGCAAGCTTTAAATATAATAAAATCTTCTAAGCTCAAGAGCAAGGCTAGACGATCCCAGCCTAAGGCTGGCTCTACCACTGTAAGGCTGATGATCGTCTCCGTTTATGGCCCACTTGCCGTATTATTTGTACAATGTCAACCAGGGTTGCAGTTTGCGCATAATTTAGTAATATTAGCGAGAGATATATTAGCGGGTGGTATTTTACCCAGAATGGGTAAAAAATATTAGTATGTCCAAATTAACTTAGATGTCTAATATTTGTATATTGTTGTTATATAGCATAGAATATGTGTTTTGAATATTGTGAATATTGTGAATTGAATTTTGTGTTTCTGCATTTTATATTCACCAAATTCATTTTAAAACCATCCTTCTGCCACTCCTATAGAGATGGTTGGTTTCGTGATTCGGCAACCATCTCTACAAAAGATATCGTTTCGCCCCTTTGCATAAGTAAATAGCTACCTGCGTATTAGAAACAAGTGCTTGTTGCAGCAAATACAAATGATCCTCATCTAAACCGTGAAGATGGAAAAATGTTGATAAATGAATGGTGTATGTGGTTTAAGCAAGTATTCATGTTTACAGTGACTGGTACTCCAAGTTGCTGTTGTTTATATTTTTATTACTACTGCCTCTTATATGTGTATATACTAATTGTATTATAACTGTATTGAGATTTAATTGCAAAGATGGATCGTGTAAATCTATTCCTCCCTATTTTTTTTGCTTTTTTATTGAAATTTTTTTACTATATTCTTTCAAGTTATAAATACATTTTGTGACGTTTTTCGATATAAAATTTGCTGCATAATTTTGTTTTCTTGTTTATCTTACAATAATTTGAACTTTTTTTACTTGAATATAATAAAAGTTATCATCATAAACTGATAATTTATTGTTTAGTAGAAATTTTCACAATGACTTTTGCAATTTTCAATTCTCTCAATATGGCGGTAAGTACATTTTTTTGTACAGTGTGGAACCGACAATTAGGACAACGAAAATGAATTTCCATCTTAATTTTTTTGTGTCTTTTTATGCGAACATTTTATTTCTACTTTTGCCCCCAATTAGCACAAAATGAGACTGTTCGTTTGCCTTGTTACCCTTGGCATTATAAATAACATTTTTTTTAAATACTAGCAAATTATACATAAGTTTATCGCACACTTTTTTACAACTTAACTGTGAATCGTCCTCTTTCCAAATTAATTTATATTTTATAACTATATTTAACAATAACTTTCAAAAGCACTTTTCTTTTTTTTAAGTTCTTGCTAAATATTGCTTCTCTGAAGTTAATCACCATTGGCAAACTGATCAAGAATTCAGGAATTTTTCTCGAAATTTTTTTTTTAGCAAACTCGTTTAAAGCTATTATGTCCACTCTCGTTCAGTTTTCTCGTTTTTCTTCCGCCCTTTTCTCCTCTCAACATCGTCCCTTTTTCAACGGGCGAGATTAACTAACTTACTTACTATAGGGTTGTATTTGTAACAAATAATACTAGATACAACCACTTGTTGTGGTATGCTTACATATAATTCTGTCGTTATATGTGCTAATAGAATTGACTTAAATGTATGATGGGGGTTTTAATTCAACAAAAGTTTTAATTTGTGCATGAAAAAAAAAGAAGTGAAGTGAATCAACCAACACTTTATTTTTAAATTGGGTAACCAGCGAAGCGAGGAGCGAGGAAGTCAAGGAAAGAATTTATATTAGTCAGTTGACTAATGAAGGTTTTGGAATCGCTTGATTAAATTTAACTGGTCGCTACAAAAACACACGCATATAAATAAATTCGCAATTAGAAACGTTGTCAAATTCGACTCAAATTGGCAAAGCAGCTGGTTCATCCATCAAAGCTCTACAACGAACTATCCATGACACTAATTTTACTCTGCTGAAAATTGGTACAAAGAATAGTTATGTTTTATTTGTTTATAAATGTTCCACTTGTTTACCCGAAATCTCCCACGCTCTATGGGAACTAAACCGGAAATTAGGCGGAGGGTTACCCAGTTGGAAGAAAATGAATGATGTCTTATCAGACCCTAGAATTGACTAATCTCCGATGTTCCAGCAATTCCATTGCTTTACGGTATAAATCGCCATCGTTTATATAACCCAACAAAGAACCTAATGAGAAAAAGATGAACGCCTGTTTGATAGAGGTAACAGCTCCTGCAGGTAACAAATTCATTATATGCAAACAAGTCCCCTATGTTTATGTCCAACTTTCCTAAAATGACTATGGAGGAACACATCGCTACCGTAAAGCTACATAAGCTATTTAGCCAGCTACCAAGAGGTAAGAAATTTTGCAGGCAAATATATCTGCTATATCGGCAAGCGAAAACATCATCTTGCTTCATAGAACGGATTATAAACGACAGCAAATCGTAAAGGCTTCTGATTCTTCCCACGGTCGAGAATCACCATCCGAAAACGATAATAATTGTTCTGATCATAATAATAATCATAACAACCGAAACCAGTTGCATACCTCTTCTTCACCTACGAACGATAGTAACCTCCACGAAATGCTGGATAGGCACCCATCGACTACCATTCTAGCCAATACTAGTCTAAATTTATTACTAGCTTACCGCACAAAAATTATTTTTCCTTTGCATTAGAGACCGCTTTGCTCGATAGTCTAATAGGACAGGCCCGCTACATAGCTAGGGCACTTATTGATTGCGTAGCTTAGGCCACATTTGTTCCCCATAAGTTGCAAACTAAATTGTCCTTACCGAAAAAACCCACTAAAACTGAAATAACATGCCTTAATGGGACAATACTCGAACATTTAACACTAAGATATGCTATTTGAACTAACTCTCGTGTTGACCCTCTCGGCCAGATTGACTTTAATGCTCATAAAAAATCGTAGTAGGTAAATTCCCTCTGTGCCAGTTGACTCAATTAAGAGACTTTCAATGGTCCATTTGCCTTTAGCTGATGGTTCCCTAGGTAAAGGATCTCAAGTAGTTGCTAGGAGATGACGAGTATCCACAAATTATACATGAAGGGATTAGAGAGGATTCATAGCAGTGATAATTCACAAGATTGGTCTAATCGGCCCTACCGACCTCGCCAAACGAGGACTCATTGTCAAAGAGCTATGCCATTCAGAAATGTGGTAGCACGACCTCTCATTACTCAGGTTACTTCCTAAATGTCCGTATATCATTTCGAGTGTACAAAAATTTGAGCGTATTCATCTATATCAAGCTGTCCAATTATAGGGTATCTTCGAACGTTTCTCTAAATTCTCCCGTGCATTGAGAACGATGTAATATATCCATAAATTTATTGATGCCATATAAGCAGAGAGACGGTCACCGTCGCGTCATCCCCAGGCGTCTCCGTTATTCAAATCCGAATTAAAATCTGTTAAAAACTAATCATGTTATGCCAAAATAATTATTTTTCAGAATATTATATACTATCTCTAAATCTATCTCTATATATTCTAGCCTTTCTGAATGCATTTACTCATTTCTTTTCACGCCGAGCATGTCTATCAGTCCTTTATTCGGATCACGGTATCATCTTTGTTAGCGCCTCCTATTTATTAAAAAAAGTGGCAAGACAAGGAAAAGATGATTTAAAATCTTAAATCGTTCTCTCCAGCCCTTTTCAGTCATTAGAATGCCATACACTGACTCCGCATATGGGCAGCTTAAGCAAAACCGGCATGAAACGTGCTAAAGTCCATCTCGAAAAATAGTGTTTGCCCAAAAGTTTAGAAGGATGTTTGAACTCTATATCATTATACTCTATTAGTGACAATCCTAATGCTCGCATTTCATTAATCCCATGTCATTTCTTCATTCGAGACGTTTCTGATTTACGATTAAGTTTCGCTAATAGATGTCGTAAACTAAAAACCTTGCATCATGTATTTGCACGAAGGCGAAAGATCGAGTGTGCCCATATCCGTGGCGCTGTTGCGTTAGATTTAAAGGTATGAGCACTCAACAACGTTTAAAAGTGGTACAAGGGAAAAACTATTGCATGGCCTAGCAGTCTCTCATGAAACTTCACACTCCCCCAGGCAATAAACTTGCGTCATCTGTGGCACAAGGAATCGCACGATGCATGATCGGTTTAGGCCTCAGGGCGAACAGCATGATCATTATCGCCAACAACACCATTACCGCTATCAACGTTATCATTGTTAACAATAGTGGCAACTCCAAGAGCAACAATCGCATAACCAATGCCGGCAACCATCATTATCCGTTATTTCTCGAAGGTCTGCTAACCGTAACTGTGTCATTATTTATCAGCGGCAGATTTATTTTTCGTTCTGGCGTATACAGACAGGCGGGATGTTTGGATGCTAACGCTTTTACTTCTCTCTCATAGGGGATATCGTTTTTTTTTCTTCACATACTCTTTCTTATTTCATAAGTTACATACTTGCTTTAAGCTTTTTAGTTCGTAGCTGCCAAAATTTGTATCTGAGCTTTTAAATAAAAAAAAAAAAAATTTAATTGTACCACTTTTTTTGCTATTTTCAATATATATGTATTATTTTTTTGCGCATGAAAAATAAAAGAAGTGAAATGAATCGAATAATATTTTATTTTAAAATTAGAAAACCGGCGACAAATATAAATTTGATGCTATAGTTGAATTTTGTAAAAAAAAAATATTAAAAAAAACCCACGGCTATTGTATACGCTTATATTTTATCACTGTCGATTTACTTATTAATAAGGTGGATTGGATTGAAGTATTAACAGTGGTTCCCACTATTTCGTTATTTCTTGAATATCATTCATATGTTACACTCATCTTTCCCTTTCTCTCCGTTCAGCCATATATTTGTACGGCATAAGTAAATAAATATATACGTTATAAATCGTAAACCGTTTGGTTACACAGATGTGCAGAGTTATTGATTTTGTTTGTAACGCCTATCCTTAGTAAAATCAGAACCAACAATTATTAACAAATGCGTAGAAGAAAACAAAGTAGTACATCTGCTTGTTTAAGTACTATCACATGTGCCACGACTCGCTGTTTACGTGTTACTATACACGAAGATATAGCAAGTTAAATTCTAATGGAAATTACGATAATAAAATCGACTTAGTAAACTCGCGGAATAATATAGGCTTTAAGCAAAAGACAGCCAGGAAGGCCGTCGGCCGGTCATAAAATTCTTTTCTTAGACGTACAAACTGGAAATAAAATAGATTAAGAAAGAAATGGGAGGCGGGAAGAGAGTTGGTCGCGAGTTGCGTTCAGTTTACGCTCCACTGCCCGTTTCTGCCATGACCGATTTGGCCCATTTTCAATACCAATTTGGGTGCAGAAACGCCCAATGTCTCTACGAAATTTGAAGTCAATGTCTTCCTTTTTGCAACCAGGAGATTGCTAACATAAGGTTTTAGAACCAAAAACAAAGAAATAATCAAAATATAAAACGTGAACAACAAATTTATAAAAACTAACATTAAAAAAGTAAACAAGCATGTTTATCGATTAGTGATAAAGAAGATTGATTAAATATATGTAGATATATATATTGGATAAGTTTTTGTGTATTAATTGATTCATAATCTGGAAGCTACTATTTATCCCTCTAAAAAACAATTATTAAATATATTTCAACTTTAAAATCAATGGTGTTTATTGCTTGTTTTTCATGTCTTATAAAATAATGAATGGTAACCCAAATTGCAAGTCACATAATATAAAAAAAAAAATTGACTTTAATTTAAGACAGACATAATATAGATAAATAATTTCTAAATTTAAAATAAATTTCCCTTATGTTTTCTCGTTCGTTGTTTTCTTTTTGTTTTATTTGTATGTATAAAAGCAAAACATTTGATTTGTCAATTACCATAAAGTTTGTAAGGAGTCGGTAAAGTAGAAGTTCCAATCCGAAAAGAAGAACAACGTCTCATTGCGTCCATCCGCTTAAATCTTTGAAGAAATTTAACGAAACGAAGCCAAGCTTTCTCAGCTAAGCCCAGTGAAGTCCCCGATGATTTGAAAGCAAACTCAACAAGCAAACGTGTGGAATTCACACACTCCACGATGACTGACATTATTATTTTCTGATTTTTACGTACGGTGCAACTCATGAAGTACTTCATATCATATTTGTCAGCAAGGACTCTGACCCGATTTTATATGAAAAGTCCAGAACGAAACAATTGGATGAACACTTATTGCATTCACCAATTTGCCAATTGGAAGGTTACTATGAGCAACATGGCTAAAAGGTCGCGATAAAAGTTGTTGCCTGTTATTTTTCTCTTTTGTTTCCCCTATATCGTTTCAAACAATCGACTTATTTACACATTAAGACCTTGCCGCTTCAACTTTTTATGCATAGTCACAAGAAAGTGACTGGAGCAAAATTTATTTTCCACGTTTTAGCTTGCTTAAATAAACGATTATTTAAAAAAACTCTTTTATATAATTGACTTGAATTTATGTCGTAGCTTTTTTTTAAGAACAAATTTTTTTAGTTATAAACTATTGTCTCGGTATTCTTCAATTTACTCAATAAATTAACTGCTTTCACAAATATTTATGTAGATGTTATGAATAGCATTTTAAAAAGAGTTACTTACGACTGTTACGTTCTGATGTCACATATTGTCAATCAGACAATCACATCATCAACAATTATCGAGAAAAGGAAAATACTAAAATATTATTTGTTTATTGGCTTTTATTGTGAAAATTATATATAATTTTCGTTAAAATTTTATAATTTGTTCTAAGGAAACTATTTCCAGTGTAAGTGGTATTTACAAATTGTGAATTACTTTCAGTTTTGGCTGAAGAGTACTCAATTAACCATACAGGAATTAAAGACATTACATAGAGACTTAAATAACTATTGTTCGTAAATCATCCACATTGATTGGTAAAGTATGCATACTGTTTCCTGCTTTTCACAGCCCCCGCCGAAATATATTTGCAACACAACAAAAGCGAGGGAAAAAATGTTTCCACTAACACCTTATAACCAATCTGTAAAATGTTTAAATGAAATTTTGGCAATAATAAACACATTTGTTAGGAATAAAAATTTTTAAAAATATGGTCTCGACCGTCCTTGTGCATTAAAGATGCACTCGATGCTAGAAATTCAGCTTTTTAATTTTTTTAAAGATAAATATTCGTTAAAATGGAGCGTTAAATTTGTAACTTTCAATGTATTATTGTTATGTTAACACATTCACGACGGATGACGCCCAATGTCGTCATTTAAGATTTTTCCTTGGGTGCGGATGATGCTTTATGTCGTCATTAAATTATCGTTTAACAATTCTTTATATTAGATTATATAGATTATTTTAGCAGTAAATTTAAAAGTGTATACGAACCAGGACAGAATTTATCACTCGATGAAGGGATAATCCCATGGAGGGGAAGACTTCGATTCCGCACTTACAATCCAGATAAAATTGTAAAATATGGCATTCTCAACAGAATGATTTGCGAATCGAAAACATGTTATATTTACAGTTTTATTTTATATTGTGCAAAGAGCGTTAGTTGGGAAAACACCATCTTGAAATTTTTGAATCCATACTTGAACAAATGACATCATATATACACAGATAATTTCTACAACAGTGTTAAGTTGGCTTCTACATTATTGTTACACAACGTAAGAATATGTGGGACAATAAGATCAAATCGGGGAGCACCGAATGTTTTAGGAAATATAAAATTGCGACATGGAGAGACACGTTACAAGCAAAGAGGTGAAATTATGATACAAGTATGGAACAGTAAAAAAAACGCAATATTCAGATGATCTCTACTATTCATAATGCTGACATGATCGATTCTAATAAAATCGACCGAAATACGCAACTTTTCATCAAGAAACCTCACTGCATCATTGATTACAATCAAGACATGAATGGTGTCGATCTTGCCGATCAATATCTTGCCTATAATCCCATCTTCAGAAAAACTCTCAAATGGACTAAAAAGATCTTTTTCTACCTTCTTCACTGCGCCATATTTAATTCATTCCGTATTTATCAAATACTGAATTCACAATCAGAAATTAGATTTCACGATTTCATGCTGAGTTTAGCGGAAAGTTGGATAGAAGAAACCCCTGATATATTACATTCTAATACCGAAGAAGCAACCAATGAGCCCTCAACTTCTACACGAACGCCCCGTTTTGACTCAACAAAAAGGTTATCAGGAAATATAAAACATCACGAATTAGTGAAAATTTTGAACAATGGTAAGTCTGTAAAAAAAAGATATCGTGTATGTTATTCGCACAAAATACGTCGAGATACGTCATATATGTGTAAGAGCTGTAAAGTTCCCTTACACGTTGAAAAGTGTTTTCAAGCATGCCATACAAAAAAAGAATATTGAATTATAATGAAATGAAATTTGAAAATGATTGAAAAATATGTTTATAATTATAATAAATAATAAAAATATTTTGAAGTATAATTTCAAACCTTCATTTTTGTGTATAAACAAGTCCTATGCTCCCTTCTTTAAAATTTAATACAGAAATATTAATTACATAAAAAGTTATAGCAATTTTTCTAAACCTATGCGCGATTGTTGCAATTGACAAAAAACGGCCCCGTACCCACAGTAAGCACAGCCAGCCCGGTCGCGAATGTGTTAAGATAACTTCCGTTCATACCAACATATACAAAACTGAAATAGTAACTGGCACTACATGGTATTGCTTCCTAAAGTGTTCACTTAGGACAAAGTGGTATAATAAGATTGAATGCATTGCAATGGGGCATTATAACGTATTTTGTGAAACGAATTGTGCTTAGCAGCTGCAGCAAAAACATGTAAAGTCGTTATATTTGCTTAAGGGCCAATGTCCGCCCCGTCGATTCAATATGTTATAATTGTATAATTTTTTTTTAAATGCGGGCGTGTTGGTTCACCTGTCGACTGAACTGTCGGTTGATTTTACATGGGTTTTCTGGTGGCCTTGGAATATATTTGTATCACTTTTCTAATCAGCATCTTTTGTAGATTCTTTTGTGTAGTGTGGGTGTATGTGTAGAAGGATCAAAGTGGAGTTTCAACGAAGTTTTAAATTATGCTTATCTGAGTTTCACAATTTGCTTAGAATATAAGCCTACATTTTTTTCTCTCTTGTGGGTATGGAAAGTAATGGTATACAGGTTAGTTCAAAATTGAATTATTGAAAAAGCATATTTACTTAGAATAGAATAGGTACTTTAAGCGCTACAAAAACAAACAGACGATCAGAAATAAATTGACGTCAGTTTTCGCGGTGATTTAGAAAATATGTACTGCATAGAGTCATTAATGGATATTTCCACGTTTCGCAAAGGAAAGGACCAATTTAACATACTGTTATTCTGCAATGGTTGGGAGAGAGTAAAATTTGACTTGGGTTTTTTAGTAATTATCGGGGCTCTTCTAAACAGTTCAGATAGGTTCTAAAAGTATTAATGTAGCGATGTTTCAAGGGGTACAGGTGGTTGTTATTATCTATATACCCTTTGGGAATTGCGTATTATATATTATTAAATATATTTAATACGAATATATCTTCTCTGTGCTTGATTACGAAAGTGTGAACGGGGAAGACCTATTCTATCTTACATATACATATTCCTACAAATATATATTTCACTTAATTGGAAATATAATCTTCAATCCCGTCTGTTGGCTTCCATTTAGCAGTGCGACGATGTTCTATGGCATCATCTGGTGTGTAGAAACCGTTCAAGCTCACTTATTTGATCATGTTTCAATATGTTTATGTACAAACCAGAGACACGTATTGTATTATTTAATTATTGTGGTCTTATGTCTTCCATAAAAAGGAATCTTTCTATAATCGCAGAACTATCCATGAAACATAAAATTGTGTCCACTTTTGTTTACAAAAAATCCGAACAGCTCTAATTTTACCTGTTTTATTTTAAACGAATAGGACTTCATGAATAGACGTTCTATAGTCTAATATACTGCATCGCTTCAAGTATTGTTATTATTGCTGTTAATATTGATTACGACAACTGTTAACATGTTTTTTTTACAGAAATCTTTGGAATTCTATTCATCAAAATTCACCTCCGAACCCATAAATCTTTTTTATGATTGGTGTACTACAGAAGTCATAAATTGCAAATTATAAATACGAATTTTTATTCAGAAGTGATTTGTGAATTCAAAATTAGAACCGATATGTCAAAATGCGAAATATCGGAATTCAGTCTCAGAAATTCTTGTGCCAGGAGATGCAATATGTGAATTAGAAATATGAGTATATGTCTAATCACGGTATCTAATGCGAAAGTTTTTATATACAAATACTAAATAAATTTGCATTAGCACAGAAATGCGTATCTTAGAGAACATCACAATCATTTTGGGATAGGATCACAAAATGACCATAGATTTGTTTATATTTTCCTAGTCTTTAATTTATAATTTTTAAGTTTTAATTTACGAGCCTTAGTTTTCAATTTCCCATTGGCTTTCAAAATTCGTAGTGAAAATATTTGAGTTCTAAGACCCGAATAGAAATCGCACAGTTCTCTGTCGAAAATTTAGAAAAGCAAAACTATCTACATCAAAATTTTGCGTACATATGGGTAGTTTACGTGTAAATATGTAGTAGATAAATATTTTGTGTAACAATTTTTACAATTTACAATAAGCAGTACGAACAGACAATTGTTCATAAATTAATAATAATGTTTTACTTATTTTTGTGAGTGTTTGATCTACTTATTAAAATTTTATTTCAATATATGTAAATATAAAATTGTTTACGTTCTTGTCTGTACAATCAAAGTCTTAATTTGCAATTTACTTTTAGTCATTTTTTTTTCTACCTTTCTTTCCAATTTACAATTATAGTTTGGCAACAAGTTTGAATTCTTTGCATTTTCTGTGCTTTATTTTCGCCTTCACGTCTGTATATTCCAACGGATGAATTCATTTCACCACTCGAAAAAGTTATGTGATAAAAACCAGTGCACAATTAAAACACAGGAAGCGTAGATACCACGACATTTCCGTTTCATCCCATTCTGATATCATATTTACAAGAGAGTTTGTAAAAGCCATAGTAGTCATTAAAAAAAAAAATGAAACAACGAAAAATCTGGAAGAGAAGAAAAAACGTAGATATATACATCTACTTTTGTGAAGTAAATTTTTTATAATTCTTCAACAGTAGTGAGAAAAAATTGACCAGTTTCTTTGTTTTTCTCCCTAAAATAACGTATATAATCTAAATCAATGTTTAGACATACAATATGTTTAATACCTGCCATTAGATGAGGTTAATCGAAAGGTTTTGATATGCGTGATATAATTAGACATAAATTCTTTGACCGAATCTTAAATACCCGCCTATCTAATGCATAAAAAACATGTAGTCATTATTGGATTTTTTACAATGCAAATGTTTTTGAAATTGTGGGGGGAGGTATTCAGACAAATATTGCCAGATTACATAAGAAGAAGTCATGAGTGTAAACAAAAACTAAATCTGTGAAGGATAATATTATTTGCTTGAATTTAATAACTTCCAATGTTATTCTGACTAATATAAGGCATGTTTTAAAAAACAATACTTCTCAAAATAATAAATTCTGGTGACGCCAGCTATAGATTGCTGCTTGAATTATACCTTTCACTAATGTTCGGTCAAAGTTATATAACAATCATAACTGCAAAAATGAGTGGTAATCTTCTTAGTGACGGTGCGCTTATTGGATCCGTGTCCAAAGGATTTTCAGAAAAAGGGCCAATGTGTAAAACTTGGTAAAAATGTTACCATAACGTTTCAACTGACAAAATAAGCAAGGACAATTAAATAACAAGAGTACTAAAGGAAGGAAGCCACTGTAAATTTTTCAGAATAAGTATAAAAAAACTATAATTGCAGATAATTAAAAATGAGACATTTTCCTTAGACATATCTAATTTAAGAGTCGCAAACGTAACTAATGTAACTGCGGCAAAAATTTGTATTTAAAACAACTAAAAACAGTATACTTGAGCAAAACCAGCCATGAGATACCTTACAACATTTCGCTCAGTAAAAGTCTCTATATATTTTCGCGATAATACATCAAAAATTATACGTTATTTTTATTCAAAGACATACTTTTCATGAAATTCGTCAGGTTGGAAGTTGCCGAAAACTCCAGCTGGCGACATATAAATTTAGCAATCCGCCTGAATGGTGGCTGAATGAGTGGCCGAATAGGCAAGAGTCTCGACTAGCAATTCAATGAGCATGGGTTCAAATCTCGGTAGAGTTTTTAATAATAATAATAATAATATTAATAAAAATAAAGCCGAAAGCTTTAGATCCTAGTGCTTTAAGACTTTAGTCTTAGTATTTATGCTCTGGCTAAATTTATATATAAAAAAAAAAACAAATTTAGCAAAATTAATTTTCTAGTTAAAGAGTTATAAGAGAGATAAGGGTTGATCTCAATGTGATACAGTTATATCAAATTACCGTTATGCAGCAATTTTTATCATAAAATATCAACAGTTGAATATTTTTCCCACGTAAAAGCTTATTTCCCACGCGACCACTTATATGGGGTAGAATTCAAAGAATAGACATATATCGTCCAAATTCCGTAAGGTTAACTTCTATACCACATCACTGTTGTGGACCTATTTTCACATTTTCAGTTTTTTAATTTACGTTGGAACTGTCATATGGAAGAAACTCCAAAAAATTGCACCATCCGATCCAAATTTTTCGCATCAATTTAAAATGCTGAAATTATATTAGTCAATGATTTTTGCCGGGTAATTTTGGAAATTGCAATTTTTTTCCTGTGACAACTTTTCAATATAAGCCGCTGCATGGCCAAAAAATGCCAGTGTATCAAATTTATCCAAAAATTATTTCATAAATTGCGACCACATTGAACATAAGAATACAGCGACACATAAGCTGATTTTGAATCGATCAGTATAACAAAAAATAGGCCTATCTCAAGTCCTTCTGGGTGTTGTATACATCCGCTCTCATACTAATGTAGTACAAGTGGTATAGGGTATAAAAAAGTTAGTGTAGCTAAATCAATGTAACGGTTAAGTAAGCGTGACATTGGGAACCATGCGAAAGCTGCCGACAAATTAATGAATAAGATGAAGTTTGCCGTTTTGATTATGGCATGAATCAATTCCTTCCCTTTTCATCATCATTTCGCAAACAGTAAAGTCTATCATTTTATCATTGACAGATATGGAGAATGGAGACGATTATTTGAACATGCAAAGGCAGTTTTATGGTCCTGGAAATGCAGATTAATGGTGAAATATGATAATAAACTTAATTTATTATAATAAAGTAATACATATTAAAACTGCTCTCGTAACAACAATTCCCATTTTTATACCTTACACCACTTGTGGCACAGTTGCTGGTTTTTGCTGGTGTATGCCTGTATGCTGGTATAAGCCTAACGAGGTTTAAGGCAGACTTACCTTTTATCATACCGACCAATTCAAAACCATGCCTGTGTGTATGTCCGTTTGACGTTTTGTGTTGAACCTATAAGGTGAATAATAATGTTTTAAATAAGAGGACTAAATTTTCAATATTTAGATCCCGCCAATCCACGTTTTGTGCTCTTTTCCATATAAGGCTTTCCATAAGCAGTATACTGTTATCGATGTATTTATGTATGTACCTTATGAAGAGTATAAATAAAGCGTTCGGTCTTGTTCGAATATACTGTTTTCACTTGTTGTAAGTTCAAATTTGTACAAGCTACATTGCTTCTGCAGAGATCCTTAAACTAGAGATGCCTGAGTGAACGAGAATGGCTCTGGGGTTGCAATTTTTTAATATTTTATAATAATAATTGAATACTTTAAAAATTGAATATAACTTTTTCGAATATTATTATTTTATTACCTTCCCTTCCATTTCAGAAAATTGTCAAAAATAGGCTTTGTCTGAACTGTGGCAGCGCCTTCCGTTCTTAACAACAATTCCAAAAAGAAGTTGGTACTGGGGGGAACTAATAACAAGAGATATTAAGCTTACTTTAAAATTGAAAGCTGCGTTTATCATAGAGACGTTTAGAAATGCTGATTAGCATATAGTAATCGGACGAAAACAATCGGAAGAATACAACCCACAATACATCCTAATTGCGTGAGTTAAAATTAAGGACAAGTTTTTAATACTTTAAGAATATATTCATCCATTCTAATTGCATCATTCTTTCTAGTGACATCCTAATAATCTTTTATACTATATACTATATTGTATCTAAATTAAGGAACTTATGATGGATAGGGCGGAAATAAATTTTGCAGAACAAACCATATAAAATAAATAGCGCCTTATGCAGTACTTCAAGGGTGGTGTGAGAAGTTGTGCCTAAATTTCTTCATATTCTTACAGAAAATATTTACTGAAATTTATCGAAGCAAATAATTTTTTAATGTGAGCTGAGAGCTATAACTAAAAATTGATAGGAAAAGAATATACATTCGCTATCTCGTCTTTGGATTTTTTTTTTTATTGTATATATACAATTCTATGTATAACATGTGTATGCACGTAAAAACAATCCTTGCTCTTGCTTTGTAAACATTTGGAACAATATAACGCCATGTCGAAAACCTTTAACAGAACTTTTGACCGTATAAATAGTGAGAAGCAAAGAGCACTAGTCAAATGGCCAATAATGTAGCAGCACTACCCTTGTGACGTTAACCAAAATATCAAAACTCCTAGAGATGTATACTATTTTAAAAATGAAATTGGTGCTGCCTATTATAATATTTCCCTGGTAATAACTTCCATGTTGAAAATACTTTCAAGCATTTTTATTAGTTCTCTCTGAAATAAGTTTATTGGATGAGTGTTTATTTCGTATTGCCGAGGTGTATCCGCGCTTTAAGAACGAACATGAAGATGTAAATAATGACCAATTGAGGTTTGTGGTAACGGAAAACGTGATCAAGACTATGCGTTAATTCATCATAGATCAGCCAAAATTTTCATTGGAATTGGGTGTCACTTCAATTTATAGTATTTTAATCAAAGATTCTGCTCTCGGAAGGGTGGTTTTACGTTTTGCGCCGCATAAAATCGCTTTTGATCGAAAATTGCATAGGGAATTTCATATTTTTGACTGATTTTTTCAAAAAAATTGCATGTTCAATATTAATCATTCTCCGTATTCACTTGAATCAGCACCATGCGGTTTCTGCTTACGCATTCGCCGATGAAAGGAAAGACCTTGTACCGGCTTGACTTCCATCCAAGCGAGTTCTAGCGATGGTACAACAAACTGCCACTTACAACACTATGGCGCGGCATCTATGGGTGCGCTTGTGATGTGCGGTTGACAGAATGTCTGTGAGGAACTTATTTTTGCAACTCATGCAGCTATCAATAGGTCGCGCCACTACAATGTACTATTTTGTGAAAGTCCTCTATACTTTGAAAAGTTTGTATATATAATTACTAAACCGCAACAAAAGCAAGAATTTAGATTAATAATGTATTCTTCGAGTGCAGCAGCAAATACGCAATCCAATTTAATATATGTATATATATATATATGATTTTCTATAGTTTTTTCGAGAATGTTATACTGTAGTCAGTGCTACACTTTTCGTGTATTAAAATATTGTTATCGATCACTACCACTTAGCTACTCTAACAGGCGAAGGATACTGTCGAACACACAGAACATACTTATACTTCAAATTAGTCATTGTTAATGAGAAAAAATAAAAATTAAATATTTAGTTAACGCTTTTGAGGAATTTAAAGCTTGTCAATTTGGAAGTGATTTTATTGCACGTGCCACAGGTCCTTAAATTGAAAAAAAGAAAAAAAAAAACAACTGATCAATACCGGAATGCAGTCCGCGAATAGATTCGCTTGACAATCTTCTCACTTAACCGAGAACTAAAAAACATAATAAGAGAAGTGATGTGAGGAATTTAATTAATATTTTTATGGAGGTTACTTTAAAAATGTTATGATAATAAGAATCTACTAAAGTCACCTGAACAAGTTATTTTCTTACCACTGCAATTTGCATACCGGTTATAGAATTATTGCACTTAATAGTTGTTGGTCCATTGTTTGCTAAACATTCGCATACGATTGTTATGATAGTTGTCAAAGTAATTCAATAGCGTTTTGATGTTGGTACTGAGGACATGCGTGCGCCCGCGCACCTGTTTGGCAGGTCTGTTGATAACGATAACGATCATTATTGATGTGGTTGGATGGTGGATGCTTACTATGGATAGTGATCTCCAGGGTAAAACGACTATCAGTATCCGAACCCCGCCGAGCCGTGGCCAGTCATTGAAGGTGTAACACTACTAACTATACCTAATTGTGTGGCTGTATTATTTGATTGTCAGTGTTGTTGTGCAGCAAATTTCATACGTTTTTGTTTTTGTCTCTGATTACAGAACCAGACCCGTACTACGTTCTTCTTCAAATCCAGTTTCTCTGCAATGGCCGCTATTTTCTCTCCAGATGGTCTAGGCTGTACGGCGAAGTACGCTTCCAGAGAACGCTTTTCGGGTGCCGCAATGGAAGTCCTTTTTCTTGAAAAAAGACTCGATATAGATTACTTTATAAATAAGAACAACCAAATTACGAGGTGAATCAATGTTGTGTCGTGTGTAGTATGTGCGCATGGACGTATTATGTAGATATTATCATACATGTATTCTACGTAGATACCCATGCATATTTTTGTATGTATGCACATATACATATATAATACCAGATATAATACCATATACAAAACCAGAAAACAAATAATATTCGCCTCTGAGTGCCGACGCTCATTTTCTATTTCTTTCTCCATTATGAGCCTTTCACCGAGCTCATGAGGACTATATATTTAGTTTGCACTGTTATATAAGCTTGATAAGGAATAGGTGGACATCTATATGCACATTACTTTTCTGTAATTAAGGGACGCAGGTTTTTAATTGAGGGGAATTTTTAATATCAACGGCAAAAAAAGTAAATTCAACTTTGTTAATTAAATGGTTTCAACCACTTGTTCTCGAGATTTTCAGGTACCCGATGTAGAATTAGATCTTAACGAGTTCAGTATAAGATTAAGCACACGACTGACTTAATCATAAGCTAGAATGCAAACGTATAAAGCACATCCACTGAATTTGTGTGTTTGAGTTGAAAATAGCGTTTTCGGAGAACTAGTAAACGAGTAAATTTAAGAAAGCAGCGCAGGATAATTTCATTTGGTCACGGAGGTTTCCTACGATCGGATCGGGATGATACATTTCCGTTTCAATACTTTTTGTTTTATATTTTTTTAAAATAATTTTATGGTGAGCGGTAGTTTATTGGCTCGGGCTTTTTGAAGACTATTTTTGTGTCGTCTCAAGGCTGGTAAATTGCAGTTCTTGTATATAGCAAGCAACTCTTTGAAAAGTATCCGAATGGGTGGATTCATTTTTGGTACTAACTAACTCCTCCTTTTAATATTTCGAGGTATTAAATTGATTCGAAAAGCATCGAAGCATAGAATCGTTCACTCTATTACTTTTTGCTCTGTGATTACACTGTGAGAAAAATATTGTTACTTTTGATTACAGAAATTGCATAATTAGAACATGTGGTATTGCTATTGGTATATAATAACGATAAGGAAAACGTTTCGCAAATAGATAATCAAAAAAAAAAAACAACTGGGAGAATGCTTCTCTACAAACCAAAAATATGATCGAAGTATTCCGATTCTTGTTAAGCTATTACGTTAACAACTAAGGTTAAGTTTCTAAACTTTTTAAGAAGTTCTTTTTGTTTCCTTTTCTTTAACTCTTTCGTTGCCTTAGTTAAGTTTTTGGACCATGGGATTCTTGTAAGAATATTTTTTATATTCATGATTTTCAATTATTCATGCGGTATCATAAGAAGGAAAACTGAAGTACCGATCACAAATACGTACTTTTATTTCTTTCCAAATTTTATTATGGCCACGTAATGAAATGAACTCTCCGTTTACATAAAGTATAATTTAGAGCCTATTCTGTGTCAGTTGAAAAATAATTTGTCCACTTGATATGTAATGAAATGTTACAATATTTACCATGTTAAACTTTTTTAATTAATACTTTTTCAAATTTGTTAATTCAAAAAGAAAAATTTCCACACATCCCTCGCATGTTTCTTTTAATGACTCTGATTCCTCGGATGATTTTGAAATCTCAAATCTGTTTGCTGAGTATTTCCGTCGAAACTTTTCGATTGCTAGTTTCGACTTATCAGCAAACTACCCATATCCTATAACTAACTTGGTTTCCATACCTAATTTGGTCATTTCTGAAGATCACGTTTTTGAAGGGTTGAGTTCTCTAAAATACATTTGTGCGCCTGGACCTGATGGAATTCCATCATGCGTACTTAAATCTTGCGCTGTCGAGCTATGTTGTGTTATCTCAAAGATTTTTAATCAGTGCTTGAATTTAGGTGTTTCCCCTTCGTGTTGCAAGAGTAGTTTCCTTATTCCTATTCACAAAAGTGGAAGTAAACAACTTGTAGAGCACTGCAGAGGCATAGCCAAGTTGAGTGTCTTGCCTAAGTTGTTCGAACGAATTGTGGCTCAGCATTTGACCTTTGCCATTAATTCGTATATTTCTCCACACCAACATAGCTTTCGAAAAGGAAGATCTCCGGTCACCAATCTGTTAGAGTTTACTTCTCATGTTTTTAAGGCTTTTTCTAGTGGCTCTCGCACTGATGTCATCTAGAGTGATTTTAGCAAAGCGTTCGATTTGATTAACCATAAATTGCTTGTATTTAAACTTCAAGCCTCTGACTTCCCTTCCCATTTAGTGAAATGGATAAGCTCTTATCTGCATAATAGGTCATTCAGGGTTTTGTTTAACTTCATCACCTCGGATGAATTCCCCGTTATGTCTGGCGTACCTCAAGGCAACCACTTAGGACCCATTTTATTTAATCTATACATTAATGATTTGTCTTCGATGATTAAATCCAGCCAGATCTTAATGTATGCTGATGATATGAAACTGTTTTCTTCCTATTCCATAGAATCGTAATCACAGCAGTTTCAAATTGATCTGAATAATTTGGTTGCATGGTGCTCGTTGAATCATATGACTCTAAACCTAAATAAATGGAAGAAGCTTTCTTTCTCAAGAAAGAAGTCATTCATTACCCAATATTTCATAGATTCGCACAAGTTGGAGGACGTCGATTCGTTCACAGATTTAGGCGTTCTCTTTGACCTTAGGTTACGTTTTAACTTGCATATTGAGCTCTTGTCAGGCAAGGTTAGATCTGCTGTTTTATAAAGAGGTGATCCAAACAGCTTGATGATCCTTATATACCAAAAGGCTGTACATGTGTTTGGTTAGACCTGCACTCGAGTATGCCTTTGTTGTGTGGTCTCCTTCATATAGGTGCTATGTAGATTCAGTTGAACCTGTTCAAAAGCAATTTTTGCTGTTTGCCCTTAGGCACTTGGGTTGGGATCCCATTGCCTCTCTTCCCCCCTATGAGAATAAGTTGCTTCTGTTGTCCTTACTGTCTCTTGAAAAACGTGGATTTGTTCTTTGCGTTTAAACAAGCCCTTAACCCTAAAAAGTTATTATGATTCGGAAATTAATTGATGTTAACTATTATCGGTTGCCAAGCTTATGCATGTTTGCGATGACTTAGGGGTTCATTTGCAATTTGGTCCTGTACCGGTTGTGGGTGTGGCTCTGTATGTGCGTACATGCTTTTTTCTTTTTTTCTTTTTTCCTTCTCATTTGTTTTATTATACTTATACTAAGTTTTAATATTAATTAATTTAAGATTTACTTTAAGAGTCAATTGAACTCGACTGTCATTTGTTTTAGTTGAGTTTCATGTATAAGTAGAATAAACAAATAAACAAATAAACAAGCTCTGTGATGAATATTCCAATAAGTAGTATGAGAATGGTTGTAAAATAAAGTGTTTGGGTTTATAAACTTAAATACATAATAGGTCAAGTTAAAAGTTCGTGGCATTGTTCAAACTCACTTTTGCTATTGTCATTGTACAATTTTTGAAGTGTTTGCGAGAAAAAATGAACCAAGTGATTTTCAGAGGTCTTATTGGAACGCACAGGGAAGCCAAGCTTTACGGTGGATACAACCAATGTTTCCAACCGAACTCACCCAATTTTTTTCGCGAGATTATCAGGGATTGACGAGATGAAAGATGAAGCGTACTCGAAGTAGTTGTTGATAGTACATTGTGGAATCGAATAGCTTATGTTTCCCTATGGCCTTTCCAATCTTACCAACACAACGTTTTATGTGTACCATGAACTTTTGTGCATGTTTCATATATTTCTCTTGTGAAATTGCTTTGTTGCATTTTCTTTCAACAACAGCTGCCATAAAGAAATTCGATCATTTAATTTTCACTGTCCCTTCATATAGTGCTCAAATATCAAGTTTCTTTCTTTGTAACTATATAAAAATATCGAAATGGTTCAAAATTCTTTTCAATCAATCAATTATTAGTCACAAGCAATATCATAAGAAGAAGTTTCCTGAGTTTTTTCTTCAAAGATTTTCATCGATTTTGCAAACGATTGGTGCGGCATGGCGCGGTTAGTGTTTAGTGTCGATATTTTCTGAATGGAAACGGGCAAACCACTTTCGTGTTGCATTTTCATAGCAAACAATTCGATATTTTTTCACAGGGCTCTGAAGCGTTGCCGCATTGTTTGAAATGATGTTGTAAACTATGGCGAATTTTAGCTTTTTGTCAAGATGCAGATTACAATGAATTGATTTAGCAAATATTGCAACGTTCGTTTTTAAATCCTTAATTTTTTCTTCTTCCTTTCGCATACACTGTAATATGGTTTGAAAGGTTTAACGTTACCAAATTGGCGAGACTGGAGTCTTAAACACCATCCATTGATACAATCGCCGCGAACTGTTTTTCTTGACCAAATATTTATGTGAAAAATAGTAAGTATCTAAAAATATTTGCTAATTCAGCAATATTTGCATATTTTTTTCTCTTTGGTAGTTATATAAACATGTTGTTAATAATACCCGCTATTTTCTACCAGATGAAATAAATTTCCAAGCGAATCAGTTTGCCAATAAACAAGGATGCTGCCATCTAAATTTAAGCTATGTTCAAATGGGTACATAATCTCGATTTAAAACTTAATAGTCATATTGCAGAAAATTTTTTTGATGTTAGAGATTGGAAAATTTCAATTATTTCAAAAAAGAATAAAAATAAGAAGGAGAAAAAAGATCATTTGCAATTTATATTTCACTATGTATTTGTTTTATAAAACGGCATTTACGCTGGCGTTGATTTCTGTTAAAATAGTCCAAAAATTACGCTTTGGCCATATGAAAAATTTTAGTAACCAAAAACCCGCGAATTTAAATATCGTTAAATTACCTTGTAGTTCCTGAGTATACTTCCCTGTATTGTGCCACAATAGTGGCAGATTTGGAAGCGCTGCCCAATTTTTGCTTATGTGTTGTTTATTACAAATAATGCCAAAGAAAGGAAAAAGTCTATAAAAAAGCTACATATATATACAACCCATCTTTCCTACGTGAAATGTTAATTTCGTTCAATTTTTCACTTAATGCTATATAGTGAGGTGTTAGTTTTATTAATTTTGTAACTTTCTCAAATTTTTCATAACACAATTCACCGCGTTTTAAAAATTACATTAGATTTGTTTTACGCTCACGCCTTATTATAAATATACAAAAATACCACTTTATACAGAAGTACCGCGAGATGAACCATTTTCGTATCTCACTTTAACCGCACCTGCTTATCGATTGTGTACTAGCTTCTATGTTAGAGAACAAAATATTTTGAAACTCAGTTTCATCTATTAGAGACAGGTTTATGGCTGGGACTGAAGTTTAGATTTGAAATAAGCGTATATTCACAGGGCTTGAGCTTCCTCCCTCAATCTTTGTTACCCTGATTGAGGAGGCTTATTAAGTACATATATAGGGATGCCTATTTCCAGCTGCTATAAATGAAATGATAAAATTAATATTTCTGTCCTTCGGTGCAGGATATAAAAATAGCTAAATCAAACCAATAAAATGTGTATATATATATACAATTATATATATACAATTATGTATTATATATATATGTATATATATGTCATATAAATATATATAATTTATCAAAAAAAGTATAAACAAAAATAACTAATTCTTAATTGAAAATCTTGCATATACGCGAAGAATAAATTTGTATTTTTTTTCTTAAAAATATGCAACTGAAACTTTGCTACTGCTTTCTAAACACATTTTCCTGTTCGCATCCACTTACAATTGCGTAGATAAGAAAGCTGTACATACATATATGTTGATAAGTGTATGTGTGTCAAATGCTTGGCAATGAAAGCTTCGGATTTTTATTTTTTAGCATTAACTAGAACGTTGTCTACCTTTTCTTTTCGCCTGCAGGAAGTACACTTGGAGCATCAGGATCTCTTCTTTTATTTTTGGCTTGAGCTTCCGCCTCTTCAAGCCAAGCTTGTAAGATAGGTTTTAGTGCAATCATGTTATTGTGCGACAGCGTTAAACTCTCGAATCGGCAGATTGTACTTTGCGATAATGCACCCACGCCGGGGAGTTTTAAATTGGCCAATGCCTTTCCCACGTCGGCTTGAGTCACACCTGTTCTTGGGATATTGAAACAAAATGATACACTTATTTACCTCTTATCACTATTTCTCAAGACCTTTACCTAATTTTATTCGCCGTTGCTTAAACCGCTCCGCAAAAGCCTCCAATTCCCTGGGGTCCGTATCGGTGTCTGGATGAAGTCCAGCTGCTGCTACAGCTGCTGTTATCACTGGATGATGTACCGCAGAGTGGGTATGATGTCCTATATGAATGGAAACAGGTGTTGCCATGAATGTGTACGTAGATGTATACACAAATAAGTTATTCAGTTTTTGTAGTAAATTCGAAAATCATACCCGCAGAATGTCCGCTTAAGCTTCCCGGATGATGGTGACTCATCATATGGTTCATGCCATGATAAGATCCATGCAAATGTTGATGCGTAGGTGTTAGGGGAGTTTCTGAAATGGGGGCAAGTGTCGTCATAGAGCCTGTTGGGTCAAGCATGTCTAACTGGTCCATGGAATGATGCATCTGAAATTTTTTAATTTAGAAGATGTGAGATAAAACGTTGAAATTCACATTTGGTTTTGAAATTAATTTCAGCGTACTGTATTGTAGTATACAAATAGACGTTGCCACAATTTCAATGTTTTACGATGCGTAAACGAGAACTAGAAATGAGTGACTTGGATGCTTTCTTCATATCGTTTTCCAGTTTCCCTTTTGTCTCGAAAGAGTTAAGACAAAAATTGTCCGCATCAATAAATTTCCAATACTTAGCAAACATGGCACAGCCCTTTATTACGATGCGTCGTATAAATAAGCATGGTCTTGCTTAAACTGCCCCCTTTGATGCTATCCATTACCTTTTAATATTTATTATTCTATTTACTCCTTATATATTATATTTATTTACTACCTATTATCCATTATCTACTATCAACGTAGTCTACTTTCAATATTTACGTGGATATCGATTTTAAGTTTTAAATTCTATACCATTTACACGGTATATTAATTTGATGCAAGACGGCCTTCATCATACCAATTGAAGTAAAATCACTTTCTGAATTTAATTTGTCCTATTCATTTTTACCGTTAATGCCCCTCCATTTATAGTTGTGCTTAATGTGTTGATGCAATTTTGTCTATTGATATATTTTGGCCTCACACCGTTCCCTAATGAATATGAATTATTTTTAATGACGCTCCCCCTGCAACATCTTGGTTTGGAAAAATTGTAGGATTAAAAACATTTGCAATTTTTAATGTTTTTGCCGAAACGTGTGAGAAACTCTATTTGGGCTATTTGGGATTCATCGACTTACTTTGACTTACTCACTTATTAGTCACTTATGCTAAGTTTACACTTTCTAATATTTCCACATACTGTAAATCTAGCTATAACCTAGTTAAGATATTCTACTTTAGTTATAACCCACATTAAATGTAACGTTAGTAATAACCTAGTTTAAAACTACTATTTTGCTCAAGCTAGCATAAAAATTTATTATATAAGACACTGAGCACAGATCAGTTTAGTCAGAATTAAAGTCAGAGTTAAAGTGAGAATTATAATCAAACAAGGGAATTATAATGAATGTCAATTCATCGGAATATTTATTGTATTTTCACTACATTATCTAGAAAATCTGGACCACTTTTTAAACCCCTTCTCATATAATAATTGTTACAAAAAGTAAGTCCTGATTTAGCATTTTCCATTAATTGGAATTTAAATAAATTTTCATTAATAAATTTTCGCATTTTAATTCGCGTTTCCAATCCACAATTTCTGAAAATTGTGATTAGTTTGATAATTTTAAAAATTTTGATGAAGCACACAGAATTAAACATTTTTTTTATAATAAAACTAGAGAAAGGCAGCGTGGCGACATTAGTACAACCTTGTGTCTCTCTTTTGCATAGTCCTTTATTAAGCTCTCGTTAAGCCAGAACTACTAATTTTGAAAAAGAGATGAACTTTGACGGATGATAATAATGAGATATTCAAGACAGCTCCGAGACATTATGGATGGATATTGCCAAATTTCTTACACTGTTATATTGGCAGCATATATTAAGGAGTTTCAAGCGCCTGCAACTCGCCAATAAAATGTTTCGTAAGATGGCGCAAAAACAAATTCAGTTACGGTGGCTCCAAATTGATCGAAGCATTCTCAAAATTGAAGTTACAAGGATTCTCAATCACAGCGACGGCTTTGACAGCAATGCGCTCTGTAGTGACAACACCACCGCCTGTTCTTTTGTTTGGCTATATGGATACAAGGATAGAGATTTGCACTTACATTTTATTCTGTAGTAACTATACGAAAATGAAAAAAATTCAGCTACGTCCCCACAGAGACATAATGCGTCTAAATTTTATTTATATGAAATTTAAATATTTATATACATATAACTTTCTTATCAATCATTAGCTGCTTGTACGTATTTTGATCATTTGTTCATTTGCAAAAGGCATTTATTGATAACAATTGTACATTTTGCACAAGTTTTCCCCAACTCTCTGGTAATATGGTGACACCGTATCGAAAGAACGATATTCTTTTGGCAGCAGTCCAATTATTGACTTGATTTCACACTTCTTCAGCATTTCGAATTCGCCTGCCAGCCAAGCCATACTGTATAGAACTGAACAACAGGTAGTGAAAAGACGCTATGTCTGGTGAGTATGTTGGGTGTGGGAGAACTTCTTATTCGAGCTGCAACAGTGTACCATTGAGAATTCTTGCAACGTGTGGCCGAGCGTTGTCATACAAGCCGATGGCTTTGCGTCAGTTAACTTCTATTGCTAGTCTCTTTTAGAACAATACGTCGTTCAATCTTTCCAATTAACGTCGGCAGACGTCTGCAGTAATAGTTTCATTCGGATTTGGCAGCTCATAATACACTACTCACGATATGCCAGCAAAACTTTATGGCCATGAATAGTCCGCTGCGGTGGCGATGTGAATAGCTGTCTTCGACTAACTCACTATTTTTTGCGTTTGGGATTGTCGTAATAGACTCAATTTTCATCACCAGTCGCAATACGCCACAGAAAATTTTTTTTTTTCCTGATAAGCAATGAAACCGCGATGTTGAAACGGTTTGAAATAACATTTTCAGTCAATACGTATAGTAGGAATTTCCACCCATTTTTGATCTTTCCCAGAGCATGTAAACTGGTAAGATGTGCGAATGTTGTTTGAGAGTTTGACCTGTCTTGAGTAATTCATTGCCTTTGAATTTCCTTGGTTGAAATCAAAATCGAGGAAGCAGCATCGCCGTAAGTTTTTGAACGTGTTTGGTGTGCTTCAGCAGCAGATTTCTTCAAGTTAAACAACAAAACTAATGAAGGTCGAAAATGAATAATACTAAATGGGAAACTGTTATTTTAAATAGAAAAAAGTCAACATCATCGAATGTAACCGTATTATAGTTTAATACTACACATTACATCATCTTCGCCAAGAGATATCGCTCGTCAAATATATGCAAGCACCTATTATATAAATATCGAATCATATTAAAAATTAAGTTATATAAATTAAATTTTTAAGTACTAGCTGCGTGGTTTGTTTATTGGGTCGGAATCAATTGAAAAAATTGAAAACAAAAAGCTTCCAATAATAATTGCAAAATGTTCCGTCTTACGTTAATACTCAAAATATTTTTGCAGAATTCCATATTCCTTTCAATGGTTTTAAAACTTTCGGAAAGTGCAAATACAAACTAAAATTTTTGCATTTTTTTGTTAAATCGTTGCATCTCTCAGTCAAGTGATATGTTTAAAGATACTGTATAGTTTTCTAGTTCAAATAAGATGAATAGATAAGAAAAGTAAAAGTTCGTCAACATCTTTCAATAGCTTCCCTTAGATCTGTCAAATTATACAAGAGAGTAAGAGGTAATCACATAGGTATATAAAAAATTGTATTGCCTAATGGAGTCATTAAGTAGGTAAATTAAAAACAAAACCCATGTAAGACCTCGACCTTGCGTGTCGACCAGAGAAAACCTAACAAATTGCGAAATAATTACAGAGTATTAAAGCACTGCTTCACCGTATGGAAGAAAAAGTTGGCGTCAAGGTTATTTAATAAACAGGTGTTAGTCAATTGAATGCAATTGATTCACGTAAAGAATGCATAGGACGCATTTTTTGTAAATAAACTCAATTCATTTGAAATCTGCATTCCATATAAAATTTAGCAAATGTAGCAAAAGATTTTTCTTGTGCGTTAAGAGGAAAAACCATAGTAACAGCCTGAAAAAAGAGCGTTTTTGATAATTTTGTTGGATGGAAGGAAAGGTAGTAGAACTGCAATATTCTGGGAAGTTATCAGAATTATGTTTAAGTATTAAAAACAAATTCTTTTGGAGAAGTATTAAAAAATCGCAATAGCAAAGTCATTTTCACAAGGCACCTTCAATGTCGGGGGCTCTGCGAGAAGCAGTGTGACAGATCCAAATTTAAAAAAAAAAAATTTAATCTAAATATCTATTATCTAAAGAATCATGCAGGAGTTTTGAAAAATAATGAATTTTGTCTAATTGACAAGTGTTTAAATGAAAAAGTTCAATTTTCAACCAAAAAGGAGACATTTTTATTAATAAAAAATGTTCGGGCTAACTTATCGAAAATAGCCTCCAGAGAAAGTCATTTTAAAGACACTGTAAAAAGTTCAAATGGAAAAAATTTAAATTAGTTGAGTTGAGTTGCTGCATGCCGTTTTTAAAAATTGTGTTTCAATATAAAGACGTGCTACAAACATGTTTTTTGTCACAATACATATTTTTTATTTTTTTCATTAAAATGCATCTCCAGCGTTAGATTCTTATTGCTATAATTAATTTAGCTAGAAATAGAGATTCTAAGACTAAAGTTTTAAAGCACTAGCATCTAAGGCTTTTGACTTTATTGAAAACTCTGCCACACTTGAAATTTGAATCCAGCATTATAAAAATTCGTTTTCATTTTCAAATATTCTTTTTTATTTTCCTTCCTCAGCAATCTTTGCGCAAAAAGAGTTTTTTTGCTGCATCACACGTTTCACACTTTAAATGTGGACAAATGAATGGAAAATCGGTAAGACTATATAACTTTATAGTCAAATCCATAAAAAGTTCGAAAAAATTCGTTCCAAAGTTTCAATTTCTTCGTAGAAACATTGAAAGTTTCGAAAAGTACTCACCCTCATATCTACTTAAAAGTCACCGTGATGAAGCTATACTAACAGACGTTTTGGAAAACGCTTTTAAACGCGTTCATGCAATAGAGGGGCTAGGAATCAACGCAAGAGATTATGCTATAACTTCTCGGCGCACATTGATTTGAGACAAGGAATAATTTTTTTACGTGTGATGAATTTTTTCCTACATATTCTAAATGGTTTAAAGAGTCCCTTAAAACAATTAAACAAAAAAAATTTTTTTTGAAAAATATCTAGGAGTGTTAATCCTTAAGATAAATTGGGGACTGGGAAGAACGCGAAGGATAAGTACGCCAAATATCTGCTGCAAATAATGCTCAGATCCAGAGTAATGATATGGCATTAATAAGATGGTAAAACTATACACATTGTACTGGACGTATCAAGGATAGTAACTACACGTGGACTTATAAAACCTTTTCTGATGCCAGTTTATGAACCTACTCTAGAAGTGTTACGAACTCTAATTACGCTGCCTGGGATCCAGTGCAAAGACAGAGCACAGAAATTATTTATTTCTCTATCACTATTATTTGAAAAATTAAAATCAACGACAAAGTTATGCTTTCTACAATGCCAGTGCGGTACATTGCGGGGTTCACGTATATTTCTACGAACATCTATTGGGATAAACTTTTTTTGTTTCTCAACACGAAAAAACCCACAAATGCGTTATTTTCTCTAAAACACTTTTTTCGGATGTGGTCCTATTGTTCATTAACAAAATTAAGTTCATTTTTGATTGGATTGTGTTTCTTAACTAAAATGGTCATGCGTAGATCTTTAAAGTATATTCCAAAGTTGTTAAAAGACAATAGTATGTGTCACATATATAAATATAATATATAAATATGTACTTGTGCTGTGCTTAATGGAAAGGTATATAATCTAACATGTTTCAAAATTTCATTCCCCGCTTAAACGGAAGTATTGGTATTAATCTTTAAACGAAATATTTTTTGATGTTCAATAAAAACATCTATTGAGTAAGAATTCCTGAGCTGGTGGTGGGCGTTTATGCTGAACATATCTTTCATATTTTGAACAAGGAATTGATCGAAGGGGATCCGATCGAGAGCGATTCTCAACAATATTTTTTAAGGTACCATTTAGAATAAAATACTTATCGAAGTTATTCCTCTGATCGTGAATAAGGGTTGATTTTACAACTAGGACCATCCAATTACTTCGATAAGAAATCGCTTTGTCCAATTCGAAGAAAGCCTAACTTGTCCAAATTAACAAAAAATATTATATCATTTCTAAATTTACATTTCATGATGCAAATGGCTTCTTAAGCCCATCACCGAAGGATTGCGTGTACATTAATTTGGCAAACCCCTTTCAATTCCCAAAAGGGAACTTGAGAGACTCCGCAAAGTATATATATTCTTAATGAACATGATTTCAGTATGTCCGTCTGTGCAATGTCTGTTGTAGGCATTCTCCTGACCTCGAAAATGTACCTATGGCCTTCAAATTTGGCTGAAACATTGAAAGTTTTTGAACGCACGCTGATGTTGCAAATAGGCCGAAACAGTCAAAAAATAGACCTATAGTATCACGTAAACTGGGAAAACCTATGTGTTCTAAAAGATAAAAATTTGAGGTTGGGTCATTGCTCCCAAACTATAGCAGATAAATCTACAAAAATTTGAACGTATATTCTGTAGGCAATGTTATAGCTCCTATACAAAAACGGGCTTGGTAGTGTCTGTGGTAATCGTTTTTCTGTTTGCGAAGATATCGTTCACAAATTTGCAAATGAACTTGAGAATGCCTAAAACCGATCAAAGCATACGTCTACAAGATCTACACACTTGTACAATACAAATCGAGAACACCTTTTGTTTTCCGTGTTTTTTGCTCGTTACTCATAAATTACAACGTACACGATGTAGATACTAACTTTTATTCAACAACCAGTCACGCCTACCCAATAATGTAGATATGAAAACTTGGATTTTTGTTATTTATTAGGATAACGGTGATGGGTGCAAAATATTCTTACTTGTTTTTATTAATTACGTTCGAAACGGTAACACAATAACGGAAGTTACATATACATAAATGTATGTATGTATTCTTTCTATTTTACAGTAAATCTAATATGAAATCGAATTATACTTCTGAAATTATAACTGTATGCTTACGAATGTCTATATTAACCCACGATACTTACATCTCCAGCTGAACATATATTTATACAAATACATAAAGAAGTAATAGCTTCCTTCTCGCATTAAACCAGAGCTAACTAAGTAGCAAGAGCTCTCAAGATAATCTGTGAAACTAAAGGCCGTATCTTAGAGAATTTTTTTGTTTCGGTTATTCTAACAGAAATAGCGCTGTTACATTAACAGCCATTTGACTGCTTGCTTTTTCATTCTCATTGTTTCTATTGACAAAATAACTGTTAAATATTTTTTTGTACGGTGTCGCTATGCTGTACGCGGCAGTGTACATGTCGATAAAAAAAAACAACCTAAAGACGAGTTAACAAATCTAATTCAATTTGGTTCCAATTTTTATTTGTACCTCTCAGCCCATATTGAAAAATTCTTTTTCATCGCAGTTAAATCTCTCTGAATATTTGCTATAAGAATGTGAAAAATTGTCATAATTAAAAGAATTTACGTTGTAGGAATAATTTATCTTTATTTAATATAATATGTTTTCATACAAATATATTTAACGTACTTTCGCAATTTTCCACGCCACTCTTGAGATAGTGCACAAGACGCGCTACCTATTCATTTAACTTGCTAGAAGAATTCTAGATTACTATAATGTAATTAGAATTAATAATTAAATTAATATATTCTTAAAGTATTGAAATCTTCTCTTTAATCTTAACTTATGTAATTTGGATTACTTTTTATTTTTCGGAGTACTGTACTTTAAGTCGGCATATTGTCGTGCAAAGATTTCTGAACTTTTTTACAGCAACTGGCGTCTAAACCAATTCCTCGTTTACTGGATAATTTTATAAAAAATTTGTTGTCTAAAGCAGTTCGCAATGGTGCGGCATATACGTTAGTTTAAAAGATTTTGAATTGATTTTTCTCGTTAACTTCATTCATTTATGAGTAGAATTATTGTACGACTCGATGTTGAAAAAGTCCAAGCGTTTTGTTGCTTAAGCAAAAACAAACCTATAAATTATATCGCGGTCATTTGGAGAGCTAAGGTTTACGGCAGTAACAGCCATAACAATAATAACAGCAATTACAATCATAAAACAGAAGCAACGTCTAATCGAAAATCAACAATATTATTTTGGGAGAAATGAATAACGAGAACAAAGGAACTGCGAACAAACATACCAAAAATAAAATCTCAATTAATATAACAACTAGAACGATAACACTAATATTACTGCTCAAATAATCAATATAACAATCAGCTGTTTTTCTCGTTTCTACTGATCTCAGATTGAATATATACATTATAACCTTGCGCTCTCTATTGCTTGTATTAATAAAAAAAAAAAATTAAAAGCAAAATTAAAAGCTTTGATATAATCGAGCGTTTGTTTGAGAAATGTATCGTCAAATCTGGTCCTGATAGCGATCGATTTTTTGTTTTCTGGGCACACTAAATGTGCAGATTTGAATGCAGGTTGATGTGCAGGTTTGGTCTTGTGTTAAACGTAGAAAACTGAATATAGATTTTTACAAATTATTTGGACAGCTTAAAACTGGTTGGATGTGGATTCTCGCCACCGGCATCTTCCACTCCAACCGCCTGCTTAGGCTTACGTGGATCTCAGACCGCCTAATCTGAATTCGGATAACGGTGCTGCTTCTGTACCAATTCCAGGCGCTAAAGAGCTAGTTGTTGAGAATAGTTGTTGGTGTGCAGTTGAAGAGATACCAAAACTTCGAAAAACTTCTGCCACTGACTTCGCATCAATACCCATAAACTTTCACGAAAATCTATTTTTATATCACGGTTATAGGTGAACGATTCAATACAATTTGAACGAGATGTGCGAAAATGAAGTACTTAGAAGACCAGTTTCTTTCGTCAGAGATATATTGCTTCTTTTAAAATTACAGTCCTGATGAATTTGTTTGAAAACGCATAAATTTTTGGGCTCTGGGCACTTTTATTAAAAAATGTGTACACCATCCAAGTTATATCGTTCCTGTGATATTAGAGCACCCGGTACAGTAGGAAAAAATCAAAACAATAGCTTTTTATTGTGGGCAATATATTATCAAAACAAAGTTAATAAACACCTTTTTTCTAAATCCGTTAACTCTGACTACTTCGCTGTAGCATTTACAGAAACCTCGCTTAAGGTTGGGATTTTTGAATGCAAAATTCTTTGTTCTGATTTTCAGAATATTAGATGCGACAGATTGCACAAAACCATTACCATTGGCTACCTTCATCTGTATTTCACCCAATTTCTGCCCAATGTTTGGAGTATTTTCAAGTATGACCTATCCATTGATTTACAGTGGGTTTTTCGATATTTTCATAAGTATAGGCTTTTTCAAATTAACAACATTTTTAATGTAATTAATAACCTATTATTTTGCGGTGATAATTTATTTTTATATCGCACTGATTCTTTTCTTTTACCTGAATATGGTCATCAACTGTCGTAAGTTGTCTCATAGACAATACACTGCGTAATCAAGTAATTAAAAGTGATCTGCTTTTATTTTCTAAAACGACTAACGGTAATCTAATGTGGCATTGATTGGGACTTAGTTTACGGAAAGATTGGTGGCCCTTTGCAGTAATTTCCGTTTCGATTGCCTTAAATTCCTTTCATGCCGCTGTCTCTCCTTTGTTGCATACTAAACAGCTACGAATAGTCCGCAATAAAAAAACAGGCTATTTAAAAAATTAAAACGTTGTGGATCGCTTAGGAGCTACACGTTCCACTCTGGTGCTAAACGAGAGTGTAACTCCCCAAAAGCAACTTGTTATTTCAATTATATTTAAACATCGAGAGGAAAACTTTTCACAGTCCTAAACAGTTCCTTAAATTCGCAGATTCTGAATCTAAGGTAGGGGGATTTGCTTTCCTTACGAGGTTTGGCAGTTGGGAGTCGTCCGATTGTTCCGCACTAGCAGACCTATTTGCAGATTGATTTGGCGAAGTTTACTAATTATAAAAGGTGTCGCCTGATATATATCCTTATTTAATAAGCTCATTTCATAGTTTTGGCTTTTTGTACTTCTCCTAAGAAGAAATATTTATAGCATTGTCGACTTTGTTCCACCCGCTGCAATAATGAGCTGATTTACTATGCTTTCCCCTTGCAACAATTTTTATATGGGCTTGAAAAAAGCTCATTTTCTATCGGTTCGGAAAAAGAATTTTGTTGTATCTCTTTACAAAAATGTCCTTTGAAAATTCATTAAACAATGCATTCATTGTGCACTGCTAAAATTATTTGGTTCACTGGTAACATAAAGGCGCACTTTTGTCTTGGGGCACTGTCATCACGGTTTTTTAGAAACTAAATCAATCTTCAGTAACCTTTTGGAGTTTCGTAGTCCAACGTAAAAATCGATTTTCGAGCACAACCAAAGTGATGTTAGCTTCATGGACTCTTCGAAACCATTCGACAGTGTAAATCACGGCTTGTTAATCTATAAATTAAACCATTTTGGTTTTCCAAGTAATATAATTGCCTGGTTTCGTAGCTATCTCTCTGATCGCACCCCACGGATGTTGCTTAATTCTTGCTAATGTAGAAAAATTTTCTTCACGTTTCTTGCCAGATATCCGATCACATTTTAAACTCTCTATTCTTTGTTATCAAATATTTGACCTTGTAGCGCTGGAAGATGTGTATTCAATTAACTTATAAATTTAGGTAGCGCAGCACGCGCATTAAAGTCTTGGTCAGCTTATAAACAGTTTTACTTTTTTTCATTTATTATTATTTAAAAGCACATATTCATTCACCAACACATATCCCTAGGTAAATTAAATTAGTGTTTGGACAGATTTTGGTCTATATTATAAGTAATTTTTCTTTTTGTAGAATTAACTTATCCATTAGCTTACCTACGGCTAATGATTTGTTTTGCGGCCGAATTTATTTAATAAATGAAAAGAAATAAATAACGAAGACGTTTCTACGCTATAGCTTTTATGTTGTATGGATGTATATGATGTGCCTATAGTAAAATCTCGCTTAGTTAAGAAACTCAAATATTTTTCATAGCGTATTTTTTCAAGATATCTGTGTAAAAAATTCCTCTTTGTCGCCTTGTCCACTTGCGTTGTCGTGGACATTTCAGGTATACCTGGCCCATTATCGAAGCCAATGTTGACGTAGTTTTTCCTTATATAAACATCGACATCTCTGTTTTCACCAATTCTTCACTTTACTTCTTAGTTATTTATTGCAGCAGGTATAAGTGCGTAAGCACTTACTCGATCGTGAAATGTAACATGAAGATTTTTTGCTTAAGATAGGATAGCGGAACTTGGAGCTATGATGAAGACGGTTATATGTTTTTAAACTGACCTATGGACTAGGGAAAATAAATAACAAACACACTAAAAATGACGATTAAACTTGAGCTTATGGACGTATGCTCATTGGAAGCAATTTAGTGAACACCGTGTATTTATTATCTTATTGTACAAAAGCGCAAAATTCTTGGCCCAACAACACGTCGATTCAGAGTATAGCAATCGAAAAAATAAAAAATAATCTAAATTAGTTACCTTAAGATTAAAGAACAGTTTTTTAAGAATATATTCACGTAATTGTTTACTCTAACTATATTATAATAATCTTTTCCGCCATATGATATGAAGAAATTGTGATGTATAGCCCTCACATGCATTCTGGGGAACAAGCCACGCGAAATGAATAGTACCGTTCATAACGCAGAACTTCAAGGATGGCGTGGAAAATTGCATAAATTTCTTCATATTCTTATAGAAAACATCGAAGCGTTTAAATACAAAGAATTCGAATTTTTCAATGTGAGCTGCGAAACGTAACTATAAATTGATATGAAAATAAATGGCATAATACATTCCTATGTATAGCATATCATATGCACTTGAAAACACAGAAGTATATTCTCTTTTGCTTTGCAAAACTTGGGTACAGCATAACGTCGTGCCAAAAAACGTTTAACAGAACTTTTGCCCGTACAAGTAGTGAGAATGAAAGAGCAAGCAGTCAAATACCTGACAATGTACCAGCGCTACTTTATGGTAACAGAAGTATTTAAAGACCATAGTATTAATTTTAGAAATTATCTTGAAAACTCTTGGTATTTAATTCTCCCTGATAAATCGAATTTAGGTATTTGAAGTTGTAAGCAAAATTCTTCCTACATAAACGGGTGTTCGTAAACATATATTCGTATTTATTAAGGTTCAGGTACAAGATACTGCATAAGAAAAGCATATTTAAAAAAAAACTTCACCAGCGATATTAAAGATATAACGTATAAAGTTAAAGCTAAACCAAGGTTCTTTAATTGAAAATATACACACGTATGTAAATTCATAAACCAATCCCAAATTTAGAGTAGTTGTTATTGTTTTCACCATTGGACGTGTAAACAAATGTGTTAATATGTTCATATATATATATTTGTATGTGAGTGCATATGTTTGTGCTTGCGTTCGTCTCTGCACATATATATGCACGCCTATTTATGCATAAATGTGTGTGTGGGTTAAGAGTGAGTACGCGCCGTCGCAGATTTTGCAACCCCTTGATAATGTTTTAAACTTATTTCAATTCGATTCTCGTCTGTGGTTGGTTGGATAACTGGCAAAGTTTAGTTAATTCACTCATTTAGAATTGAATGAAATGTTTGTTCTTCCATTTTTTTCTCTTTTTACTGACAAATAGTATGCATTTTCATTGAAAATAAAAAATCCTCTAAAAATTGTATGTGCTTGTCATTGCGGACAGCATCAATACATAACACAAGCAAGTATATAGTACACAAACACAAAGAAAATCAAGTGCGGAGAAACTGACATGCATCAATTCTGTTACATATTTGATGCGCTAACCGTTTCCATATGCTGCTACGCTGGCAGCTTGATATGTCGGTTTTATGTGACTGCGTACGAAAAAAAAAGCTTAGGAAGTTGAAAACAATAGAATTGTATGAACAGATATAATTCAGTTTCAAATATCGTATACCTACCTTTATATGTGTATGTCAATAGCTGTACAAGTTAACAATGAACGTTTTGTAATAATAGAAATACACTCCATGTAATTTCGAGAGAAACATCAAACGTATTCTACACAAAGCAACGTCCATCGCTAGCTGCATTTATCGCCCGCCCTTTTTAGTAATTAAATGTGAGCACCGTCGCGATTGAACTTAATTTTAACTAAAAACAAACAAACGTTCAGAAATTGAAATACTTTCTTATTTTGCCTGCAGACATAGAGTGAGAGAGAGAGAAAGAGAGAGACATACATCTCAGCAAGGAGCTCGCCTGCTGGATAGGGCCAGTGGTTCCACATTCCGATGAAATGAATTTTAGTTTGATTTTGAAGCGCTTGCGGGTGATTATATTTTTCTTTTCTAGTTTACTTCAATTGAGATGAAATTTATTTTGCTTCCCTTCTGTCCATGATTTAAGTCAATTAATTTCCATTTTAAATTGATAATAGAAGGGATTGTCGTGGCTCGGATCAGCTTGTCTGAGATTGTTCTGCTTTTCTCGCATGAACTAAGCATTTCTTTTAGAGAGAAAATATCTGTACTATGCACCTGAATATTGACAAACACGGCTTTCCAGTTAATTAGTATTAATACAATAATATAACATACCAATATGATAAAGGCGACCCTTGTATAACGCGGTACTTTTCAACCTTCAGAAAAAAAATTCCATATTATATTTTAGTTTAAATAAACAAATAAATAAATAAAAAGGGGTCGTATAGCACGGTTTGGATTCAGTGTGGTAAGAATCAGCCGCGACAAACGAGAGGAGCGTTTATGTGTTAAACTTCTTCTTTAAGAAAATCTTCGTTTATTCATGTAACTTATGTATTTATTAGTTTAACCAAATTGTATGTAAATTTAAGGTCATAAAAAAAATTGAAATAATTGCCAAGCCAGAAGTCATACAACGGATAACTTTAGATTTATTTCTTCGTCTCTTAACCTTGGCTTTAAGAGTTAATTTAAGTTGCGTTAACATTCGCCTGAAACATCTCTAACTGTTTGGGCACTTGATTGAAAACATATTTAAAACGTCTAGGAATCACTTCGACTGTTTTTGAGAAGCTAAGGAAACATAATAAACATATTATTATCTTTAGGTTGTAACCAAGGTTGGAGAATCATATTCACGATTTTTTTTATATTGATGAATATAGGCATCAGTTTATAGTTTATTGTTGCCTGAGTTTCATCCGGTGTGTTCGGTCAAAAATACATGTGATTTGTGTAGATGGAGAGTGGTCAAAAAGTGCCTAATGCTCATAAGCAATTTACATTCAAAAAATCATTTCACCATATTAAAGCAACATATGCAGTAACGTGCCTTTCCTGCTTTTAGTCCACGCGTTAATATTACACTTAACAGTTCACATACCGGGTCCAATCATGTGACAAGGGATTCAGTTTGTCTGCAATATTTAAAAAGCGACTCAAATTGTCTTGGATGTTTAGTTATTACTTTATTTTTAATGCCGCGGCTGAATAGCGCTAATAAGGTCGTGGATTCGCAACACTAAGTTCATGGCTTCTACTAATATTCATAATAATCAAAAAATAAGAATTTAAAACAAAATAAATAATAATACAAAACGGAAAATTGGAGAGATTATAGAGGTCACCTATGCGAACTTTTCACATTTCATGAAAAAAAATTGTCCAGAGCAGTATTTCGTCATAAAAGTTGATCGCAGCAAATTTGGACAACATAGGTCTAATTTGTTGGCACCACATAGTAGGAAGTTTTCATGAAAAATAAACTTTTTTTTTGCAGCAAAGTGTAGTATTTAGTAACTTGTTATGAAAATAGGGAGAAAATAATAACATTTTTGAAAAGGAAAATAAATTTGCTAAATTTATATATATTAATTAGTATAGTTACTAATATTTTATTACGAAAATAAATTAAGAATTGCGTTAGACAGAGTGGTGTAGGGTGTTTAATGGCGGACCTTACCTAATAATATCTTTCCTTCTTCAATAAATAAAAGAAGAATATAATAAAATTTTATTTTCTACTATCTATTAATTTGGTCTGAGTATTCTTGACATGGATGATAGAAGCGCTGGAGCGTTGTGGACAGTTAGGATTACGTAAGTTTCGCTTCATAAAGTAAAAGTTATTCGGACTAATTTTGAGCGATTTACTGTATTCTGCAAGTTTTCCATTTTCTATTTAATCTCTGCTATTTTCATTTACAATGTGAGCTTCTAATATAAGCGTCCCACCTGTTTCTTTGAGCAACATTTTTAACCCGTGTTCAATGCCGGTTTATGTCATTTTAGGATTTCTGTCTTAGAAAAGATTTAAAGAATTGAAACTTCAAATAAGTGCGTTCATGTGTTGTAATGTGGTTATCATGATCGTCATAAAGTTTCGCATCGTGTAAACGGGAACAGAATTAGATTTCTTCAATGACGGTATTACCAGAAACAACGGAATACATAGATGTTCCATGTTTTCTTCAAAATTGAGATTAGAAAATTCTTGAGTACTTTTTCTGTATCTGTTATCAATAACAGTAGTAACGCTCTTAGTTAGCAGCCATTTCTCTCTTTCTCTCTCTCTCTCTTTCATTCTCATTATTAATATGGGCATATATTCTATTAATGATTTCTTGATATGAAACAGAAGCATACATAATTCTATGTTTTTAAATGAATATGGATTACGGTATACACATAAGAGTGTATGTACGAGGAAAGTCCAAACAGTAGGTATCTAGGTAGCAAATACAATTTGTGTCCTTTTCATTGAAAAATTGTAAATTTTATACCCGCCTAATGCTTTTTGATAAATTTCAAAGAAAATTTTCATATGAAGATATATTAAAAAAATTTTTATTGCTAAAAAAATTATATTGTAGTTTATTACATATATCTTTATCTAATTTTTGTATTTTATTTATATATTTATTAATTTTATTTGCTTATACATATGTATTTGACACATTTTATCCGATCTTCCACATCATTCATGAGTTGTTGTACGCGGCGTCTATTTATATTGTATTGTTGTTATATCGTTTATATTCCAAAATTATGCTCCACAATTACTTTAATTTAAATATATCAGAACGAATATGAAAGGTATACAGCAGAATATTATGAAACTAAATATAAATTAGATATTGGGGAACTAATTGGTTTGGAACGATTGGTTTGATTGCAGCGCGCATAGTTGCTCTTACTTGGCTTGCGTTAAAAGTGTTATTGTTCAAAAATTAGAAATTTTTAACCCAACAGCATGCCGATCTAGAGTACAATATTTCGCGATTTTTACTGATAAGGTCTAACAAAATGTTAATGAGACATTAGGGGATAGCGATGCTCTTGTAATTATATTAGAGTTTTATTTTTACCTATAAATAAATTTAGTATGTTGGAAAGTGTTATATATATTCACCCTGTTATACATTGAATTATTATTTCTTATGTTCTAATTATATATGTGTTCACGAAACCCGGTGATGTATAAATATAAAAGTGAAAGTTGAAATAAAATGCAGTATGGAAGTATGAGCTGAAGAGAAAAAATGCGTTTATTTCGAGAATACGTTCAAAACAGAAAGTTTGTTGAGTTTCAACTTATGAATAACTTCGCATTATATAGCCACAGTTTGAAGTAGAAGTTGGCCTAATGCATGGCAAAAGGTATGACACGCTCTGCTTATACTTCTAAGAAAAAAAAAAAAAAAAAAAAAAAAAAATTGTAATAAAGCTTAATGTCTAGTTTCATAAACTAATCACTTACAAGTAAGAAAGTTATATTGGACCGAATCTCGTATACCCACCATCATTAAAATTTTTGACGTCCCATGCTTTTGTTAATTGCCATAAAAAAGTAAATGGGATAAAATTTATCTTTTATCCCTTACTTCACTAAAAGATATTGTTAAGAAAAACTAATCTACCACGTGGTGGCGTCCACCATAAGTAAATTAGAATTAACACATTTAGCCTGTCGCATTCTACTTTCCAAGTCCCTTTATATGATAACATTATCAACGGTATTATAAGGCCAAAGTTCGCCCACTACGGCGGGGGATGACGGCCACCATAATTAATTTAGAATTAATACACTTACCTTGTCGCCTTTTATTCTCCAAATCCTTTTATTTGATAGCCATATTGCTGGTATTATTAAGAGAAAATTAATCCACCAGATCCTGGGGTGCACCATATTTATTTTAAAATTAACGAATTTTTAGCCAGATAATATATCTTCATTTCAGAAATGTACAAAATAGTTTTAAAAATTTTGTCTTGTTTACCTTATGATTAATATTCATAAAACGTCAAAAAAGTAAAAAAAATAAACTTTAAACACTTGTAAATTTCTATCTTTTATAATTTGTGAGTAATGATCAAAAACCCATCAATTTTTGTTTAGGAAAGCCGAGTTGTGTCCAGCTCACGCCTTGCTGCGGACTTGTGCTCTGACCAATTTAGGCCACGTTCAATACCAACATGCATGCAAAAACCTCCAACTTCTACTAAATTTGAAGTCGATATCTTCTTTTTGCGGCCAGGAGAGCGTCAACAATACAGACTGCACCGATGCACGGACAGACAAACATGGCTTAATCAATTTAGAATTTATTGACTCTATAGGGTCTCTGAAGCTTCCTTTTGGGTGCTGTCCCATTCTTCAACGGCACGGAAAAAATTTTACTCAGCTATGGTCGAATCTTTTATACTCACCAGCTTTATCTTAAAAAAAAACAACACAAATAAAACGAAGTTTTGGAGTGTCTCTTACAGAGCGAATGTGGAATTTTGTTTTGTTTTTTGTATATGAAAACTGGCATGCTCAGTTTACGTTTTATTGTGCGCCTTGCATTTAGCTGATGTGGTCCAGTTTCAAAGTCTACGCGCAAGATCTTTCACTGTTTTATCAAATTTGAAGCCGATGTCTTCGTTTTTTTTTTTGTAACATAATTGTAAATATATAGTATATACGTAGTTATCACGGGAGCCTCTCAACCCATTTTTTTCACAATTTTTATCATATACCGTCCGTTTCAAGACAAGACAATACATGGCAAGTGATCATTAAAATGGCCTAATCCGACCTATTTTCAATAGCTTTTGTTTTTGGGCCCAACGCGTACAGTACGAAGTTGCGTCAAAATATATCAAAAATTGCGCTCTGTAAGTGGAACATAAATATGTGTGAAGACTTCGAACAAACAAGTAGACGAACTAGTTTAGATCGATTCACGAAACGATTCTGAATTCTACCTAGTACAACAAGTGATTTAGAATATACTTGTATGCAAACAAGCTTAAAGAAGCCACTAGACTGCAGCCACCACCTTTCTATTTCTTTCTTTCTCTTTCCTCACTTCTTTCTGACCGTCACCAAATTACGCGAATCGGGTACATCACCTAAGTGATCGGTCACATCACAAAAAAAAAAATTGCTGCAGGACATATTAAGTTTTCCGGGGTATATGTATCTGAAAGCACTAACTGGACCACATCTGTGAAAACACGTCCGCTGGAATATTTTTGGAAAGTGGAGCAGCAGGCTGCAGACGTTCCTATCTCCAAGCTACAGTTGAGAAATTGCTCGTAATTCGGGCAAAAAAAGAACAAAGTTATATTGCTATCAAAAAATGTTATTAAAACCTATATATATGGCCTAATTTATTATGTCGCGCAACGAACTGAATACGTCTAGCATATTAATAGTCAGTAAAAATTTTACAAAATTCAATTGTAACAGCTGTCACTCTCTGTAAGTAATATATTATGTGTTATTATTCCACGCAGCAAATTAAATTGCAAATTAAATAGCAAATTAAATTTTCCAAAAGTTTCCATATTCTAGTCAATTTATAAAATTAATGACACCTTTCTCCAAAAATGTCTGTAGTGCTGTGAAAAGGAAAAAATATAAGCAGACTTTCAACCCGGTACAATGAAAAACCTTTTCAAAATCCTACGTTTGCATTGAAACAACACAGGAGTAAATGAACGCTTGTATGACTTTTTATTTAACAGACAACAGTGCATCGTAATGGCTCATCGTTAGATTAGGCAACAGTATATATAAACTGCATTCATTATTGGAATCGCTCTCAAACAAATATTTGTGATTTATTTGTGACCACTAAACATCTGTTGGATTATTTCCAAACTTTTTGACTGTTCTACAAAATGTTCAATTTTAAAACCAGAAACTAGCAAAGCTACGGTGCTTTTTCAATTTGAAAATATGTAGACAGTTACTTAAGTTGCAGGACTTGTTCTTGTAATACTTTTTATATTATAAAATTTGTCCTTATTATATGCATTGTACAATAAACGCTGATTAAATATGATCTTAGCTGTCAGGTAACAACGACATTTATTGACTTAAAATAATCCTTCCCATTCCTTCTGATGCTGATTTCTAATGACCGACTGTCTTCATCTGCATTCTTTTGCTTTTCTATTTGAGGAATGTGGTACACAGCAGCTCTCCGCTGTGCAAAGTAAGCATAAAGGCCACTGGCTTGTATACGGAAAATTATCGGTTACTGCAAATTTTTACTCTGAAAAAAGAAAAATAAACAAAAACATGGGCGCACCTTTACTATATGTATGCCCTATAACACCTAAAACTGAAGATGGACTGTCCCAGGGAAGTGTTTTAAGTCCGAAACAGATGACAGAGCGATCCTATTTTCATCTAGTGATGCCAAGAATGTTTCCTGTGAACTGCAAAGTCCTCCCAATCAAATTTTCCTTTGGTTGAACATATGCAATGTTTAAATAAGCGTTGCAATATGTGTACACACATTATGTTAAGGTTGAACAAGAGTTCTTGTTCTTTACGGTTTCTTAAAGGCGTTCCAATCAACCACTGTTCCAATACCTTGGTTTACCTATTGTCCAAAGGTTAACAAGGAAAAATCATACAAAAACTAAACGACAGCAACTTGACTTAAAAACTGTTTAATTTAATTTAATGGAAAAAATAAGCGCATTTTATCCAGGAGTATCTTTCAGCCTAACTTGGGCCTATGACGTACAATTATGGAAACAGCCAGTAACCGTAATATTGAACTATTTCGAAATGATCAGTATAAGACTTTTTGCCTCATTGTTAACGCTATTGGTGATCTGGGTTTCGCATACATTAAAAATCTAATTCAACGACTCTCTTCAAAATACCTTTCCAGACTAAGTACTCACGCAAATCCTTCGGCAATATCCCAATATGAAATTCGTCACAAGAACTATTATTGTGTTGCGGATGCTAAGAACTATTTTATTATACGAAATGCGTCTTAAAAACTTCTAGTTGTTGAAAATTGATTAGTTTGGTGGAAGCTATGAACCTTACAAAGCTATATATCTACAGTTTAAAATTTTAAGTTTGAGGACCTTAATTTTTTAGGGAACATTTCTGGAAGCCATCAATATTTAACGCAAGTTTTAGTCCATCCAATATCAGAGTTAAGCTAGGTTCCCTTCTAAATGAGTCTGCACCGTCGTTTACACCAATCAAATATTGTGGCTACTAACAGAATATCGCGATGGTTTACCAGATGAGATGGCTCAACAGAAATGACGAAAATTCGCAAAATGTTGTTGCATAATCATCGACTGAAAGTGAGTGAGCTATCAGATATGGCAGAGACTTAAGAAATTTCAATTCATCGCAAATTGGAGGGAAATTCGGTCCTGAGAAATCTGTGCGCAACATGGGTGCCGTGTATGTTCGCAATGGAAAGAAAGCAGTCTTATGAAGGTGTTCAGATCAAGTATTCGGAAATGTTTTGCAAAAATTAAACGGAATGTTTGCATCGCGTCATAACCATGGATGGACTATGTGTCTGTTATTTCAGAGTTTAATTGAACAAGCAATCAAACTATAGTGAAAGGAAAAAATTGCACAGGTAAAAGTCGAATAGAGTGCTAGAGCAGTGACAATAATCAGTGAATTATCTTTTTTTTGGAACGCCTACGATCGCAAAAGTTGAGATGGAAAGCTGAAGTTTAACATATATTTTGTTGCCTGTTCGCCAGGGATCATATATTTAGGCGGGTTCATGTTAAGGAATTTTTCTATAATGTGTTTTCGCATATGGCGGCGGTTTCCCTTTCTTGTATTTCAAAAACTTGCGAAAGTCAATAATAAGATACCAAACCTTCAACGGTTCCCTGAAAATATAAGAGGATATCATTAATTCTAAATAACAATTAGCACCAAAGCGGTGATGATCGAGCTTGGACCTGCTAACCAAGAGAAGGGTGTAGAAACCTTTCTGACACCAAGTGCTAGGCATTTAGCTAAAATTCGCCCTGTTTTGCGTTAGTGAGGTTAACATTTAAGAGAAAGGAAGCGAAAGTCTTGCGATTTCAGAAAGCGCATTATAAAGTATGAGTAGAGATTCTAAAGTTGTCGAACGCATTGAGATCATACTGAATAATTTTCTGTACGTGATTTGGATATACCTTCGAATTGAGTCAGACAATCAGACTAATGGTACTACGCACGGACACACATATATTTTTGCTTATGTTTCCTTTTTTGATAATAATAATGAAACAATTCATGACGAAATGGAGCTAATTCAAAATAAAGAAGTGGGAAAAATCATTGCAAACCCGATCCAATTTGTAGTGAAAATAATTACTCAACAACAGTAATAACAAGAGATGTACATATATAATATTTGCTCTATTCTAGAAGTGCTTTTCAAGTGCAAGCACCTAAGAAGCAGTTCATGAGCTGTTCAAATATTTGCACAAATGTAATTTACGACAAATTGTAAGCACACTTGCTTCTACGGTCGATTAATAGCGCACTACGGTACAAAACTTTCCGCGTTTCGGCATCCTAAATAAACATTGGAATCTATTGTCAACTGCTAATAATTTTTAACAATGAACAACATAATGTTTTCACCAAGCATCTGTTATTATTCCAAACAAATTGAAACAAGTGCAGTAGGACAATATCAACAATAACCATAATTATGTGAAATAAATGCATATATATTATACAGACATACAGACATGTAAACGTGTTTCACATCTACATTTCTTCCTTTTTCTTCAATGCATACATATATATGCAGACTACAGGATAAGAATACGCTCATTTCTGTAAATGTGGAGGGCTTACGTACCCACTTACGCGGTAGATGGAACAGAGCGCACATAAACTTTCATAAATTGAAATTGCGGCCGTGCTTAAAATTGCCAACAGAACAGGATAGAATAGAAAAGAAAAGGGGGAGAACGCTAACAAAAGATGAGCTTGTGTTTGCGTGTGTTTGCGTGTGTTTGCGCGTGTGTGTGTGTGTGTGTGTGTGTGTGTGTGTGTGTGTGTGTATGTGTGTAATGAGAAAATGATATAACGTTTTATTTTTACCCGTTGTACACAATTATAAAACAACAAATTGCCATATAAACTTAGGGTGGTTTGCCACGTAATAGATTTTACTTTATTTTTAATACGAAGGAGATGAGCATTATGTAACATATTGATCAATAATTTCCGGAGCTAAAACGTACATGTCGCAAATATCTCTGACAAAATATTCATAGTGCCTCTAGCAACTGCCCAAACAAATCCTGTCAACATTTCCTGTAATTTTGATTATTTCTTTACGACTTTGGTTTAATGACTTTGGTGTTGTTATCTCCATAACGGGAGGTGTATTCACTATTTAGCATGAAAATTTTTGCCATTTCCAAATAGGCTCTGCGTTCACTGACAGGGAAATAAAGGAACAAATGCACCGTGTCACAAGTCGATGACCGCAATGTCAACATCACAAGGCATCCTGTCCCAATATATTAAACATATAAGATAGCAAGATGATAAGGTAAGATGCAATAATCATGCAAGATAATTGTAACTTAACTGAAACATTAATAATACGAATATGAACGATTTACATAGACGTAGATATTGCATAAAATGGACACCGAAATAACATTGCGGCTGAACAGTTCATAATATATGAACTACTGGCGCGCTGTTCATTTTGATGAAGCATTTTCATCATAAACATCATGAACTGTCCTTATCTGCATGCGAAGCGTGATTGTCTTAGCCGTAATGATAATGTAAAACATAATGATTTTTACCGAACTATGGCTTACTTTCAAAACGCAGTTTACTTTAAGTGGTTGAACGAATGTCAGTGTGTTGTGTTTTTAATTATCTATAGGATGACGCCTTTCATACGCGATACAGTATAGGTAGGTCAGCCGGGGTCAGTATTGCCAAAGTTATGTCTTTTGTTGGGGAACTAACATGGTCTACACCCCTAACCTCTTATTTACCTGTAGACGTGTAGATTAGTTTCAATCGATAATTGGTAAATAACATCAGTTAGATGCACCTATCTTTGTTCAGCTCAGGTGCTTACTCTGTTTCTATAAAGTAAACACTCAACATGGGTATATTCAATCTTAATCAAACAAACGAGGCATACCTAATTGGCACCAACAACTTATCGATAACATTTTTGTAGTGTCAAAACTGTCCAACCATCCTTTTGATACTGGATCCTACGTAGTAGTAATTTCTCAATAATAGACATGATCTCAAGAATATGATTGTTGCAGTGCTTCTCTTCCACGGTTATTGTTATGAAATAAATACACATGCATGTGTTTAGATTGTAAATTTTATAAAAAAGCGTCTTCAAATATATTCTAACCGTAAACGCAGGGCTTATATTTGCACAAAAGTGCGCCAGTTTTGCTAGCGGACTTGTAGTTAAGGATCGATTACTCTTGTTAATAATACTCAGGATTAACAGATTGTTTTGCTTTGTATCTGTTGCACAATGCATATGCAATGCATCTGTAATCGCGTACAAATGGCATCACCTACTAAAAATAATTCTCTACAATTTAATGCTATACAAAATTGACTCATACACTATGGTCTTGATAAAATTCTTACTATATATGTGTATATATCAGTCAGTCAGTCAGCAGGCTCCAGATATGCTTTCCTAAATAAAATTCCACGTTGCGTACACATTTGGGAAACATCCTAGTGTACGCGTATATATACACACATACAAAGCTACAGATGTCAGAAAAACTTTTCTTTTTAACTCAAACCGGCAGTCGTGCTTCGCAATATTTAGCAATAAAAGAACAGTCGGCGAGGAGGAGAGTGTGCCTAAGCAATATAATAAGTTGCAGTCAAAACAGGAACAACGAGCGGTTCGGTGCGGAGGAAATTTTCTTTCGCTTGATAGTATTTACGTATGTTTGTTTTGTATTTGGTTGTACAAATACAAAGCCATATCTGAACAGGTTACAAAGCCATTAACATGTTCGGATAGATGCATTAAATACATTATCAGGGGTTATAACCTTTCCTGCCTGTGTCTACCGCGATGGTGGCAATATAAAGATGGGTTAAACAAAGGGGACATCAAATATTATGATTTATTTTTATTATAGCAGGTAAAGTGGTCTTTATATTGTAAATACGATTTTACTTATATGTGGACATATATATGTATACGTGCGTGCGTGGGCAAGCAAGGTGGGTGCAAATATATTTCGTTAACTCTCACAAGTTGTTAAATGGACGGGTGAATTTGCACTTGCTGTCTTCATTTTTGCTTTCATTTATATTGTCTGCGAATTCCACTGGGATTGTGTAACAAATTGTGTTCTACGTTCAATGCCATATAAAGAAACAGCATCGATGGGGGCAATATTTCCTACAAAAGACATATAGGAAATGTTTTGCTTACTGGTTTGTCCTTTGCCGGTGTACGAACACCCACACACGCATATATAGAAAAAGGGGAAAGGGAAATATATAGAGAGAGAGGGAGAGAGAGAAAGAGAAAGAGAAAGAGAGAGAGAGAGAGAGAGAGAGAGAGAGAAAGAAAGAGAAAAAGAGAGGGGCAATGAGCGAGACAGAAAAGCGGGCAGGAAGGCAGGCAAAGGCACACGTACATAAAGGTATAGATATCCATTTACATGCATACCTTTAAGCCTCTTATTACGTACGTGCGTGCAGGCGTTTGCATGGACAAATATACTGAATAATACCCGTATAACAACTATAAACATATGGACTGCTTCTAAATCGAAAAAGAGTGTTTTTGAATGTTATTGAAATTGCATTAATGTGTTTTTTTTTTATTTTTGTGCTTTTGTCTACACACACAGATATACATATAAATCAATAACTTTCATCTACCCACATCACTCATTTGATGGCACTTGTCTCACTTATACTTCTTTTTTATATATGTGATTTGTGCTATCTGTCGTCGTTATATTCGTTGTTGTTCTTATCTACTTTACTGTTTAATGGAAATCTGTGCATAATCCTCCCCGAGTTGAAAAGATAGGCGGGATAAACTAGTTATTGCCATTAATACGATCAATTTGCTGTGCATTTTGGTGTAAGTAAATAACAATCTTATTGAAAACATTAAGCTTAGCAAGTATTTAACGTATACGAGCTCTTAAGCGATGGGTAATAAGAAAAAACTGAAAACTCTTGCACCTCGCTTTGCTCGAACTCTATTTGCTCTATAATCTCCAACTTTTATCGTTACCTGGTGCTGGTTGCCAGATAATGTTATTTTCTTTTTTTAGACTATTTACCGTTAATACCCTATAACGTCGAAACTTGTTACTATTGTCATTTTTGACTTCGTTTCTCTTTTCAGCACGATAAACGTCTACAAAAAAAGTATGTATGTATTTAGAAATTTTTGTATTTTTGATGATTTTCAAGGTTTTGCTGGTGGTGCAGGCGTTTTTTCGGTCTATTTGCGTTCACTTCTCAAAATTGGAGCTCAAAACGTGATATATGTGCTGAATTGTAAATTTCTGAAGGACATGACTAAGTAGACTCAGGATGTTACACGAATCAAGAATCCATCAGTTTTCGGATGGAAGTTTATATAACTGCAATGGCTGGTGCAACAGTTTTAAGCTGTGATGGTAATTGTGGTACAGTACTCTACCTTCAAACATCAGAAAGTTTATTTGCGTTTGTTTCTATTACTCAGCCACATGCAAAGGTTTCAATTGACAAACAATGTTAAAATTCTCAAAGAACTTTGGATAAGCTTAGCAGTTCAAGTATTAACGGTTTCTAGACGTGTACATGCGATATGAAAAATAGGAAAGGAGAAAATGGCTACCGTGTGAATTGACTAAGAATGTCATTTCGAACCGATTCATTACTTGTCAGGCAGCCTGCATACACTGTTGTAGCACGAATAAAATGTTCAGCCAAACCCAGCGTACTCACCGGACATAGCGCCTTCTTATTACCATTTGTTCAGAACGATGCAGCATGGCTTGGCTGCGCAGAGTAAATAAGATGGCAATGGATAAACTAGTTTTAAGACGTAGTATTTGGTGTGAGAAAGGAAGCAGTGCATCGGTTGCTTGTAAAAACTTAAGTGAAACGTTGAAAAATGAAGTTGCACTCGCTCGGACACGGCAAAAGTGGCTTGTCAAGTTTCGTTTCGCAGATTTCAGTCCTTACGAAGATCGATAGGAGCAAACATCCCAAATCACGTTGGAGATTAACCCCTATTTAATCACTAGAACAAATGCAAAGGACCTCCACATACACTATTTAACAATTGAGGTATATGTGAATCATCTTGTGTATGCTTTAAAGTAGAATACTTGAGTTCCGTACAATTTGATTGACAGAAATTTATCAGATAGGGTGAAAATCTGTTCATCTCTCCTTATTAGACACATTATGGAGGACCCTTTAGACAGCCTCATAACGGGAGGTGAAACGTGGATCCTTTACGACACTATAAAAAGAAAAAACAACTGTTGCAAAACCAGATCTTTATCAGTGCAAGCTGATGCTCTATTTGTGGTGGAATAGAAAAGGTCCAGTGTACTAGGAGCTACTTAAACTGACTCAAACCGTCAATGCGAACACGTATTGTAACCAATGTGATAAATAGAATGCAGCTACCAAGGACATGCGGCCAGTATTAGTGAGCAGAATAGGAATTCTGACCCATCAAATTAATGCAAAACTATATGCTGCAATTGTGACGCAAAAATTGAATGAGATTAGATGAGAAGTTCTTAATCATACACCTTATTCACCTGACATAATTCCATCGGATTAATATCTATTCCGGTCGCCTCATTATTATCTGATAGGAAAAAATTTACTTTTTCGAAGCTATCCCCATGGCAGTGGCTGAATACTTTGGGTCCAAGAATGTGAATTTCTACGCTAAGGCGATAACCTGCCGGAAATATGACAGTGAGTGATTGCAAGTAATCGAAATTTTATTGTTGATTAAAATTCAAATAAATAATATTAAAAATCGATTCGAATTTTTTATTTAACAGACGAGAAAAATTTAATATAATGCAAAGATTGATTCTCGTGAGCTCTTAACCGCTTTTTAAACTGAAGTGTCATTTTATTGAAATCTTTATCTTAAAAAGAAGAGTAAGTTTGTCTGTCCAGAAATGTAAAAAAGGCCTTAACCGTGTGATAAAATTTATTGACGCAATAGTTAACGTTGCGTAGTCTGCGCATCCTACACCTTGCTCCTTAATAACTTATACGAAATCGATGTTTGTACATCTTATATTATGGTAGACAGATTTCATATACAATAAAATGTGTTTTAAAAATATGTCTTTTAAGTCCCACGAAACGAAATGCCGGGTTATTATGTGTCGTCGTAGGGCAAAAATATACCTTTAGGAACCTTTGCATGTAAGTGTATTCTTTCAGAATGCTCCCTTAGGTATTCTTTTTCATTTCCTTCGAAAAATTCATGAATACCATAAATAAAACATTGAAATCGTCTGGAGAAATTAACTAAATATTTCTTGTCTTCCCTTTTTTCCTATACAAGAAATATCTGATCTTCTCAATGTACTCAGTTTACATTCAAACTATACGTTAGGAAACAAACTGAAATTGAAGATAAGCGCAGACTAAGGTCCCCCTTCGAAATAAAGTCGTAATTATCTGCTTTGTTGGACGGCTAATCAGATTAGTGTATATAATTTGACATATCAAAATAAGTAAGATTAGAACATGCAGACTGTTCTGACAAGCATAGCAAAGGTACGCCAAAATTGTGAACCCATAAACATATGTCAGCAAGAGAAAAAAGTACGTAAGAATATTGTAGTTGGGTAAGGCCGAGCATTAAATACCCTACACCACCTTGTCTAATACAGTTAATCACTCGTTTTGGTAATAATTTAAAAATTACACATTATTTTCATGCAAAGACATTCCTTTCATAAAAGCCCGCATATTCGAGAACGTCTAAAACAAGACATCACGTGATCGAAATTTAATTTGCTGCCCAAAAATTTTCGTTGTTCGGTTTTCGTCGTAAAAAAATTATAAATTAGGCTTTCTCTCCATATAAGGGCGTACATTTCATAACAACCCCAATATATGTTGCGGTTTAAAAATAGACCTATGTAATACAAATTACCTACCGTTAATTTTTTTTGCTAAATTGCAACTATGGACCAATTTTTATCACAAACTATTAAAACTTAAAACTTTTTTTAAAAGGTTTACTATTTATGAGAAGTCTTATATGGATGAGTTCCAAAAAATAGATCCATGTGATTCAAATACGGCCGAATTAATTTTTATGTGAATTCACCATCATGAAAAAATTTACATCAAAGAACATTAAGTTGTCATATAAGGGTTTACATATCCTGGGAAGCTTTATATTCGATGGTATCCCAAAATTAGACCTATGTGATCCAATTTCGCTGAGTTTGATTGAAAATTATACCTTTTCACAGTTTAGAATGTCGAAAAATTATTACTTAGCCAGTTTTGTCGAGAAATTTTAACAATTGCAATTTTTTTCCAGGTAATGGCTTTTTAAAATAAATTGTTATATGGGGAGTAGCCGAAAAAGCGTTTCGTCCTTGAGTTGAAGCAGGTCAGTGTACCAAATTTCATCAAAGTATCTAAAAAAAAATTTGGACCTGTAGTTTGAACATAAATTTTAGTGGACAGACTTCGAACGGACAGACAGTGTTAGATCGATCCAGAGAATAATTCCGAATCGATCGGTATAATAAAAGGAGGTCTCTCTTAAACGCTTTTGGATGTTACATTTGTCTGCATATATGCCCCGTAGGAAAAAGGGTGTATGGTATAATAAAGCAAGCATCTTTCTTCTGGTTCCTATTGAAAGCAAGTAAGAAACTATGGCGTATTTTTATTACGGTAAGAGTAAAAAGTGAATTTTGCTTGAATTACCAAAACATAGTTTTCAGTGAAGTGGGAGTGATTAGATATGACTACCGATGTCTGTTTGAAGAAATCTGTGGTCCATTAGATTAAGAAGTCACTTAGCGTAAAGGTGCAATGATTACCGTGACCATATATTAACCTTTCGTACAAATTATTTGCTAAGCTTTAGACTGGTTTTGCTACGAGATCGAATAAAAAATGCTTTCAATGTGTGTGTTCGTGTTCTGTATATCTTTCATGCTAATGGTCACAATTGATGTTTGCTATTTAATTCCTCTCTGCCCAATTAAAAATTCTATCCCAATTTTGATTAAGCAAACGCATTAACAACATTAGGCTGAGTCGAACTACGTACATAAACAGACTTCTTATGATCCACGATACGTTATTGTGGGTGTTACACAGCCAATGATAGGATTAGTGTATACCCACGCACTAGTAGTGACTACAGAAAACGGCTAATATCATGCGATTGGTACTAAGTCGCTGACAGACATGATAAAATCAATGAAACTTGTATATTCATAGAATATTTATGTACTATGTAGCATAACAAACACACATGCTGTTGTTCACATTTTGAACATGGAGCGTATAGAAATCAAACAGGTGCACAATGCGATCCAGTAAATTTCAGTAATATAAACCACTTGTGGTTTACGTGCAAATAATAAAAACAGAGGGGAGGAAAGGTCAAAGAGAATAGTGGAGGAAAATAGATGCCAAAAAATGAACATATCGCCTTTGAGGAAAATTGAAACATATGACAAAAATAATAAACTAACCACAACGATTGCGACTTAGTTACTTTAACCGGAAATATATACAAACGTAATTTAAATTAAATTAAACTACTACTCCTGCTCTAATTCATTACCTAGCAATGCGATACTTACTCTTTTTATATACAAATTAATTATCATTACATTAAAATCTTTTTTACATACCTTATACTACGAGAAAAGTGAGCGCTTGCGAATGTATATATTACGGAGGTCCGACTGTTAAGGAGGGTTCAACAAATTACAGTTAGATTATTGTACCATTTTGTTGGCAATAAAACGAAAAGAATAACAAATGCATTCTGTATATTATTCCAAATCGAACGATCTGTTAGAATATCTAGAGATGAAGGAAGTCGTATAAGTTATGTATTGCAAGCAACACATTATTACTTATCTTACAACCATTAAAAAAGAAAAAACAATTATGAACGGTTATTAGCGTCAATATTTAATCATGGAATCGCCCTCAAAATGATCAATTATAGTTTAAATTAAAAAATTGTTCTATCTATATATAAGAAAACGCGAATTTTTTGCGTATTATAGGCTAGAGATGAAATCTTAACATGGGCAGAGAGTAGCAAAGTGGACTAAAGATTGTGTTTAAAACGATAATGTGTCAGCAGTCTTTTTACAGTGGCGTCGTAAAATGATTATCCTTTACAGCCTTTACACGTTTTAAGTACAATACTGTATTTAAATATTGTTTAAAAAATGCGAGTTCGCAAAAGACACACAAGGCTAATCGTTTACATTGTCTCAAACGATATTTTTGGGATTATATTTTTAGATGTCTGTTGAGCACAGTGCAAGAAAACTCCTCTGCTTATCATCTTAGCGGCTGAGAGAAAAACTGGCACAATACCAAACCGATTCATGGTCTCACGCGTTCGAAAAGTGCTGTGTTCGTTAAAGAATTTGGATGTGCTTTATTTGAGTTCGGTTATTTATCGCTATTAAAACGAATATTTGCACAAAATTTGGAAAATCAATAATTTTCATTTACATATCAACAATCGAAAAGTTTGCAAGAATACACATGGGAATAAAAGGAAAACTAAAAATAGAAAATAAAATCCATAAAATAAATTGTTTTGTGTCCATAAAAAATTAGTATCCTGGTATATCTTGAATATAAAATGGCACTCCCTAATAACGAGCTTAGAGTGGTAAAAAAAACTGTTATATTACTGATTGAAAATAAACACGTTCAAAAATTAGTGAAAAGAAACGAAACAGAATTAAAACGACGCACAAAACGTTACGTAACAGTAAGAAAATATGTAAAAACTCGACAGTAAAACCTAAGCAAGTAACCTACATAAACATGAACAACAACAACATTAGAAACGAGAATATAATAGTAATAATGCCATACTAGTAGAAAAATAACATCAGCAACAGCAATATCATCAAAAACAATATACCTCTATATCAACAACAGTAGTGGCAATACCCGTGGAAAATAAAAGCAATACCACAATAGCAGCAAGAAAAGCAAGAACAACAAGAAGAAAGAAAACAACAGAACAACGCAACCACAGCAACAACAAAAATTGCTGTAGTAAGCGCGGAAGCAACATTAAGAACAACATTAATATCGATAATATAACATAAAATAAAATTATATGGAAAACAACCACCCAGACCTTTTATGTTCCTCTAAAATTACAATAACAAAAACTGTTCAATCGCATCTCGAGACACTACCCAACGTCATTGGCCCTTGATCGATAAAGACATAACACTTATCAGTTTGGCATGTACCTGCGGCTGCACCCAACCCTGCTCTCATAAGGCGAACTTTCCGGCTGGATAGCTGGAATTGACCACTATAATATATAAGGGATGTGGGGAAAATTTTTCGCAATATACGCACACACAGGGAAATTTTGAAGCGAAATATTCGCTCTTTCTAAGAACTGGGTAAATGAAAACAGCGGTACACGTGACTTCCACTTACCTAGATACCAAATTATTTAAAATTTCATATCACACAGTGAGTTTATGATATATATCCACAGCGACGTAATCTTCCAGTGCCAGCAGCAATATATCACTTAGGACTTCAAATTTATCTATCGCTGCATTCACAGAAGTTCAATACTCACAGGATGGTTTCCTCTAATGGATTTGACATCGTGTCCAATACAATATCTTCCATTCTACATAATAACTCTGACAGGGAAATTTTCGCCGCTAGCGATTTCAACATCCACAATAAAAAGTGGCGTCGCTTTCGGCGCATATAACTCCCGAAGGACGCGACCCAGACATTATGGTACTTAAGGATTGCTTAACGCAGCCTACAAATTAACCAACGCATATTCTATGCATTGATGGATTGCAACAAACTACGCTGTTTTCTCACTTCGCATCGACATAAATACGAATTTAAGATTGTTGCCTCTCTCGGACGACTGAACTGCATCCTTTTCGTATGCTAATCTTCGCCACGAAAAGCACTTTACATAAACTACTTTGGAACTATGCCTCTAAAAATAAAAATTTCAATCAAGTCTTTTTTTTTTTTTTTATGACTTTGAAAATAATGGATAGACTTCGAATTGATTTTTTTGAGTTAGTCAAGTTTTGGATTTCGTGCAGCTTGGTTAAAAAGAAAAAAACAAGAAATTTAAAAAAAAAATTGGTGGAATCATGATTAAAGAAACGTCACTTGCGACCTTCTGTTAATTATCATTTTAACGAAAGAACAATTTGGAGAGATTTTGGTTTTTAAGGTTGACGAACGAAAAAGTGCAGATAATTTTCAAAAAGTGGACGTAAATTATAGAATAAAATTTCCACAACAAGACCTTCTTAAAACAATGATTGAAAATTGGTTAAGGAGAAATTTTCAAAAAAAAAAAAAGAAGAAATTGTAAAAAGTTTATCTAATAAATTCCGCAACAAGACCTTCATAAATGAATTTCATTAAGATAAGATCATGAATTGGTAAAAGAGAAGCAAATTCTTATTTGAATGAAAAAGGACAATTTGTGAAAAAAAAAACTCTTTTCTTACCTAGAATTATTTAATCGATTAATTTTAAACTCTATTTTTAAAAAAAAAAAGAAAAAATTTTAAAATTGTTGTAATTGTTGTAATTGTTGAATGTACATTCGACGTGGTTCGGTGATATAAGCTTGTTATTTAATGGCTGGCGAAGTAGGTTCACATTACACCACACTTACACTACAACACATAAAAAAATATAAAAGTTCTATAGGGCAAATTTCATTTTGAACCCCCCATTTTCCGACGGGCTAGTTAAATTTAGATAGAGCCCCCTAACAGTTACAGTTATGCTTCATTCAAAAACGCTTCGATTAAGCTCACATCCAGCTTTAAACTCGAATCTACTACATAGTAATTAATCAGCGCTTGAATGTGTAATATAATATATTCAATGCACATATTCTTTTAATACTCGTAAAACGCTGGGGCCAAATGTTATTTCAGCCATAATTCTAACAAAGTGCGCTGACGTACTTGTCAGGCGATTTCACAATCTTTCGAGCAAGTGCTACCATGGTGGTATTTTTCCAACTTTCTGAAAGCTTGCCCATACGCAAGAACAATCCTGCAAACTATTGCCCAATCGCAGTCTGTTCCGCTATAGCCATAACCGTGAAAGTCATGGTCAACTATCATCTAACGAGATATATAGGATCCAACGATCAAATTAGCGGCAGACAGTACAGCTTTTACAAAAATCAGTCCACTGATGCCATAATGTTCTAGCTTGCCGAAAACTGGAACTAAGCTATTCGTCACTTTGGCGAAAGTAAGGTCGTAGCCCTAGATATCTCCAAGGGTTTCGCCAGAGTATGGCATAACGCTCTTGTCTTCAAGCTAATTGCATTTGGTGCCGATAGTATTTTCGCTTGATTCGTATCTAGTTTTTCGGCCAAGCGTTTGATAAGAGTTGCATACTGTACGTAAAAGAAAACTTTGTTCGCTCGTTTGCAGACGACAGCATTTCGTGTCATGCGTTTTTCTTCACTAAGAGATCATACAGCAATAAAATAGAGAACAAACCCTCTATAATGAATAACACGCTAAATGGGGACATTACAAAGACATCTGAATGGGGCCAGACAAATGAGTAAAACTTTAACGCCACCAAAACTCAAGGCTGTCTCCTAACACAGAGCGAAAGTGGTGAATAATCCCTCCCTCTTGGTGGTGTGAATAATAAAAAAAATCGGCAAACCTTGCTCAATAAGGGCATAATACGAAACCATGTTTGTTGGACACAATATTTTTTGGAAGTGCTTTACCATTTACATCGCCTGTATCCAGCCAAAATTAGAATGTAGCTCGCCTGTGTGGGCGCGAGCCCCCACCCTTGGCTTCGAGGCCTTCGATCGCACACAGCGAGATGCTCAAATGCTTATGGCCGACGAAAAACTCTCTATATGTTGTGTTGTGCTTATGTATATATCCAAGATAAGTGTTCTACACTGATTAAAGAAATTTGTCCGTTAACTTGGTCCTTAAACACGTCTACGCGGTTTTCTCAGCCCTTGCACCCACTAGTTTCGGAATTACCTACATAACTCACAACATGCTACCGAGACTCGTCGTTCTTTAACAGTACCATACGGATAGGGGACATACTTGGAATGGCTGGTCATTAAAAAAATTTAGTTGTGATCCATAATATATTATACTTTATGGGATCACTACAGCATTCTTCAGGGTGTTCGGCGGTAGGTATGACATTTTTGTTTTACACTGTCTTGTATGCTTGCCGATACCTGTTTACTCATACAAAAGTACGGTATCATCTGGGAGAGCAATTTTTAAAAAGCGACATGAAGATCGAGACTTTCATTGCTTTTGGCAATGATTCATTTACCGCAGTTATTTGCGATATGTCCAGTATTTGAATTTTAGAACAACAATATATATAATATATTATAATTTTAAATAATTTAATAAATAAATATAAGTTCTTATATATCTTATTGGACTTCACCATAACAGAGCGCACGCAACATATTGATTTTTGCTGCTGCTATTGTTTTGAATGGTTATATTTGAAATTTGAGCGGATCATATAAACAATAAGGCAATGAGCGGAGGGAGTTACTGCCGTTGTTATTATCTTATTTACGTCCACTTAAGTACGGGTAAAATTTGTCTTCATACATGTACAATGTGAATGTAAATGGATTACATGAATATTTACTTCCGTCACCAGCTGTGGAAGGTGTAATCATTTTGTCTTCTTTTCCCTTCCCAATAAAGAGAAGTTGTTTAAAAAGTATTCGTCAGCTACGAAAATTAGAAACATATCTATGTAAACAATATGCAAATGTAAACTATGGGAGAGAAAATTTAGAAGTTTGATTTAATTATTTGTATATGAACTATGTAAAAATTTTCTATAAAAATAAGCCTGATGGTTCTCTAACATATTTACAGCTAAGAAGAAATTGTAAACTATGTGCTTCAAGTGTAGTGGATACCAAAAATCACCTTAAAGCAATGCATTCTTTACATTTGTTTCGCTTTATTTTAATAAAATTAAAATAGCATAATTCTGGCAGACCTTCTGGGAAACGGACACGTGACGGACGTTCGCCAGGTAAGTATTTTGTGTACATTATGATTCGTGTCGTTAATTGTAATATTTTTATATCTACTTGAAGTAACTTACAATATCAAGGGGTTGAGACATTGTCATGGCAGAACACCGTCTTCAAATTGATTTCAATCAAACTGTATACCGCAAATTATTTTCTCGGAAAAATGAAAAATAAGCGATAGTATGAAGGCAGTTGAGTGCGTGTGCACAAAAATAACTAAACATATATAATGTGTGAAATATGTATACATACTTACATGTCCGAGTGAACATAATTATGTACATGCGCTTATAAATTGTTAAACAAGTGCAACAGAATTAATATTGAGTTATATACGTATTTTTTTATATTCCATTATACTTACACTTATGTACCTTTATACAATTATACGCATGTCTATATGTATGACACATAGGCATATGTTACGCCATGAGTAAGTTTATCAGTGGATGGTACACTAATACAAATACAAAATATTTAGATTTTTGTTCCGTTTCATAATAAATCTTATTAGCAGCCTAAAGATCATATCGTAAGCAGCGACGATGCGCAAACTATAACTATTTCACACTGTTTAGTGTTTAAATTAAAATTATTTTGAGCTTGAGCTACTCATCTCAGATATCTATCCCAAAAATTCTTTGTCTGTTAGCTCTGAGTTAGTCAAATAAGATGCTTAATATAGAGTGAAGTGAGTGTAAATCGGCAATGAGTACTGAAAATCTGAATACACAAGAAATTTACCCAAATCCGCAATTCAATTAGTTTCAAAGATTTGGGTTCGATAGTTCAGAAGCTAAGTTGTATTTCTTTTTCTGCTTAAATCTTTTGTCTTAATAAATGAGTGATGACTGTGTCGGAAGACAGATATATAGAATCTTATCAAATTGTTAACACCTCACAGGCACAATTAGATTGGCAGTCGACTGTGCTTACAAAATAACAAAGTTTTTGATCATTCGAAGAAAATTGATTAAATGAATAAAAGTTGACATAGACGTTTGCCTATAGATATAAAAGACATAGAGATAAAATATTAGACCGTGTATCAAAAGAATAGGTCAACCGGAAGAAAAGTATATTGCATTGTTGCTCCAGCTTATAAGGAATCGGTGATTAATAAAGCACAATAATATTAATTATTTAGATTTTAATTACTTCTACTAAAATCCAAACAGCCCCCCTTAAAAATGAAGAAGAGACAATGGATTCTCAGGAGCAACGTAGTTTAAAGTTGCCTAAACGAGGGAAAGTTGTATTTGGCTGGGTGAGCAATTTTGAAAGAAAAAATGCGAAAATTACTCCTACTTTCGATTTTTCTGTTCTACAATGTTTACAGTAGAGAAGTTCGCTTTTCTTCTACAAGAAATAGACACATATATACCCTTTCATATTTTGCAAAAATAACTTTAGTGCGTGCAATTAATTCAACACAGTTGCTAAGTAAGGGCGACGTGGAAACTTGAAATATCTCTTATTTTTGAGTACATAAGTTAAAATATCACTTTATAAGTCTTCGATCTGGCACATATATGACAGCAATGTTGGCAAGCTCATATGCTGTTTGGATAGTACTAAGCTTCGAATGACACGTGCCAAAAATTCATGACATTCTGACAATTAGGTTACAGGTTATAATTGTTCTAGTCAAGCTACTTTTACAATTTTCAAAGCAATGGAAAAATTTAAATTTCATGTGTTGATTACACGTCTCTTTTCGACAAAAAAACAATAACGTTCCAACTCAGCATAAGCTTGGAAAATGTTGCGGCGATTCTCGCCTGCCGAAAAAATAAATTTGTGGATGGTTTGCCAATTTTAAAGACAAGGCACCTAAATATGATAACAGAAAACATAAACAAAAATGCACAAAATCGTTGTGGAAGACCGTAAACAGAAGCTGCGTGAGATACCTGACACTTCAAAGATGTCAGACAGCAGGTAATTTACTAGTTTGCTTGAACATTTGTGTATGATACGGTTTTGTTCGAAATGGATGCTTAGCTTGTTCACTTTTGACAACAGCTTGTCGCTGACTCAAAGCTGCTTGGTGCTGACTAAGCGAAAGAAAATCAATTTTTTCATGCTATTTGTGAAAACCGATGACACATGTGTTCGCCACTGCAATCCACAGTCAAATCGGCACTCAACTGAGTGGACAGCGACAGGTGAAAACCCGGCCCAAAGGACCAAAAAAGTAGTTTTATTAAAATAACTGTTATTTGCAAACTAATGCTCGAAATGTTACGATATTTTGACAGGTATCATTTGATCATCGATACTATCCAGAAATCATATAAGTCTGCCAGCAGTGTTGCCACTATTGCCTTATTAAATGACCTGATGTATTGTTAATTACCTGAAGTGGCCGTTGCGGTGGCCCGCTTATACTATGGTGATGATACATAACGTCATGTTTAATTTGGGAGGGCATTTGTGAATGTACATGGGTTGCTTGGTGTTTTCCCATGTCGACAGCAGCTAGAGCTTCAGCTCTGCTAAGTATTCCATCGTTAATTCCGGCAAATATATCTCCCTATATATTAAATACATAATTTGACTTTAATAAATAATAAAACGTTTATGTAAATATAATATAAATCTTTATATTAGAATAATTAATATATAAAAAAGGGTTATGATATATGACATTAAAGTTGTGCTAATGCGTCATTATATATAGTTTTGTGCGTTTTTTCTGTAATTTTATTGCATCTTAGTTTATTGACAATACATATTCGTAATGAGTGTCAATTGAATTGATTTAAACGTTCATTGATTCTCTTTTTGCTGTCCGCTTATTTCGCAAAATTTCAATCGATCGATTGGTATAATTTGTTATCTTTAATTTAGACTCGATGAAAATATACAAGAACATAACTGAATTGAATTGCGATAAAGAATATACAATTTCAAAGGATGTCTGGTGCCTATGTTCGAATATTATAAATGAAATAACAAAAGGAGTATAATCCGATGAAAATAAGTGGGGTATAGCTGTAAAAAACGTCGGTGGTGAGCTGTCGTCACACTTGTTAATAATTTAACGGTATTGAAAAATAAACAATATGATTATAAAAGCTAACTAAAAATAGAAAGAGTACACGTAAATAACAAACGCATATCAACTTTTGGTGTGGAAAATACGAATGAAAAACGCGGTGTTATTTTTCATCATGAAGCGCGGGTATTTAGTTTGGAGGAAAACTTGCAGCACATAAAATACATTATAAACAATGTCGGAGCAATAAGGGCACTCAAGATTTTCTATATATAACTTAAAGGGCGGTAAAGGCACGAAACCCTAATTTCGTTACATTCTTACTGCTTACCAGTGGTGTTGTGCTAATTTTTTTTTACCGGAACGCTAATTTTTTTTTTTACCGGAACGCTAATTTTTTTTTTTTACCGGAACGCGTATATATAATTATATAGACAGGGCCAATCCTGGGTAGGCGGCCGCTCTGTGCGGTCTCATGTCCCAAATTTGACGACGGGGGGGAGATTTCCCCCAATTGGGTACGGCAATAAACAGGGGTGAGTAACGTTTGCATTAAAATTTATGTATGAAATCTTTATTTTTTTAAAATTTTATATTTTTTTCTTCTAATGTTTATTATAAATTCTCGTTATCAGAAATCATTTTTAGTTCCGGAACGCGTTCCTGTCCAAAAAGTAGGTACCGGAACGAAGTTCCGGAGCGTTCCGGCTCGACAACACTACTGCTGCTTACGTACTGGGAGATGATACATACGGGTGCTTTGGAAATTTACGACAGTTTTTTATGTTCTTTAAGACCCATCAAAAATCTGGATTGACGTTATGCACCTCTGAATTTTTTGATAACGCGGTTTGCACATTCCAATGCTTGAGTAGTTACACACATACGTTGCACGATCATTAATGTGTACAACTTAGTTCTTTGAGTTAATAAGATAATGTAAGGTCTAGTTCTTTCTATATTGTTATTTTATCGATTCTTTTTTTATTTCAGGGAAAATTGTAACTTAGCAAAAACGCAACTCCTAGAGCAACTTTGGTTAGTTTAGGGGCTATGTTTACTTTGATAATTTATCATATATTTTCTCAGCAATCTCGTGTCAGCTATTTCAGTCATCAAATTGAAATTTAATTTTAAATTTCCTATTAAAATTGTCTAAAGATTGAAGAGGAGAATTGTAATGGAAAACTGCTTGAGATGAAAGATATTGAGAATTCATTTCAAAGCAAATATATTTTTATATTGTTTCCTTATTTTTTTATTATATACCACTTGTAGCACAGGGTCTGTTAGTGCAGTTGTATGTAACATCCCGAAAGACTTCAGACAGACTCACTCATCGATTCAAAGTCGTTTTCTAAATTGATCTAAGCCTCACTGTCCCACTCTGTCCCACTGTTTATATGTATATTCGTCTGATATCTGGCTGCGTGCTCACGTATTTAACTTAAAAGTCGCGATTTTCAAGATATCTTGAAGAAATTTGGTATGCTAATGTGTGTCAATTCAATTGATAATGGATTGAATCGAACTATTTTGATGTTGACTCCTCATATAGCATTTTATTGCGAAAAAGTTGTGTGAAGAAAATTAGTAGTTTTAAAAAATCGCTGAATAACAGTGTTTCGAGATGCGAAATCGATGTGAAAAGTTTGGATCGGATGAGCAAATTTTGATAATCCGTTTTCATACACCTCATCCTTTGAAAGACAGGGTTTTATACAACAAAAACTCCAATCTTTCATATTATGATGAAAACTGGTTCATAATAATAACTCAACAAAAAAACCAAACTTGGATCATTTACTCAACTTTTAAACCCCTCCACATATAAAGATTCTTATGAAAAGTCTTTATTTATAATAACAACAAAGAGTAAGTCTTCGTATTTTTTATAACGAAAATAGTTGAAAATAATAAGACGTTTGGCAATGGAATTTAATTTGCTATACTTCGAATACGTCAGTTTACGTTTTACACCTCACACAAGAACTCCCATAAAATTAGATCTTCACATCGATAAAAAAGACAACTTTTGGTATTTCACTACGAAAATAAACGAAGAGCGAAGTGAAGTTGTAGGGTATTCGACAGTGGGCCTTGTCCGACTATATTGGTTTTACTTGTCTCGAGAAGCAAATAACGTCAAAGTATTCATCAGAAGATGTGTGTCGAAGAATGATATATACTTAAGATTAAATTGAAAGCCTGCGTGGGTATTCCAAATTAATTTAATGTTAATTTAATTTAATTAATTTAATGTTTCATTAATTTTGTGTTTTTCACAGGAACTCAGAATTTTAAAATTGTCGACGTTATTACAATGCTCCAAAAATAATTTTCACGATTAAGCAATCACAAGAAAAAAGAGATATTTGTGAATTCACATACATATATGTGATTCGTACTCAATGTGGTCAATTTGCTTTTCTTATTCATGGATACGTGATAACATCAATTGATGTTTACAATGAACGATTTTATTATATCTATATCAGTCTTATATATATTTCGGACTATCTTAATTTTTTGAATCGCTAAATGGGCATATTATACTTGTAGCATCACAAACCACTATTTGGTTTTGCTGAATTGGATTTATTTTATATAACGTAAGCAAGGTGGCAAGAATACATGTATATTTGAGGACATATTGGCGTTGTGCCAAAGCTAATTTATTTATATTTCTTGTAGAGCTTATTATAATTCCAAAAAATTTTTACTCGATGCAAGTTTGCTCACGGTTCTTTAATAAATCCTCGTCAAGGTTCTCCAACGGTCTATGTGTATTTGGTATATTATGGTTTTTATAGCATTCCCACTCAACTATGCCGCAAAAGTAATTATTTAGGGAATTGAAGTTCGAACCGCTAAGCCCGGTCATAGTCGTGTATGTTCGTGTAGCTATTCTTGCTTCGCCAAGGCTTTACGTGAAGCTGAACAGTTTTGCGGCAGTAAACATGATCTACCTACATCTACATCGCTACTAATACTACCTGCTAAAGAAGTGAGATACCATACCATGTCTTTAGCTGCTCGCATCCTCTGAGCCAGTGGCTGTTGCCGAAAACTTCATAGCCACACGATGGGTTACCCTTAAAGGATGTTAATATAAGCACCTGTAAAGTATAACGCGTGCGGTCTCTGTAGGACTTTACCATAAACGTTCGCAATTTTTCGCTTTCTTATGTGATTTTGGTCGAAATTTTTTAGAAACATTTTAAGAACTGCAGGATCCTTCAGCCTATTTATTATAAATTTTAGTGCGATGAGAGTCTGGTCTTGAATTGTGCTTCTCTGTACGTAAGATAGAATTTAAAACGAATATGTTCGTTTCGTTTTTCGACAGGTAACGCTCTCACAGACTTCAAGGCCTCTTGTAAAAACTTTTATTAACTTCGAATCACTTTCTCTTGGACATGCTGCACAATAGTGTACAAGCCTTCCTCATAATTTTTGTGTTTTTAACAACCTCTGCTTCTTATGATTTTATTCCCTTATGTCTACGTATGATCGCAACTTGTACGTATGAACGCAATTGCAAAATTGGAGATATTGAAATTGTTATGCTTCGTGCACATAAGGGCGACAATTACATGTCGCTTTTTGCTTTACTTTATACTCCTTCGTTAATGATCTGAAAAGAAAAAAACAAGAAACAAAAAACTTGTTCTCCAGGAATTACAGTGTCATGTGTTAACATCCTCAAATACCATACGCGGCCTTTATGTATACATAGATATATGCATAGAAAATACATATTTATTGAAGGAAAATGATAGAAAATGCTTTACTCCAAATGTTGATCATCGTTATGTTGCGCGCATATTTTGTACCTATCTGAATGTTTTTGAACGACTTTAAAAACCTTCCCCTTTTGCTGTGAACCATTCGTTGACATTTTCACATCTTTGACGAATCAAAGCGTTGCTTAATAAATGCATGTCCCATCGATACAAAGAAGTGGTAATTAGAAAGGACATTATTTGATGAGTAAGCGGCATGGGCTTCTACTTCCCAGTTGAGTGCTTCGCGAACCAACTTTATCGTGTGGATGGATGGATGAAAGTCATATAAATAAGTGACTTCGTATTGCCTTTTTTGATATCTGACTCGCTCTTTGAACAGTGAATGCTTGAAACCGATTAATTGATACCGGTAGTATTCGGTACAAACCACTTCACCAAACATTAACCGCTAATCACAGATTTCACTCCTCTTCTCCCATCAAATACAGAACATCAGTTTTCTGTCAAAGCAATTCAGTCTCGCAGTTGATCTGAGTAGTCCTTGATCCACCCATAAATTTTTACGCCAAGAGCTCTTAAAATAGATCCACCTTTTATCCGTAGCGGGAACATAATCCAAAAAAGGCTTCCTTTTGTACCGTCCAGGCAAAAAAAAGAGATCTGTCGACCCTTTATTTGACCCTGCTATATGTCTCACAACGAAATGCCTGCGGCGTCTACACGTAGCGTTAGGCTCATCCATGAGCAAATTCCCATGTCATATTTACATACGTAACACCCCGTTTGATATATGAATCAATGTGTGGGTGCTTTTCTTATACGTTGAGTGGGAAAGCATCGACAAGCGATGTTGTTTCCAATGCGAGACTGTTACCCGCTAAAACCGATCTATGCTCCTATCCCCCACTCTCTGGCACAATTGCCACAGAGGGAGTCACAGAGGGATTACTGTTTAGGTAATAACTGCTCATGAACGTTGACGTTTATCCCTTCTTTTTTTAATAATTTTCCAGAAAATACTTCTACCAGTTTGCATTTTCTTACGTCGTGCAAACATGCTTGTCGTGACATTGTTGGGAAAAGATGGTACTCTCAAAATTCCGTTTGGAATCCCCGTCCTGTGTTCTGGTATTTCAGAGAGACAAAAAACATGTGTTCAGTACTTTTGGTGCATATACAAGAACTACAAGGTGAGTCCAACTCCACTTTAGTCATATATGGCTACGCTTGAAAACAACGATGGCAACTTATTCGCTATTCTATATTGAAATCAACCTGACCTTCTAATCCGTTGTTCTGGATTTGGTGTGGTGTGAGTCTTTTTATTGACCTACTCTAGCGGTTCTGCCATTCTTCCACTAAGCGGAGGTTTTGGCCGACGTTTAGTCTCCTTACCATATTTATTATATATTTCAGCTATCGAGTTGCTTTGTTTGGCCACTTGATTGATATCCATACCCCTAGAGCGCAAAGTCCATACACTACGTGAACATCTTTTGCATACAATGGTAGTCTTATTGGGCTCTAGAACTGATTCTCTTAAGTGCAAAAACTCTAGTAACCCTGTGTTGTATGCAACCCTGCTCTATTTCATAACGATTTTGACCGTAAACCAACAATGATGCAGTATCAACTGATTAAATTGAAAAGATTTTCAATACTATGACTAGGCAGCATTTCTGCTTGCCTTATCTCACGTTTTCCTATAGGATGTAACAATTAACAATCCATGAAAAATAGTGAAAAGATTTTTATGACATTTATTGATTTCGTCAAAAGCGCAGCAAAGCAGTGGCGTTTTGAATATTAGCCAAAATTCCAGAAAACTTTACTAAGTTTTATGACATCATTTGAAGGAACTTGATAACAATCTGTTATGGGGAGGATAGAAATTTAGACATGCTCTTATCGACCCGTTTTTAGGAATGTAACAGATGTAGTACTGCTACGACAGCAGCCATTTGGTTACCGGCTTATCTTTATTACGTATATGAGTAAACTCTGCCTTCTCGTCTTCGATGCCAGGTCATACTGTAGCAAATATTTGCAAAACAAGAGCATGTATACTTCTCTGTTTACGCTTTGGCATCCATATATGTGAATATGTACTACCTTCTATTTTGAAAGTATTCTTCAGCTCACCTATACCTATACTTAACTTATACTTAACAGAAAACTGCTAAAAGTTTTTGACCAAAATAGCCACGATCTTTTTCGTGGAGCCTATCCATACCATAAATCTGAAGCGCTACGTAATTATAATTAATTATAATGCCTCGTCGTAGGTGCATATGTTTTATGTTGGTCATTGTGAGCGAACCCTTGGACTAAAGGCTAACAAAGCAGCGATCTGTAACAGACCTGTATGATAGTCTAAATTACTAACATATAAAACTGTTTTCTTTGGCTTTAGAAATACCATACGTTGCTCACATTTAATATATATAATATAATAATATATATTATAATATATATATATATATATATTATAATATATATATATATATATATTATATAATATATTATATAATATAGTCGATATATATAGCCTTAAATTCAATGAATTATTATTTAAATTTTCTTAACATACCTAAGATTTATGTTGGCGCTCTTATAGCTTTTCTACGTTCTTTCTATCCTTATTTGTAAACGGCCTACCTTCTTTTGGCCCGTCTGAATTATTTGCTCGTTGCTATCTTGGAGTGAACACATTACACGTAAATGTACATAGAACATGGTGAGTTTCATCAGCAGATAGAACTAATATAATAATATATCTCGCAAGTGAAGTTGGAATAGCTGGAATATCCACGACAGAAAAATCGCGAAAACATACGTTTACGGCTTTTTAAAGAATTAATGCGCTGACTACAATCGCTACTTTTGGCTTGACATACGATACGAACACAATTGAATAAACAGCTTGCTTGCTTTGATAAAGCAAAATGATATGGCTATCGTTTGTTTTCGTAAACGTCAATGAAATGCCCGATTAATAAATTTAAAAAAAATATTCGTTTGAGAAATGAATTTTTTTAAAACAAAACAAAGTTAATGAAGCGAAAAATATGTTTTGCCGTATAGAAATATAGAAATATACTTTCATTTAATTTTGTTCTGTTTTTTTAATAAATATTACTTTAATGAAAATTAAAATCCTATTGTGCTTCATATACTAACCATATCTTGTGGCTATTGTAACGCATAAAGTCTGTAATAATCCTGTCCGGCTGTCTGAACATCGAACTACTGGCTTTATTTGTTAGGGTTATCCTTAACTGCCACTTGAAGAGGAGCGGAGGTTATAGAGACGAACGCACGTATTATTACTGAGCTAACTAGTTTGGGACATAGAGGGGTTTTACATTTCGTTCCACGGACACTCCACAGACGGTTACATCTAAAAGAAACACACGTGCTTTACCGTTATAGAAATAAGCGGACGGATGAAACCTACGTGTCGAACGGGCAGATCATACGCCCTGAGCCATTCTGTACGCTGCCCTACCTCTGGTCTGCTTCGGCCAATGATTTGCAATTGGAGACCCCGAAGTTGGGTCCGACGACGCCTCTAATCTACATTCTTCCCATATAACAAAAAAAAACTTGAGTACATTCTTATATAATATCTCTTTTTTACATTTTAATTCATATCACTTTCAATAACAAAAACATTATTAATGTCTTTATGTTAATTAAAGGGAACGAATTAAATAACTTATGAGCATATATGAATGATTAGTTAAATAATATTATGGATTAGACCAATTATATATATACATATTAGATACATAAGACAAATACGAAGAAGAAATTGACATGCCGGTTATGTCTGCTGGCGATGGTGATGTTATTGATATTGTAAATGATGAAGATAATTGTATAGTTGACGACGTAAGAATAACTGGAACTTAAAATTGTTCTTATATGAACTAACTTTATTGTGCTTGTACTGTGGTTATGCGATGGGTGGGATCGTATACACCTTGCCTAGCTGTTGATTCTGCTTAAATGTTTCCTTCTTTATTTTATTTACCGTTTTCTAGAAATTTTTCACTGCAATCTTTCAAGTTATAAATACATTTTTTTTTTTAATTTTTTTAAATATAACTTTTGCTGCCTTTTCATTACATTTTAATCATTTGAGGTTTTTTTTTTTTTCTTAAATATAATAAAATTTATCCTAGTAAACTGATGATTTATTGTTTAATAGATGTCAATATGGCGTCCAGTGCTTCTTTTTTTTGTACAGTGTGCAACTGACCATTAGAACAATGAAAATTAGTTTCCAAATATTTTCATTTTTTTTGTGTGTTTTTTAAAAAAAAATATTATTAATAAATAAGCAATTTTTCAATAGTTTCCATCAATTTGTTTGTATTAAAAAGAATAATAACCATGATTGTAATTAAATTGCACAGATTTCCAATAGAAAACAAGATATGTCTGTTCAATTGTAACTCATAACTGTCCAAGACGTCTCCTTTCTCCTATTGTCTTCTAAACGTCATTCATATTTCAACGAATGCAATTAACAATCTCACCCACAGCAGGTTTGTATGTGTAACAAATATTACGAGATACAACCATATGTTACACTATCGAAAACGAAAGAACCAGAAATTTTATTATATTATAATTTCAAAGCAAGCCATGTGTCTAACTACATATAAGCACACGCAATCAATTTTATTTTGGCAGTTCGGGCATGAGACGAAAAGAAAGAAGTAGCCATTGTGTTCAGCGCTTAAAATATACTGGCTATTGAGGTTTATTGATTATGTTTGAAACAATTTCGCAGGATTTGTGAAATAAGTGAAACTCTTAAAAATATTCACCTCAAATATGTAAAATATATTACGAAAATATTTTAACATTCTTTGTTTCTAATCTTGTTTCTTATCTTTTATTTGTTAATGAAGGAGTTTACTTGCAACTTTGAAAGCATTAACGACACACTGTGAGAGAAACTGAAATCACAAAATTAATTCGGGCTCTCTTACTGATCAAGACCGATTTATTTTATGCGGGATACTTTTTGAAGACTTGAAGCTGAAAATAAAAAATTATTTTCGTACAAAACGAATACCATCAACTAAATATCTATTGGAAAAGCGTAATCTTCTTAAATGCAATTTTTTGCGAAATTGCGGTGATCACTTTTAATTTGCTTATGTTTTTAATTGATTCTAATATGAAAAAGTAAAAGCACTGTAGTGTAATTAATTACATTACGTACAGTATATAACGACTTTTTAAAATAACCCGTTATATTGGAGGTGATCGAAAAAGTGGTCTGATCCGATTCGTCCTTAGATTGATCATAAAAAACGGGGAACAGACAAACAAACATGTTTAGGTCGATTCAGAAAGTAGTCCTGAATCGATCAGTATGATAAGAGATGAGTCTCACCTAAGTCTTTTTGCGCATTGTATTCATCTCAAGAAACTTAATATGCCATGCCCCACAAGTGATGTATGGTTTAAAAGAATGATGTTCCTTAAAAGGCACAAAGGTACAAAGGTAGATATAATTTAATATCAATGTTTAATTTACACTTCACGTGTAATTACGAGATTCATTTATACTAAATTAATTAGTAGCTGTTACGTATGGGTTCTCAAATTAATTAAATACAAGAAGGGTTTACGTATGGGAACAAAAGTGGCGAGAAGTGCATTTTTTGGGTAGTTTATGAAAATATGTTACATTACTTCGTTTTAAAAATGTATTTAAATATCCAAAAATAATTTGATAAATTTCAAAGATTTCTCCTTCTAACTCTTTTACGAAAACAATAAAACTTTTTCAAAGCGTTTTATTTCTTCTATGTGATATAATGGTCTAACTAGTCGCAGTTTGACATAAACATCTACACATATCTCTATATGTTACGTTAAAATCGGTGCATGTTATACGCGTGACATTCTAAAAAACAAGACCTTTCATTCGATTGAAGTGAGACTTATAGTAGGTTTGAATACATACATTTTAGCATTTCGATTACTATAAACTAGGATCAAGGTCAAGGGCTTACGTTTGTAGATTAAGTTTTGAAAAACCAATTTTCTTATATGGGTAAATATAAACCGAAAAATATTGTACACCAGAATTTATTTTATTAAGTCTATTAAATTAACATTTCTGAGTAAAAAAAGTAACAATTAAATTTTGATATCGTTTTATTTATTTCTCTCTATATTCTCTCTGACATGAAGTTTAGCGGGTCTGACCTAATTGTCGAACAATACCTTCAAATTAAAAAAAAAGAAAATAATAGAAAAGTTAAAGACACACCTACTTCTCATTTATATGTAAAGGAACCTATTTTTCTAGCATAGCTTGACATATAGCGACAGAGTGATGATCGAAGTGTAAACATGTATATATTAAAAAGGTAGATTTATGTACAATGTATAAAACAATGTATGTATGTACATGTATAAAAACTCTTTCGCATGCTCTTAAGTCTTTAATCGGCTCATAAGATACACGACTTTCGTAATTTGAAATTTATTGTGCATTTATAATATATAAAATATGTTTTCTTCTCACTTACATTCTGACGTGCTGACCATGAATTACATAATAGAGATGCATCTTCTAGTAACCGTGTCTGAAAAGATGAAATAACGATATATAAGAGCAAAGATCAAAGCATTTTTACATTTGTGTTTAATTCAGTTAGAGCGTATCAAAAGCAGTGTTTTTGGCTTGCAGCGCCATTTCTGAATCCACGCTCGCTCGTTTCATTAACAATTACCATTGATCGAAGACGATATTTTTCATCGCAAATATTCAATAAATTAACAACATTAGTGCGAAATCGCAGCTCCCGGAAACCATCTTCAAATTAATCAAAAGGTAGTGCGGCGATGTCGTAAATTAAAGCGAGTTCTTATAGCTTGTGACAACAACATGGTGGAAGGAATTGCCAATAATTCTTTTAGAATTAAGATCGGCGCACAAAGAAGGGTTGGAAGCTACGTCGGGTGAATTGGTTCATGCACAAAATGTTAGATTATCCAACGATTTGGTGCTGACACCGCTGACATCTCCTCATAAAACAATTATTCAAAAATATTAACTCAAATTTCTGTCACCATCCCAACCTCAAAAGTAACATTTATTTTCCAAGTAATGTTAAAATTTTTTTAAATACGTCTTTGCGAAAGTTCTTAATAAACGTACTTTAAAACTACCATAAGCAAGACCCTATAAAATGTCTTATGGTAATAAAAATATTTTCAAAGTTGAAATAGAAAGTAATATGAAATTGGTACCTAGCCGAAGGATCAAATTATTATTTTACGAATGAAGGATAAACGATTCACAATAATTATAATAATAATAATAATAATCATAATATTACAAACACTAAAAGCACGTTATATTTAATTTGCTATGAAATATAATTTTTATCATGGAAGGAAAAGTATTGTAGTGATGATTAAGCTGCGTTATTATGCTAGATTAAAGTATTTTTAGAAATAGTAATTATAAAATAAGTTTGATAAGTTTGGTTTTTTTTAAAAATTGTTTTTCTTTAAAAAAAAAAAAAGGGCATGAAAAGCAAAAAGCAAATAAAAGGTATTTAAAGCAAACATATTATTTCTCGTCCACGATCATCCTGCTTAGGTATATATGCGATGTCATCGCTACAACAACAAACTATGGAACTTCAATATGTTATATGAAGTTTGTTGAAGATATAAACCTTTAAGAGCCAATTTTTCTCAATACAATTAAATTTATACTCAGATGTGTTCACATTTAGTACCAACTAGCATGATTTTTATTATTAAATTCAAAATGCAAATGCAAAGGTGTTGAAAAGATCCTACGATGATTTGCCAGTGTTGCTCATCAACATGCCAATATTTGAGATATAAAAATGGGATGTTCGAAGCAGAACCTTTAAATAATGTCCACTTTGAATAAAATGCTAGATGGTTTATTTTCATTTCATCAATTAGAGTACTGGCGGCAGACTTTATATCTTGCCTAGATGACCGGGGAACGCTCAGATGCTCAGCGACAAAAAAGTGCGTCCAAAACGTCCGATGCGTCGAAGCAACATGGATTGTGCAGTGCTTATATGTAAGTATGAGCAGAGCAAGGTTCCACAGAGGCAGACGAGGTTTGTCTAATTAAGCACTTAGAAAGGACTTCCCGCCTCTCCCAGGGTGGTGACTGACACTCCCGAAGGGTGAGTGCATACCGCATGGCGCATCATTGTAAACCTTCGTTCTTCCTCTTCCACTGCGCGCCGTTGAAACAATTTGCCAGCAATGGTCGTACCCGCTGTTCCAGATAGTTCCACTTTCAGCTTGAAGGTACACAAATACTATTCCCCTTTTTCACACATCCCACCTATAATTTTTCTCGACTGTCATCTTGCGTCCGTATAGGGAGCATCATTTGATTGATAGTGGATTGAAAACGGATTTTGAGTTTAAATTATTTCTTTATTTAAATAAAATATATCTACGTACATACTCTTCACTTCTAGATGAATGCTACTAAAGCTTCTCAAAACTTTATACAACGCACTGTAGATGTTATGCATTTTTAATTTCTCGTCGTAGTTCAGTAGTATTTTCCTCCGAATTAAACCAGAAAAATTATACTTATCCGCAATTTACGTAAGACTCAAAACAACTTCACGATATAACGTAATATACACTAAAAGTATGAAGGAGTCACACTTTCATTTGCTACTAATAGTGCTCTAACTTAAAACCTCCTTAACAGACCTAATATTTTGCAAATCCGTAGCTATTTTTGGGTGTTCAGTGCACATATATATTTGGACATACATATATATAAACTAATGTTCGTGTGCGTAGCGTAGACGCAACTTTCGTTGTCGCCTTTATATTAACTTTTCAAATATTGCTCTTGAATGGATCTTAAGCGCAAATTAAGGAAGATGAAGCAAATAAGAACATTATAGTCGGGCAAGGCCGACCATTAAATGTCCTACGCCACTACGCCCAGTAAATTTATTTGACACCAAAAATGACACAATATTTTCATGCAAAGACATTTATTTTATAAAAGCCCACCTGTTGGAGGATGGCCAAAGCATCGTGTGACACGATCCAAATTTAGCAAACTTAATTTACTTCCCAAAAATTTTACAATTTTTCAGTTTCCCCCTTAGGAAACTAGAAATTATACGCTCCCTTCATATTAGAGATTGCTTTTCATGATAACTCTTATATATGTTAGAATCTAAAAAATACACCTATTTGGTCCAACTATTAATTCTTTTGGTTAACTTGCTGCGATGAACCTATTCTCACCATAAAATATTAAAAATTTAACCTATTTTTGAAGCGCTTACTACCCATGAGAAATGTTATATAGAATGGGATCCAAGGAATAGATCAATGTGTTTTCAATTTGATACACTTAATTTTTCTGTCAAATTATTATCACGAACAAATTTTCATTACAAAACATTAACAATTCCGCCTTCTAGGCATATAAGGGCTTACATTTCCTGAGAATCATTATATGCGTGGTCCAAATTCGGTGCTTTCTACGTCAACTTACAACTATGTTCTAACGTTCATCATGAAATATTAAAAATTATATTTTTTAGTGTATAAAGATTCAGTTTTTATTAGAAACGGTTACACGAATGGGCCCAGCCGGTCCAAAGATTTCACATTAATTTAGAACTAATAGTATAGTTGGCCACTTTTATTGAGAAATTTTGAAAATAGCAATTTTTTCCATATAACGACTTTTCAAAGTAGAGCGTTGTATGAGGAGTGGTCGAAGAAGTAGATCGATTGGAACCATTTCAAATAGTTAACGTCTTTGGATAAAGACAGTTTCGTCAGAACTGCCATCTGTGAGTTGAACATAAGAACAAACCTGCTAGACGAACGGACGGATAGTCAAGCTTAGATCGATTGAGAAAGCGCTTCGTCATAATTAAATATGGGTCTATCACAAGCCCGTCCATCCACATAAGCATAATATGTCTTTGTAGCACAAGTGACGTAAGATATAAAAAAATAATAATTTTGTTACCGCCGCCGCTTAATTGCTAAAGCAATGATTGTTATTAATAATCGTTTATTATGACGTTTTTACTATTTATCGTTTACTTATCTATTATAACATTTATGTATAAGATTTAGTACCACTGTTCATGACAAATAATTTTGTGTATTGTAAAAGTAGTCAGGTGGTTAAGTATAATGTAATATCTCATCACATATAAGAAGCTTGTTCCTATTTGAAAATGAGCAATTGTGTACTTCTTTGTAGAGCTTTGTTGTTTAACGTTAGTCGAATTAATAAATTGTAGAAATTTGAATGCAGCAATATAAGTCAAAGAGCGGAAGGTTTATTCTGATCGAATTGCCTACACGAAGCGTCCACAATCCATACGTGGAAACATTGAACTGGACGAGCTTCAGCTAATAATAGTTAAAACTCTATTTTGATGGGGATGCTGTAAAGACAACATTCCTGCAAATATAATGTTTCCTGCTTTTCGTTCGTGTGTTGTCAGTACAAAAAAGTGTAATTGCCAACAAAAAAACAACCAAGTTCACAAGCACAAGATTACGAAGACTATTTAGATCATTTACTAAATTCTGCTTAGTGGTTAAGCAACCAGACAAATCCAAATGTGCTTTCTAACTTACCAAATGTTTCAACAACCAACAACAACGGTTTAAAAACACAACTTCTTATAATTTACCTCAAGAAATATATTATTTTATGCAAACAACAATGAAATACCAAAACATAACCATAACTCTTGCTTAGTCTGTGTTCAGATTAATTTGTACGCGTCCGAGTGAAAACAATCAACAACAAAATAAAAATGTTACATTTGCAAAAAATAAAACGTCATGAAGCTCATTAAAGTTTGCATACACAATTCCGTCTACTCGACAACTGCCAAATAATGTCCACAGTCATTATTCACAAAATTTCTGTGATTATTCAACATTTGCAACGACATCACACATTTATCAAAAATACAGTGGTAAACAGAATTCAAAGGATCATTACTGAGTAGCAACTTAACGCACGACCATCTGCGTGCAAGGAACTTCTAATTTTCACTGGCAATCCGGAGAAATGACCACTTCTTAGTTCCACACATGATTGGTTTACTTCTTTGTGTGGGCTAACAGATACCGGGAATTTGGTAAGGCTTCAAAAATCTCTTCGTGGTGATGCATTAAGTCCAGTGCAAAATATCGTTATATACCCATTGTTTCTACCTTGAAAGTTCTATTTGATTTGATTGATTTGATCCAAAAAATTTTAAATTTTGTAAGAAATGAAATGAAAGCACTTTCTGCAGTAAATAAAACAAGCAACAAAAGTATATCCATGACCGTTATCCTAAAAAAGGCTAAAAGAAGGAAAAGAACAAAATTTTATAAATTTTTTTATTTATTTCTATTTTCGGAATAAAAAGAAAATTTATATGTTGTATGTATTTTACTTTATAAGTAACAAGCAAAAAACATGGAAACCAAAATTATTCACAGCTTTTGTTACAAGGGCGCGTGGGAGTTATAGGCATGTCCTTCGATCTATTCAGGTCACTTTCAACTTCTTTTGCAAATTTGTAGGCGATAGTTTTGCGAACAGGAGAAGGTCTACCACAGGTACTGCACTATCGGGTAGACACATACATAGACAGGCTAATACTCTATTATATTAAAAATATTGAAAAAAAATTAAGTTTACTGCCCTATAATGTTGGGTAAATGTGGGTGATCGCCCATAGAATATACGCTCAAATTTTTGTAGATTTATGTAGTGTTTCCGAGTTATAAGCAAAAAGTCACTTTTTTATTCCTTTTGAAAAACAGAGGTGTTTTCAGTGTACGTGGTATTGTAGACAGAATCTTCTACCGAATTAACCCACTTTCAATTTCAACATGCGTGCAAGAACGCTCAATGTTGTAGCGAAATTTGAAGTTGATAGCTTAATTTTTGCGGCCAAGAGAATGTTAGCAACACACACTGACAGACTGGTGGACAGACAAACTTTAATCGATTCAAAATTTCACGCTGACCAAGAATATATATAAGTGATAGGGTAGATGAAACTTCCTTTTGGATGTTGCAAATGTTGCGACAAAATGAGTATACTCCCATCCTTCAGTAGTAGGTGTAAAGAGTAAGAAATGATTATCTGGTTCGCCATCGAGGGGATGAAACTGATGAGACCACCAAACGACAGGACCAGAGGCCTGTGGGCTGTGAGAATTAATTAAAAACTTGCTAGCAAATATGGAACGTGGAAACCGCTGACTGGATTTACAGCATCGTCATCTCTGCTAATATGGTCAATTTGGACAAAAAAAAGCGTACATACACATTCACTTAGAACAAAACGAAAAGTTTTAGGTTGCTTGGCAATAATTGCAACAGTGTGATTGTGATAGATTTTGAATAGCAGCAGTTGTTTGCAGAAGTAATATAGCTTGCGGAAAGGGAACCCGTCAAATAAAACATAAGCCTTTTTTACACTGTACACACAGAATAAACAAAAAGGCGTGAGAAACAACATAAAGATCTCAAATGAAAACCAGTACAATTACAACCAAACGTGTAATATTTGTGTCTAATCAAGTATTGTTTAAAATTTTTCCAATTAAAATATTCAGAAGATATGGAAAATATTTTGAAACACACAGCTGGCGATATATAAATTTAGCAATCCGCCTGAGTGGCCGAGTAGGCAAGAGTCTCGAGTAGCAATTCAATGGTCGTGGGTTCAAACCTCAAGTGCGGTAGAGTTTTTAATAATGATAATAATAATAATAACAATATTTATAAAAAAAAAATAAAGCCGAAAGCCTTAGATGCTAGTGCTTTAAGACTTTAGTCTCAGAATTTATTCTCTGGCTAAATTTATATAATAATAATAATAATAATAGTAATATTTTGAAACATTTATCTTTATCGATGAAGGTTCATGTATTAGCCTAATGGATCAGAAAATTTCGCTCTTTTTGAACTTACAAGGTGAATTTGAAGCATTATGCTCGAAGTGGACAAGTAATATGGTAAAAGACGATAAGAGTTTCATTAAACTCTCAATAAGATTTTATGAGCCAAACAATAAGCAACATTTTTTAGACATTTGTGTTGGAAAAAATTTGACATTGAAAGCGTAAATTACGACGAAAATTGTAAAAATATGATACCAAAAGTTTTAATCGGATCAGATAACATTAATTTGTGTGTTACAAACTGTATTAAAGAAGGACCTATAGGAGAAATTACCGCTACGTGTAGTCGGTTAGGATGTTTTTGTACGGGAACACGAACGATAACAAAAAATAAGATCAATATTCCTGTGCTCATATTTAATTATGAAGAAATTTACGCCGACTTTTACGCTATATGACAGATCCTCTATTGGCTACCTATTAACGTGCCAACAACAGTGTTAAAAAATTTGTTTTATACACTTCTTTCAAGTTGCAAGGGGAAATTTTAAAAACGAACCTTTTCTTTTAGAACAAAGGTAAATGAACTGATTTAAAGCACTTTTTTCCCGCTTGAATGACTGATATATGACAAGGTATCACAGATTTTCTAAATTTTATTGGAAGAAAGTTTGTTGAAAGATGACGAGACCGCTAATGCAGATTGAATAACCCTTACGACCCTAGTCCGCAATTATCAATTGTTGAACTACTGCATAACTTGATATATCATCACATACAACTGTTCATGTAGAAAATGAACTGTCCATTAGTGAAAAGTTTCATTTCAGTCCACAAATTATATATCTTTTCCACAACCACAGGTCATACCATATGACTCACCGTGGATATGGAACTGGATCATGAATTCATCATATGTACACATCAATATGTGGAGCTTCCTTTTTCGCGCCGGTCGATTTTATGAAGTGGTTTGTCTTATTTAATTTCTGTTTAACATGGTAATTGTGCGTCACACTGTGTATATGGCATTGTACATTTGTTAATTTTTCATTAAAAAAAAAATCGAAATTCTTAACTGTAACACCTTAGGCAAACATAAAAAAATGCAACATGTGATTTACTTCCCCGGATTAAGAGGTCATGTGTATTAGCTGAAAACTGTTGCGTGGGTTTTTTGTGTTTTAATTAAATGTATTATAAACGAATCAACTCAACGATTAATTAAGAGAAAATGGTAGTTGTTAAAGATAAAAATATCAAATAATAAATTAAAATTAGAGAGAAAGGAAATAGAACGACAAAGTAAGTGTGACAGACAGAGCAGATACTTGGGGAATTATTTAGCAAAAAGAAAGATTTTCAAAAGTGACTATTGATTCCGCCTATAAACCACCCGTGTGACATGAAACACTTGATTTAGTAGAAAAATTTATATCCAATCCATGATTTCAAATAAATTAACATAACGTCTAGACGAACTCTGTCAAAGACTTTTTCGAAGTCTGTTGAAAGAATTGCAATATGATTTATTTCAGAAATTGCGTTCATTGTAAACTAATCAACATGTAGTAGAGCGTCAACAATGTTTCTGCTTGGCTTAAATCAAACTTGTTGCTTTGTAATTGAGTTTTTAGATTTAAAAAAACAAGATAATCTAGCACGCAGGATAGTAGAGGTATCTGGCGCAAGTTTGATACACACGATCACCGCAGGTTTCCATGAATTGGGAATATGACCAACAGACGCTAATGTAATAGCTGCTTGCATTAATTTTGACCATTTTTTCAGTCGAAAAAGGCATTTATTGTAAAAAAATTGGCACAATATATATTAATCAATACACTTTCGAACATTTTCTACAACTTTTTCACATCTTTCTGGCAACATGACGATACCGCGTCGAAAGAACTTGTATTGGTTGGGCAGCGATCCAATCATCGACCTATTTTCGCGTGGATACGTTGCAGAAAATTCTTCCTTTGTTTTGCCTGGAAAGCAATGAAATCGCGATATTGAAATGAATGTCGACAATGCAATTTTGAGCGTTCCATGATTAACGCCTGAAAACTCATAGTAGTAAATAAGAAAAACTCAACACTAGTAAATAAGAAACTGTCATTTGAGGTAGAGGAATGCCAAAACCATCGAATTCACCCGTTGTGTACATTGGTATTTCGCGTTACTTTATCACTTTTAGCTGTAGCAGTTGGTGCTCAAAACTAATGCAAGCACCTAAGGTTTGGTATAAAATACGATTCAAGACTAGCGTTGTTCCTTTTCCTTCGGTAAGATAACTCTCAAGTTCCAATTTGCATATAGGTTTTTTTATTAATGTAGCAAATCTCAGTAGATGAATATCCAACGAAGTACTGGACTTTCCTTATTTTTAATGAAGCTTCGAAACAAGTTGCTGTCGGAAGAATATCCAGAACACATTTCTCGTAAGTGGTGGGATATCTCGTGTATCTCGATTTATGTCCCATTTGTAGTGCAAACGGCAGTAACGTCATTGGGGTACGGTGTCATCGCCAGTTTATTGGTTCTGTTCGATACTACCTTCTTAAAAGTGTTCTTATGAACTGATTTAGAGTATTCTTGAAAGATAAGAGTTTTGGATTTTCTTAATTCTTTTCGAAATTGAGTGTTAACACAATTTCACAAAAGAATTCTTTTAGTGCGAAATGCCATCTTTCCAGCGAGCATAAATATGAAATTGTTTGGTCAATACTTTATGATATATCGACAATTACATCCATCTACCGAAAAAATATAGCATTTCTTTTACACTAACGTATTATTATGATACTAAGGGATTTGAAGAATTTGAAATGTCGTTCAAAGAACTCGGTGCTGTTGATCTTTTGATTGAATTTTTTCATTTTGTTTACAGAGAGCATCTGGAAAGTTTCTGACCAAGACAAATTTTATTCCTTTTTTTTGTTCAATTTTTTCTTGCGCAAAAAAAGATTTTATTATTTTAGCATAATTTTCAAGTAAAATTTGATGAAGAGATTGAAAAGCAGACATTGGACATTGGTTTTCTCGGCAACTACGTCGGGTATATCGTAATTGTTTAATCCCCTTTTGAAAAGTATGTCTTTATTATAAGCTTATGTACACAATCATTTACCGCAAAGCTTCAGATATAAAAGATTTGTCATAATTATATTATGATAAAATTCTAAGCCGCACTTCTATTTGAATTAAGGAAAATTCGCTCTAGGAGAATATTAATCCCGTTACAATATTAAATGTAAGGATATAAATTGTTATATTATAGAGTCGGTCGAGAAAATAAAGATTTAAATTGCAATAAACTCAAAGGACAACAAAGAAAAGCTTATTTCACATCTACATTTAATTAGATTAGGTTTCCACCAAACACATTACTTATTTATTCATTCATTATTTTATTAGTATGTTCTTAAGAAGTCTTCATAACGTAATAGATTCGTACACATGAAGAATTTCGTAAAAGTAACGTATATACAAGCGACTCGCGTTCAGTCAAAAAACATCCTAAATTATCTTGCGAAAGTTGGTAAATATAGGGAATTTGAAGCGTGTTTTATAGGTTTTTTGGAGTAAAACCGCCGTACATTTGAACAAGTTTTGTTATCTACTTACTTTTCGGCGAACAAGTGATTTTTGTAATTTTTGGCACGAATTACGTATTCGTTTGATTAGATCATTTTGGGTGTTTATGAACCACACAATCTTAAAGGTTTGACTTTTCAGTCTTTAATATTATGGCTTAACTTGTGGTGGATACTATATATTTCGAAGAATGTTATTATGCAGTTTTATTGGCTGCATTTTGATAGTATTGTAAGAATTTTTAAACCGTATTTCCACAAGCTTTTAACTTCATGTGGAGCCGAACTGAGCCCATGTAAGCTAGTCCTTTCACAAAAGATTAATGCCAACCCATTCCGCAATATTATAATTTTCATTAATAATGAAGCTCTAAATACAGCTGGTAACAAAGAGCGCCCATCTTGTAGACGCTTGACTACAAATTAAGTTTAAAGTCATTAATAAAATAGACCGCAAGTGAATTACCAAAGAGACCAAATAAAAAGAGTGAACTACAAATATATATGTTAGTTTTTACGCCAACTAAAATAGTAAACGGCAAGCAAACCAAGAGGCGAACGATCAAAATCTATGACTGCGATGTATGTTGACAGGTGAGGTAAACAAAATATGGTATCACATTAGAGTTCAAATTTGAGACGGAAGATGAAATATAAAAAAAAACACCTATCAAAGAATTTAATTCCTTACTTAAACGCACATATAGCTGTAAGATTAGAAGTAGGAGTGAGTTAGATAAATATAGTATTCATTATAATATTATCAAGCAAAATGCTTAAAAAAACTTCACTGTTTACTAGAAAAGCCCATTCCTTATTAAAAGAACGCAAAAATTTGCTATGTTCAACCTATTTATCCTTTGTAAACTCAAATTTCAAAATAAAGATTTGGAATTTATTATTCTTAATATTTTGAGATTTTGGATATTCATCATTTCAGAATTTTGGATATTTGTCATTTTTCGTTTTATATTTAGCATGTATATTTGAAATATAAAATCCTGAAGCTGCTTATAAAGAGACTATAAAAAAATTTGTACGAATTTGCATATGCTTATATATTTTTTCGCCTGAAATTATATATTGATGACAATAATTGCAGCGCATGAAAAGCACAATAAAATATATATATATGCTCAAGTAATCGAATCGAGGCTACATCGTTCAAAACATTCCAAAGTACGTAATATACACCATAAATAAACTGCGTTAGGTGAATAGGGCTTTCGATTTTTGGGACGTTGTCAATTTGTATAAAGAATGGATTATGTACAACGTACCATATGATACACGGCACAAATAGCGTGAAAACAATCAATTACATATCCATTGATAATACGCTAAGATTGACAATAAGTAATTAAACATACAGCGAACGCCGAGTACAACTTGTGTGTTTGATTTGGGATACTTTCGAACACACACATTTTGTTAGAAAAAACTTATGATGAATCTGTGCAATTCTGAGGAAATTGTAATTGTTCTGCTTCGTCTTTCTAGACAATGCGAAACCATTTTTCTCGACAACATTTTGTGGTCATAATGCGAATTTACAAATATAGAGTGACAGACAAACATGGTTAAGTTGCGCATATTCGCGTCGGGCAAAGGTCTTTTATAGGATCACTGATACGCGCTTTTACGCGCTAACATCAGTTTACAAATCCTGTGGCGAAAAAAAAAGTTGAGATCATAATAGTGACATAATAGACAACATACAAAAACCGATAAAATAAACAAACATAATGAAAAATGGATAGATTCCTGATAAATAATATATGAGAGATAAACAATAAATAAGAGTTGATTCAGAGAATTGGATCCCTAAGAAGATACCCCGCTCATTTTTTAAAGTACATATACGCGGCATTTGTCAACTATAAGTTTGAGGCCTGCTACGGAATATGTATTTTTTAGGTTTAGTTGACAATGAAAAGCAAAATTTCGCAGTCAAATCCAAAAATTTGGATAGAACAATACGATATTAAAGAGGAAATGATGAGCTGTGAACTTTATCATGAATATACACGCGTAAAGGACAACATAATAACTCTAATGAAACCCGCTATTTTTAAACGACAAATGCCTGTTCCAATTGAGCAATAGTATTAGGACGACCAACACGATAATGTGATTATAAATTATGTCAATATAATCTAAGACTTATAGAATATCCCAAAGCCAGTTTCAGAAACACACAAGAAACTATAAAGCTCAAACAAAAGTTTGTCTAATAATTTATTTAAAAGAGCTAGTGGTATAATGATGATTGGATAGTAGAAAATTTTATCAATGAAACTGACAAAAACAACGCGTCGATTGAGTACAATTTTCTCCGCATTAGATCCTTCATAGCCACATAAAACAATAAAGTATCTAGCTAAACAATCTCTGTATTAGATTTCTCATTGACTTACAATGCTCTATAAACATGAAAAAAATTATTTGTTTCTTTTGAAATATCGAAATGTAAATGAAAAGGGAGATTGAGGAGAGACAAAGTCAAAAAAAGGTTATGATTTGAAAATAATGGTGGTTTGCATTTAAAATTCTACCAAGCACCTACATACTTAATGGACCTAACATTCAAAACTGGTGGTGGTCAATTTTAAATTGTAGCGCTGGGCAAAATAAAACCATTCATACCACATATTAGAATAACATGCGTCGGGTAGCACCCGACGATTTTCTCTCCATCCCGTTATTGAATTTAACAACTAAATTCTGAAACTGTGGACATCCTGTAGTTATATACAAATAATAAAGTCGTCAATTCTTATAAAATTTGCATAGAATTTTCTAATCACAACTTTTATACTTATATTAAAATTTTCAGTAATCGTCGGATAAATGACTAAAAAGCTATATCTTAGTAATTAGATGTCATGGATACTCGCGTAAAACTAAATCAAATAAATCATAACAAAAGATTTGTCTCTGCTTATCGCTTTTTTTGTTATGTTTTCCCTATTTGTAAAAGAATATAGTTGTAGAAATGTCGGGTATTTGCACCTAGAACTTTTCAATCAGAGTCCTCTTTGCAAATTGCATAAAATAGATGAAACGCAAGGTGATAATAACACAAAATTTACGAATTGAATTTGAGCTGCAACGGGTTTATCCTGAATTAAGAAAAATATAAATAAGTGAAAAAATAAACGTGCTGGGTGTACTAGCATTTTATTTTTATAAAAATTTTTTTCACTTAAAACACTTACCGAAGGATTTGGCATGCATCGTCGCATTTGTTCCGAACTTCTATAAGACGGACTGTAACGTCCAGGAAAGCAGCTTGGTGCCGACATTTTCATCTTGTCCGTCGATGAATACATCGACATTGTCATGCAGCCCCCCACAAAGTCCTCCTCCAACTTAAACGCCCTTGAGGCGTCAAAAGTCGTTGGCGAATAAATTTTGAAGCACTTACTTTATGGCAAATATTTAATAAATCAATCCTGTTTTCGACAGGATTCTCTGTTTGATAAGACACTAAAAAAAATTTTTTTTGGAATTGGATGGAATAACTAGAAAATAATAACAAGAAAAAATAGGACGGAGCCAAAATAATTATCAAAATTTAAATAATTAATTAATATTTGGCAACCGTGTGTATGCGTTGAGGATTTGTTTGCTGTTATTTTTTTATTTTTTTTTTATTTTTGTTACTTTTCCGTTTGTTGTTGTTTTTTACCCTTTTCTTTTTCTTAAATTGTTCAGAAGTTATGTATAATGCAATTCACTAATTCTCAGGTCGCCGTTCAAGTATATACATACATACATAAATTTATGCATGGATATGTGTAAAACGCTTATTGTGTACATCAAAGCCAATGCGAATAAACGTGTAGTGAAATTCTTTAAATTGATTATGCACCTTAGTTATTATGACAGCAAATATTTTTGGATACCATTTGCTTTCATTGCGTGCTGCGACAACAAAGGCGTAAACGAGAAATGAAAACAAATTGATCACAATTGATAATGCAAATGACGATGACTAACTATGAATTAGGAATGTGGTCGATAAATTATAAACTAGGTTGAATCACACGCACTGTTTGTAATGGGAATATAATTATATTTTGAGTGTGTGTACTTGACTTTACACGAATATTGTCTGCTATTGTTTAAACTAAACGGACCCGAACAGATTTCACAACTAGACAACCGTGTGATAAAGAATTCTATGATGAATTTTGCTAACTCCAGTTTGTTTGGGTAGGACAAGTTTTCATAATGTATAAAAGGTGTGTCCGATAAATGCGTCGACCTTTAAAATGGCTGCATTATATAAAAAATGCTCCCTTGAATTTAGTGCTCAATGCCAATTGGTCCGTTATCCACCAGGCTTTTCGCTGAACAGGCTTTTAAGAGAGATAAATGAGCATTCATACAATGCTATTGTGTGAGAGCCTTTCTCAAGGAAAAAAGCACTTATCCCATAAGAGAGCGACCGCAGTGCGCACACTCTTGATTTTTTTGTTCTACATTTTTATAGTTAGTCGTAGATAATAAAAATGCTTTGCTTAGACGGTAAAAGTCAACGTTACGATTAGGTTTTCATTAACTTCAAGGCAGCTTTCTTCTTTTTTGTGTAACTTTTTTTTTCTTCGTGGATTTGAAAACTTAAAAACTTAATTATTAGAATTGCAGCATCCACACGTTCATACGCTTTTCTATATCGGCACATGAGTACATATGTTGCAAATATATTCTTGCAACTTGTTTTGTCTACGTACAAAACATAGATCGAAAAAGCACAGGCATACAGGCATAGGTTGTATATATACATATATATTTACTTACATGTATATATATATGTATATATGTAAAGTAGTTGAAGTGTGACGTAACTTATAGGCTTACGGTGTTGGTATAAATATTCGCGTGCCTGCCTATGTTCCCGTTAAACGTCTTTATTCTCTAAAACATTGTTAAGAGTATCAACAGGAAAAGTGAAAGTGATTTAGGATCTGTGCTTTTTTAAATATATATTTGTGTATTAATAACCTGGGATAATTTTCGTGTAAAAATCGTAAATGAATGTCGTTGCTACTACGGCTTGGGCTGTAGTTTCCGTATTGTGTGTTTCAAACACTTTGAGCGAAGAAGCATTGCGTCACCATAATCATCCAATGAATGATTTGTTAATTGATAATAAAAATAAGAAGGCTTATTCATCGTAACTCGAAAGCATTCACGAGCTCCCACATCCGGCAAATTAAACTTCCATTATCAACCAATTTTGTTTTTTTTTTTAGATTAAACAACTGTGCTATACTTCATACGATATATCTCTACATAAAAGTTTTGCTTCCTTAACATATTTCCAATATTTTTGCTATAGTAGACGTGTGCTTGCTTTTTCGATGCCTATTTTAAAAATTAGTTTAAGGGAAAGCATATATAAACATAATTCCAGGACAAGGCCGACATTACCGCTTCGCCTAGTACACCAATTCATTAATTTTACTACTAAATAATACTGAAACTTATACATTATTCTACTTATGAAAGTATACTTTTCATGATTTAAATTTAGCAAACTTAATTTGTCTGTTTAAAATTTTATTATTACGACTTGTGGTATAAGGGTATATTGAGTTAACGCGAAAACATTCAACACTCAGGAGGGCTTGAGATACACCTACTTCTTATCACTAGAATCACTTTTTGAATAGGTCTAAGATGGCTTGTCCGTCTTGTTATCTTGGGTTCCATCTACTGGCCACAACTTTTGAGTTATTTTAATAGAGGTTACCCACTCTATACCGCTTTTACTTGTTTTAAACAAGTGTTAAATAACTGCGGACTAAATGGCTCAAAAGAGTAAAAAATGTGAAAAATAAGATTTTTATTACGTTTAAAATTTGCCTCTTTCTATTATGAAACTTACCAGAAAACATCACACGCGTCTATTGGTTGTAATAATTTGAAGTCCTCAAATTTCGCCGTAATTTGTAACATAGGTACTAAATTCTTTCAATTAAATTATATTAAATTAATTAAAACTAGAATTATCGCCGGTAATCTCTTCCAATCCTCAATTACTATTGATGTAAATATGTTAATTTCTTCTCTGGACTAGTTTCGTTAAGGAGAAAAATGACCTCTGACCGTTATAACTTTATATATGTAGGGGCATTAAATATGTGTTTCTTTTTTTATTTGTCTTAAGAATTAAACAGTAAAATGTCAAAATGATTTTCTTCTATTTTAAATACTGGTTTATGCTATTTTTATATAAAAATCATTTCGCATAAATCCCCGCCTGTGTAGTTTTGTACAAATTCAGTCCGGAAACACCAACTTTTGCCACTATCCCACATAAATCTATCCTTATTCCCATCAATAATACGAATTATCTTGATAAACAACATCATTGCTAGTTCGCCGCGTATTGGAGTAAGCCCACGCTCCAACATCACCCGGTACTGTTATTAGTAGTTAGTAGTTATAATGTATGATTTGATGAATTGATGAAAGCACGAGATGTATGGCGTGTTACAATATTTTATTAAGGCCGCTTATGATCCCTGTTGAAATTACCTAATTCGTGCCACAAAACATTAGTAATCATGTTTTTGTAATGTGGTGCAACGAAGGTAACTGTAATACCTGTTCCATGTTCGAAAATGGCATTATCGATCCACAAACTTCGCTCACAAGCAGTTGTTGTGCACGTAAAACTTCTTAAGACATCAGATGTGTTGTTTCTCTACCGCAGGGGCAATAATCGTTATTTTTGAAGTTATTTAACAAAATATGAACTTCATCCTACATGCACGAAATGTAATCGCAATTATTTTTAACAATGTATGTAAGGTAAAGTATCAAAGTAAAGTATTATTTTGAACTTTATGGCAAAGACGCAAGAATATATACAAAACAACCGTACATATAAGTTTATTTTTCAAAGGAATCCTTATAAGCAGCGGGGTTCAATATATAAACCTACTTGATTTAAATTTGACATAGTGAGGTTTTAGATCAAATTATTCTTATGAACCCGTACATGGTGTTGCTTAACGAATTTAATAGAAAACGCGCTTCTTCTTGTAGCGAAAGAAATTTTGTTACAATTTAGCAAATCACGAATGATTTGTTTCACCGTTAGTTTCTTTGCCTACGTCGAATATAGCCACTTTAGCTGTAAGCCTTTCCAAAACACCGGTAGTAGTCTTTACTTTCATTCTTAGTATCTGTCTGCAACATGGATGTCGGAATGTCTGACCCTTTTGTGTAGCAAGACTATACTCACAAGCAGGTGTCACTTTTATGTAATATAAAGAGCGTCTGCGATCTGACCCTCTGCTGTAATGAAAACCGTATACGTCAAAATGTCGAAAAGGTTGGAGTTTGTAACGGATAACTGCGCGTGTTATGCTAAAGATAGCTAGTTCAAAAGAAGTGGGGGCTCAATCTCTATCCACCAAGTACTTCTTAAACGGTTCCACTCAGTTTGGCAACTGCTTCTTATTGCTTTAATTGTTCTTATTGCTTTATACGCGTTTAAAGGCTAAATATTTGTATTAATATAAATGTGTTAAGGGTGTAAAAGTGAAGAAACTCCATTAATTTTATTGAAGTTTTCTCGTTGATTTTAATTTTGGTTCTTGCGATCAGCGTTTGTACTCGTGAGAATAAGTCTTTTTCGTGTTTTTATTTTTGGTGATAACAGCTTTTCTCTTGGCTTGCTGTTTGTTTACCGTTGCTTCAGTAATGTCAAATTTATCTCTAATTTAAGAGATAATTTTTGTGATTTTGCTTTCTCTCTTTTTTTTGGCTCTTGCAGTTTGGAAATTTATTTATTTATTTATTTATTCTACTTATACAGGAACTCGACTAAAACAAATGACAGTCGNAAGCAATACTTGCTGTTTATCCTTAGAAATTTGGGTTGGGATCCGATTGACTCCCTTCCTCCCTATGAAATTAGATTGCTTTTGTTGTTCTTACCATCTCTTGAGAAACGTACATTTGTTCTTTGCGTTTCCTTTGTAATCAAAGTAATAAATGGTGCTATTGACTCGCCGTCATCACTTGGTGAAATAAGTTTTAATGTCCCTAACCGGTTCTCTAGGCACTCTACCTTGGTTAAGCTAAGTCATTGTAATTATAATTATGAGCTGTTTAACCCACTCAGAGTTGTTTGCAAGAACCTAAATGACGTCTATCAATTATTCTCATTATCGGACTCTTTAAAGTCCATTAAAGCAACATTGCTTAATACACGAGATTAACCAATGTCGTACTTAAACTAGCTTTTAACCCTAAAAAGTCATTATGATTCGAAAATTAATTGATGTTAACTATTATCGGTTGCCAAGCTTATGCATGTTTGCGATGGCTTAGGGGTTCATTTGTTATTTGGTCCTGTACCTGTTGTAAGTGTGGCTCTATGCTAGTTGTGTACATGCTTTTTCTCTTTTTTTCTTTTCTACGTTCTTATTTGTTTTATTTTTACTTATACTAAGTTTTAATATTAATTAATATAAGTTTTGCTTTAAGAGTCATTTGAACTCCACTGTTATTTGTTTAGTCGAGCTTCATGTATAAGTAGAATTAAAATAAAATAAAATAAAAAAATAAGCACATTTATAGCCTTTTTATAACGTAAGAATTTTGAAGCTCTTTAGAACATCTAGCGTTGAACCTCACTTTACTTAAAGAGTGCCTAGTCTACAAATTAAAACGTATGCTTTGGTCGAGTAGGACCCCTAAATCAATAAACGAATCTACGTTTTCCAACTTGTGTGAATCAATGTAATACTCAGTATTGACCGATTTCCTCCTTGAGAAAGAAACTTTCTTGCATATTGTTAGATGAAATTTCATAAAATTTAACGAATGGCATACGATCAAATTATTTATGCCAAGTCGGAAGTATTCAACACAGAGGTTTGAAGTTTCAATATAATCAGAGGAGTCAGAGCCATTGAACGACATATGCGAGGGATATATGGAGATTTTTCTTTTGGAGTTGACCAACTTAAAAAAATATTTAGAATTAACAAGCAGTGAGTATTTTATTAACAAAAGATATCTGCAATAACATAGTTCGTTGAGGTAATTAAATTTATGTCTTGCAGCAGAATGGGCGAAATAGTCATAAGCAGTACCACTTTTCATAAATTTTTTGAAAAGTTTGTTTTTCCAATTTTTGTAATATTTAGTTGTCCTATTAAATTACGGCGGGCACCTGCTTCGAGGACTAGGTTCCTTTATCGTAACAGATGCAGGAATAGCTAGGTTTAATACATTATAGAGCATAAAGATGACAGTAAGATGCGAAAGATTAAATTTTAAGCAGTAAAATGTTGGTTTTGTTAAAATCAGAATATTTATTGGAGGACGTTGGATTTGGCACGTCAGAGGAGCTCAACGGACAATCATGCCTACAATAAAAGGAAACACAAATTGCTGGATGATACGGATCCTCAGGTAAACTAAAAGGTGGACGGCGATTTATAACTACCTTCGGGAAATTGGCAAAGCAAGGATCTAGCAGTCTGCCATTAGAATTAGGAATACGGTTGAATTGAAGTAAATTACGATCATATAATTCGTTGAAAAACACAATAGTTCTGTCAGATGATGAAAAGGGGGTCATATAGCTAGAATTATCACTATAAGACCAAATGACTTTTGGCAAATTGAAGCCCTTAACGATATAACTATATCAGCAGGTTTAGACGTTTCGGGCACATCATAAATCAGGGTAGCATGTTTCTTAAAATATAAATATCCATATTTGGGGTAATATAGAGGCAAATTACACATAATTGTTTAGTGCCAATTTTCGCCCGAATGCCAATAAATTCAGCGTCGGGGGGAGTAGGAAATTCAAATGAATAGGACGGGACTGCAATATGGCAATTAAAACACCACCACCAATTCTTTCTTTAATATTTTCTTAATTCTTTGTGAAAACCTGGAAAGAATTGTGAAAAAGTTCCAACGAATGTAAATCAAGGTTTAACCAGATTTCAATGAAAGCCAAACAGGAAAACTCCTTACTCACTGAATTTAGGAAAAGCAAGCGAATTTTTGAGTTTAGGTCTTCAACAGTTTGATAACTGAAAGTTACTGGGCCTGAAGAAACCTTTAGTTTTTTGAGGATGAAAGAACTACTGAATTAATATTACGTGGTCCACCCGGAGAAATGAACTCCTTAATTAAGGATCCAACTGGCCACAATGGTTTGCTTCAAAAATTCCCATGTTTTCACTCGGAACTAACACCTTAAAAGACTATATAGCTTTACGTTGAGATGGAGCCATTTTAAAGATGCTAAGACGCTTCAAATTGACGGATGGGACTTTTACAGCAAAACAACTTTAGTGTTATGCTCGGAGGTGTCATGCGCCAGTCTTGATATGAAGAGTCTTGATTGAAGACGTCATCCCTACTAGCAACAATANCTCCTATATTCCCCAAAACTCTGATATCTCCATATACAAGAAACAGGCTGCCCTCATTTGTGAAGTGCCCAAGCGGTCTAGACCCACCGATATGGTCGTTGTCATGGGTGACTTCAACTTGCCTCAAGTATCTTGGTGTAACAGTGATAATTCTGGCTGTTTGATTCCTATTTCAACATTTGATAGAGCTGTTGTGTCCTTTAATGAATTATTTGATCATAATTTAGTTCAATATAACCGTACTCCTAATTGTAATGGTAGACTGCTTGATCTCTGCCTTGCCAATTTTCCTGATATTAACGTAAATCGTTGTCCACCTTTTAGTTTATTTGAGGATCCTTATCATCCATCAACGTGCATTTCCTTTTATCACAAGAATGATGGCTCCTTGAACTGCCTTAATGTGCCAAATCAAACTTTTTCAAACAAATATTATGATTTTCATAAAATCAACATTGTATTGCTAAAATATCATCCTTCACATATGAGGCTTGATTTCCCAACCGGAAGTATTGAAAGCTTACTATCATCGTTCTACAATACACTAAATCTAGCTATTGCTGCATCTGTTCCGATCAAGAAGTGTCGACCTCGAAGCAGGTGTCCCCCGTGGTTTAATAGGCCAATTAAATATCACAAGAATAGAAAAACACGCTATTCAAAAAATATTCGAAAAGTGGCTCTGCGCTCGACTATTTTGCTTACTCGGTGGCAAGGCATAGATTTAACTCTCTCAACCACCATTATTATTGCAGATACCTTCAGTTCATTAAATCCTGTCTGTTTGCTAATCCTAAGTACTTTTTTAAATTTTTTAATTCAAAAAGAAAAATTTCCACACATCCCTCGCCTGTTTCTTTTAATGGCTCTGATTCCTCGGATGATTTTGAAATCTCAAATCTGTTTGCTGAGTATTTCCGCCGAAACTTTTCGAGTGCTAGTTTCGGCTTATCAGCAAAATACCCATATCCTATAACTAACTTGGTTTCCATACCTAATTTGGTCATTTCTGAAGATCACGTTTTTGAAGGGTTGAGTTCTCTAAAATACAGTTGTGCGCCTGGACCTGATGGAATTCCATCATGCGTACTTAAATCTTGCGCTGTCGAACTATGTTGTGTTATCTCACAGATTTTTAATCAGTCCTTGAATTTATGTGTTTCCCCTTCGTGTTGGAAGAGTAGTTTCCTTATTCCTATTCACAAAAGTGGAAGTCAACAACTTGTAGAGCACTACGGAGGCATAGCCTAGCTGAGTGTCTTCCCTAAGTTGTTCGAGCGAATTTTGACTCACCATTTGACATTTGCCGTCGTCGTATATTTCTCCACACTAGCATGGCTTTCGGAAAGGGCGATCCATGGTCACCAATTTGTTAGAGTTTACTTGTCATGTTTTCAAGGCTTTTTCTAGTGGCTCCCGCACTGATGTTATACACTGATTTAAGCAAAACGTTTGATATGGTTAACTATAACTTACTTATCTTTAAAGTCCAAGCCTCTGGCTTTCCTTTCTATTTAGTGAAATGGATAAGCTCTTATCTACATAATAGATCTTTCAGGGTTTTGTTTAACTTCATCACCTCATATGAATTCCCCGTTACGTCAGACGTACCTCAAGGGAGACACTTAGGACCCATTTTATTTAATCTATACATTAATGATTTGCCTTCGGTGATTAAATCCAGTCAGATCTTAATGTATGCTGACGATGTAAAACTGTTTTCTTCCTATTCCATAGAATCGCAATCACATCAGTTTCAAGGTAACTTGAATAATTTGGTTGCATGGTGCTCTTTGAATCTTCTGAAACTAAATCTAAATAAATGTAAGAAGCTTTCTTTCTCAAGAAGAAAGTCATTCATTACTCAGTATTTCATAGATTCGCACAAGTTGGAGGACGTCGATTCGTTCACAGATTTAGGCGTTCTCTTTGACCATAGGTTACGTTTTAACTTGCATATTGAGCTCTTGTGAAGCAAACCTAAATCTGCTGTTTTATAAAGAGGTGATC
>KK502462.1:136804-380581 GCA_000688735.1 Glossina austeni | reverse complement strand
TCGGAACTAACACCTTAAAAGACTATATAGCTTTACGTTGAGATGGAGCCATTTTAAAGATGCTAAGACGCTTCAAATTGACGGATGGGACTTTTACAGCAAAACAACTTTAGTGTTATGCTCGGAGGTGTCATGCGCCAGTCTTGATATGAAGAGTCTTGATTGAAGACGTCATCCCTACTAGCAACAATAGGATTGGCAGTTAGAGAGTTCTGAGTTCGCGAGAATATAGAGCGCGTGACCACACTTGCACCTGCACCTTGTGCGACTTGCCAGCGTGGTGACCAGCGGACACAGGCGAACAGGTAAGGGGAGAGGCGTATTTGTTACTTTTATTAACATTTTTTGGAGATGTAGACAGAGTTGCCTGAATATCACCAGTAGGAGAAGATAGCCTTGCCACTTTGGCAATATTCCTTTCTGAGGGGTACTGCCGTCAAGCAGACTTCATCTGTATTATGAACGATAGGGACCACAAGTAGAGAATTTTTAGTTGTGGAGAAAACAGAGTGAGTGCCTACACTTGCTTGTGTAGCTCGTGCGTTATACCCAACATGGTGAGCAGCGGACGCACCCGAACGGCTAGGGAGAAAGGCGGATTTATTATTTGTATTATTATCCTTTGGAAATGTGGACAGAGTAGCCTGAATGGAACCACGTGGACGAGATACCCTTGCCGCTTCAGCATAGCTGAAACGAGAATGGCTTCGCGGCTTATTTGTAACTAATGTGTTACAAGCTGAGTCAACAATGGAGGAAAGGTTAATGTTCTTTGTGGGCAATAATTCAACACTCGAACGAATCGACGTATGGGATTTAGACGAAGACGGATCTACACCACTAGTTCGTCTTTCAAAGGCTGGGGGAGAAGGTGAATGCCATAAATAGCGACACTCATGGAACATTGTTTTAATTTTTTCAAAGCTTTCTTTTTTGAAGTGGGTTATACAAAAGCAATTTACTGAAAACAACAAATAACGAAATTATATTATATTAGGTTATATTGAAAAGTCTCCACAGTTTTTTCGTTGGGATGGTGTTGATGCCTATATATACATTATATTTGCCTTCCGTGGCTCTTCCTCGTTGCTCATAAAATATAACAGAAACACGACATAAATTTCCACAAAAATTATTCTACAGACAGCAAAAATCAATCACGCCCAGCCAACAGTATTATGTACACAATTTTATAGTTTTCCTTTTTCCAAATTTTTCATAGGATAACGATGACGGTCGCACCGGAGTATAATTTTCTTACCTGTTTACTTATGACCGATCACTCACTATACGTGTAACATGGTGACGATTAGAAAAAAGTAAGGCGAGAGAAAGAGATATGAAGTTGCCCGCAACCTACTAGTTACGTGCCCAATTGCTAAATGTTATGCCTTTACCAGCTGAGCACTCACTATAGCTACGGTCAAAGTAAGCTCTACCGCACTGAGTTTTGAACCCACGGACATTGATTTGGTAATCGCAATTTTTAATTAATCGGCTGCTGTCAATGTTAATAAAAATACTGGTACAACATACACAATTTTTCACTTCAAAGAAAAAACACAAATTCGCAAAATTACAAGATGACTTGCCCTGCGAATTAAAACTTATTGCGCTTACTTTCAGCATATCGCTGTTGACCGTCTTAAATTTGAGATTTGTTTGCTTTCTAATGATTTTTCGCAAAAATAATACACCTTTAAGGACAATGGTGTCTGGTGGTCGTTTCTGTGTATTCCTGTTTGAATTGAACCACCAACTACGTCATAAAGTTTCAAGGAAAGTGAGGAAAACCAGTTCTTCACCATAGCACCATTTAATATATTGCTGTTGAACATATGAGTGAATATTATTAGGTGCATAGTCTCGACTTTAATGATAATGATAATATTAACAGTTTTATGCAGGAAAGCTTGCAAACCAGAAATTAATATATCGGGCCGGTTTTTAATTGTATTGTTGGCCACTTCTAATAACGAATATTTCTTGAGTGACTCTAGAGCATTATTTGAGACGGTTTGCAGTGAATGTAGTAGGCTGACGCTGAAATTTAGCTGTAGCATTTTAGCATCGGCACTGTTTACCTATCACTTTGCATCCAAGTTATCGTTGATTTCGGTGGTGGCAAATTCTACTTAATTCGGCAGTATTATCCCCTTTAGATGCTCCAAGCAGTTGTTGTAACAAAAACAAGAGGTGGATTTTTTTTATTTGCAGCTTGCAGGACACCGCCACATGGTATACAATTAATTAATGACGGCGACTTTTTAACATCTTTTACCAAGTATTGCACGTCGCATTGACTATTGCAGACGCCATATTAAGTAATATACTACTTTAGTGTGTTTAATGCGGCAGAGAACTTCATCGAATCATGTAATTTTTATTTGGAAATTACCACAATTAAATATTTTTTAATAAGTGCCGCATTAAATGTCAATTTACAGTCTAATTAAATGCATATTGTGGTGTTGCCTAGTGTTGGTTTAAAGTTGTCGTGTCGTTAAATCGAATGTTAATTGCAAATAGTGACGCTATAAACACTCACACTAATAAAAATATCCCGTTACAAAAACGTAACTGACCGCAATTTAATTTTAGTAAGAAAATCGAATTTTTACAAATTTATTAATTAATTTCATGCCTGCCAACATTTTGCAAGCCTACCAAATTTTTTACATTCTAAATATATCTTAACATGGCGACAATCAATCGTAAAACTGTTATTAATCCCCAACGTCACTGATTAGCGTTTTGATGTATGCCCTAAGTTTTGTTTTCTGACAGGATATGCAACATGGAATCCATTTTTCTATTTCTGCGTTCACTGATGGCCGCACAGATCCTTCAGCAATCATTTTAATTGAATTGTTACCACAGGATGCGCCAAGTTATATCAAACTTTGACGTGTCTAATGTCGGTACTCCGTTCTCCAATATAAACCGATTGGCATACTTGACTTGGCGAAGCTTTGTCCGAAAAGTACTGGAAATATGCTTAAGACCAGAATATATTACTTGTAGTTCTCGATCGTAAGTGCTATAGCAGAGTTGTGTTTCCGGAGATTTTTTTGATAAAAATCCAAGCGTCATCCAAAAACCAATCATTAATGTATTGTTGTAAAACTGTTCTCATACCAAACGCTCGAGCGTCAATCCAAAGTGGCAGAGACAAATGATCGATCGAGTAGGCTAGAAGTTAAGCGTTGATAAATTGTTTTTTGCAACAACGAATACGTCTCTTAAGTTATCTGTCCAACCAATTTTCCTTTTTTTTTATCTTTTTTTAAATCATGAAGAACGTTTTTGCCACTGCTGCTGGAGAAGAACTTTCGATAAAAATTAATAAAACCATGAAATTGGTCAAGACCATGTACGTTTTCTGGTAGGCATGATAATGGCTGTTTTGAGCGTATCTGCTCTTTCACCAGCGATGTGGAAATAATCTTTCACCAAATCTATTTTAGAAGAGATTATCTTGCCATGCAAATTAGCAGAACAATGATGCAAATGTGGTACATAGTATCTATCCGGGAATGTAACCTTATTGAGTGCTCCACACTCACGGCATAGGCGCCAATCGTTGTTTGATTTGGAAACAAGGTGTGAAGGGTTTACCCAACTGTTCTTCGACGGACGACATATAAATAATTGCATCATAAAATTAAATTCCTTTTTAAAATTTGACGTTTTAGAGGAGGTAATCTGCAAGGTGATGGGTCACTGTTTTACCTCGGTTTAATCTCGGGTAAAATACATGATGGTTGCGTAATGTTTTTAAATACCGGTAATAGAGGATGAAGTCTTGAAGTCTTATGAACTAAGCCATTTTTAACAGAGAAAATATCGTTCATAATTGACATGAAACAAAGTGTGCTTAACTTTGTTATCCTGTCGATAAGGCGTTTTCCTTTCACGTCGACAAGCAATTTAAAATGTTGTAGAAAGCCAGAGGCGATAATTGGTTATGGACCATTTGAAATTATATATTTCCACGTAAATTTCCGTCTTAAATTAAGGTTTAAGTGCGAAACGTTTTTCCTGCATATGTTGCTAATTGGGTTATTTGCGACTTGAAATTAGAATTTGTTTGGTTTAGGACGCTTTTGATGGATAGACGGCGGAATTACCGATACATCGCACCCTGTATCTATGAGGAATTTATCGTTTGGATAATATTCAAAGAGGCGACATATTTTAGATTCTTCTTTGTCAGCCCCTTGGACGAAGAATTTACTTGTTCCGTTTGATGTTTGCATGGTGTTCGACATTTTTACAACCAAACTTGAAACGATACTAACGGAATCGTTTAGATGACGTAGCTTATGCTCTTTTATTCCGGCTCCGGTTTCTATTTTGAGTCTGAGTCGGGGTTGGTTATTAAACCTTCGAAGGCTGGGTTTAGATTACAAGACAACTAAGTCCTTCAGCTCTGTTTTTTGACTTTCGTATATATCCTTATAGCGCTGTCTACAATGAAAAGAACACAATTTGGCGACCTATCGCTTAATTGAAATGAGAACAAACATGAAACGTATTCTGGGCAACAAGCCACAGGAAGTATACAGGTAACGCATCTTGTGCTCTAACTCACAAAGTTGGGGGAAAAAATTGCATAAAATATATATATAAGAATATATTACATTAAGTAAGTAAGCAAATAAATTTCAAACAAGTTTCAACTCAAACTTTGTCCTCAATTGTGGACGTATTAGTAAACCGTTTCCAAAAATATATTCACGGGATCGAAAGTTATAGATGAAAACTTGAAAAAAATTTCGGCGTTTTCAGAACTTGCTTTAGTTTTTTCTGCATTCTCGGCGTGTATGCGAGCAACTTACCCCCATTTTGTAACCTCGTGTTTTTAATCCATCAGGGTATGTTTTTGTCGAATTTAAGCTTTCTATCTTCATTTTTGCAACTGTAACAATTCACAATAATATTTTGTCGAATTGACGAATAAGTATATAAAATCACATTTGCTTTAAAGTAGGATAAGTGGGCGTGGCTTTATACCACCAGTGGCGCACGTTATACAAATTTTTTGAATAATCTTTTACTTAAGTGAACTATAAGATGGAAAATAAACATTATCCTAGTCTCTTCTATTAGATTTCAAATTCAATGCCACATACAAACATAAAAACTTGATATTTCTTAAAATAAATTCAACCAATTTTTCGCAAAAAATCGGTCTCGGATTGTGGAAAATCTCTGCGTAACAGCAACAACATAAAAGAAACATTTTCATTTGATCGGAAAATGAACAGTAGCTGAAATACACATGAAATTGTACCAGAAACTTCATTCTGGTTGCGCAAATATTTTTTTTAAATTGATTTAGATTTCTTTTTATTCGAAATTGCAAACGCAATACAAATTCAGTATTACAAGTGAATTAAAAAATGAATAATAACCGGTTTAAAAAGTTTGAACAAAGCTTAAGTGAATTTTCGGGATTGAAAAACACCAGTACATCGTATATTTTGTATCGATATCAAAGGCAAGAATAAAAATCCATTTATCAACATTTACCAACAAAATAACCGGACATTATGTTCCAACTAGTTTGACTTCTCCGAATATTTTGTCGAGAAGCGCTTCTACAGGAGAGCTCCTTCATTCGAATATTTAGAACGATTGTTCAGATTTTCCAAGAAGCGATTTGTATAATCGACCAAAAAAATAAGCTTCCTAAGTGATCTGCGGGAAGGAAGCGCATGGTTTTTTTGGCCACCCCATTGCAACATTAGTCGGAGAACTGCAAGTACAGCAATTCATAAGGAAAGATACAGCGTATATCTGGGTACGTTTACAATCCCTATATTAAATCAGGTAATCAAACATGGTCCTCTTATGTCATTGGATCTGAAAGTGTTTACGAATCTATTGATTCGCAACATAGACAAGATACATTTTGGTGCTCAACATAAAGCCCAAAAGACAAACAAAACCAAAACAAAAATGTAGCGTCCGCAAGCAAGAGTCAATCACTTGCACCATTTGTTGATTTAACACATCTAATTCACGTTGGTCGGAGACTTCAAAAATTAATCTTGATACTCGACAGTCTATAAATTGTAAGAACTTCTTTTGCTTATGAAAGCGCCAGTTAACGGCTTTGGCATACAGCACAGTCTTACTTCCTCGCGACAAATGGACAGCAGTGTTCGCAAACATCAGGAATGTTAAGGGTGCAGTATCGTACGTAGTGGTCAGTCTTTCTCTAGCCTTATAGAGACGCAACGTAATACATTAAAAATTTTGTAGTAGTTTTAAGCTAATTTAAGTTAGTCATATTGTGTTTTTTTCGCTTATATACATATTCGAATTTATGCATATTCATGCTATAATCGTTATTTTAATTTATTTAGCTTTTGTTAGCAAAAAATATTGGCTCAAAAAAAGTTTGCGCTATGCAAAATTTACTTCCAAAAATTTTTTTTAATTTCAAAGTATTTTAAAGCTTTTAGTCTATCACTGTTCCTTCTACCCCTGAAGCCTTCTAATTTGACACCCATGTTAACGGGATAGCTAAGAAACAGTTAATTAAATACGTCGTGACGTCCGTTGTATGCAATCTAGAGTTAACACTCTTAGCTTCTTCCATTCTGATTTCCACGCTCTTTTTAATTATTTATTGCCTTTTCTATGAGTAGACATACCGGGGATGCCCCCATTTATAAATAGAGGTACGATGAAGATCAGGAAAAATTACAGGAAGAGAAAAGCGAAGAAAGGGAGTAGTGTTTGTGAACGTTCGAATCGAAAATGGAGACATCAGGTACGATAGGAAGAACCACTGTTGGTAGGTTGTTCCAAAGACGGGCAGTACGTTTAAGAACCCACGAGTCGTAATATACAGGTAACTGCAGGATGAGTGGATGAAAACGCTGACAAAGCCACGTAATCTTATTAAAGGACTTACAAATCCTTTTTATCTCTGTGAAACACTTGCCGTGAATGTATCTGCGTATAAGCGCAATATACCCTACATTACGCCGATGCTCAAGGATATCGAGAGATTTCGATATACTTTCTTTATCCATGAGGGTTTGAGCGTCTCGCTGCATGCGATCAAGAGCACTGAAGTATTTTCTGAACCGCTTTAAAAAATCGAAACCTTTGACTGCGACATTTGATACTTCGAAACATGTTCCGTCCAACGAACATCGTTTTGTTTTCTCATACCCAAAACATCAAGGGCTGCCAATTCGTTTACACTGGCACCATCAAAAGTGACAGGTTGTTTATCACTTCTCCTGTGCGTTAGAAGACAGTTTTGAGTTTCAGAGGTATTAAAGCTTATCCCATTTTACCTGACCCCTTCAGATATTTTTAATAGGTCACGATTTGGTGTGTCATTCATTATGTTGCTGAATTGTCTTCAGCTGAAAGAAAACAAATGACACAAGGTACTACCCTCTGTAAACGAGTAAACAGTGTTCTTTGTTATGCGGGAGGTCATTATTGAACGACAAGAAGAAAGTTAGAGAAAGAACAGACACTTTTTGTGCACTTACATTCAAATACAATTCGTTTGAAAAGTACGCGTCGATTAAAAAGTCGTATTATATGTCGCTAATTAGATCGTTTTTAACGGCCCTCGTTCGAAAGAATAATGCGTGCCTCGAATATATTATTCTTTCAAGCGGTGACCATGATTGATTACTTGGTGGTAAGTTGGAGTTTGAACCAAACATTTCAGCTAACACATTAGCTTCATAAATCGGATCAGATATTACTTCGTTATTATTGAGAAAAATCGGAATCGCTGTAGTAGATTGGCTTCCAATCTTGTTCACGAAAGAGCAAAAGCTCTTGCTACCTTTTGGAATGGGACGAACTTCTGTGCGCAGCCACCGCTCGTGTATACCTTTTTCTCAGGGAAATATCTTTTTGCTAATATTTCTAGACTGTTTCCGTAACAGATTAGTTTGATTTTTTGGGTTACGACGCCATAGTTTATGTTGTAATATACATAACTTTTTCCAACCGAAATTATTTTTAAACACACTTATCAACATCATTTCGCAAGTTGCATTATTTAGATCACTACAAAAGAAAGCAAAGTTCAAAATTGCAAAACAACGGTCATTAGTTATGCTGATTTACGTTTTCTCTTCTTCGTTTGTTTTTCTTGACTACCTGCGGATACGCAATACGCTTCATTGGTATTTTTCCAGTGGTTACTTTTTATTTTTATTGTTATTCTTTTAGTTTTAAGAAATATATATCAGCTTCATTTTAAATAAAAAATTACTTTTTCAAGCATTAATTCATGTATTGAATACAAGAATACTGCTTTCCATTTTTTTGTGAATTATTTCATTACTCTACAGGGATACATGCAATTGACGTTGCGGTTCCCTAGCCCATGCCTTTGGCGAGGCAGTCATTACCAGAACAATAAAAAAAATAACTTTCAAAAATATTAAATTTATTAAAATAGCTTCCTCCCTGGACATGACTGCACCTTTGCAAGCCTCATTAAATCACCAATGGTCTTTGGGCTTAATCGAAATATTTCTGAATGAAATATTTGCTGACATTCCACGGCTGATAATATCTTGTATCATTGTTGCAGCATTATTAACGTTATTATTTAAGAAGCATAGCTTGAAATTAAAATGCCTTAAAAAATTATTGAGCACTGCCCAATTCGCCTTATCGTATATGAACAAAACACGTTTCAACGCCGACGGAGAAGCGTGGCAAAGATTAGCACAGGAAAAGGATGAATAAATAGTAGAGTGGTCCGAGCTACCGATAGAGGCAAGGATCTTAACTTCGTGTTTATGTGGATGCGATGTAAGAAAAAGTATAAGCTGCGTTAAGCATTTCTTAAGTACGTAATCTCTGCATCGCGTCGCTCCGGGGTTGTGTGGGTCAAATGGCGCAGCCAGCTTTTATTGCGTTTATTGAAATTGTCACCAACTACGATTTTGCTGTAGGAGTAATTTTGTAGAATACAAGATATCGTGTTGAATAGGGTGTCGAAACCATTAGAGGAACATGCCCTTTTGGGTTTCTTTAAACAAGCCCGAAATTGAACATGTGTGTCCAGATAGTGGATTTCACCCACAGCGAGGTGAATTCGGGATCCTGAGTCCTATATTATTGTTGACCCTTTAACGCTCCGTCATTGCGGATATAAACTACAAGGCCTCTGTGTGATACGGAATTTTCAATGTTTTGATATACAGGTAAGTGGAAATCCTGTGGATCGCAGTTATCCTTTATCTGGGTCTCACAGAATGTATATATAACAGCATGGACTTAGACAAAAATTTGTTAAAGATTTGTAATTATACAATGTATATACACTCCAAATGTAAATACGACAAAAGTTTCCCATGACAAAGTCGTAGCAAACGACTTAGAATTAGTAGACTTTTATGCATTATAGTAATACTTAAGAAGACAAAGTATAAAACCTTTAGAAAGCATAAAAGAAATAGTAATACGTATCGAAATAATTACAGCAATTGAAATTAATAATGGAGTATGGTAACAAGAGTAAACTATGTGTCTCCTAAAAACATTTACATACACACCGGTAATTCATTTATATATATATGTACACAGAGGGCAGTGCGAATTTAATTTGGTTTGTTTAGCATGAGAGCAAGATAGTAGTATGAGCGTTCAAATACAGCAGGGTAATCATCTGTCTGAAAGTTAACTTCCGATCACGACCAACCCAATATTTGATAACCATTTTGGTCGCAGTTGCGTAAGATTTTCGTGTCAATTTCGTTGCTATCATTCATGTTTAAATGAAAAGCAGGAAAAAGGGAGAAATTTTTGCTTATATTTAAATGTGGGTATCAAAATCCGCAAAATAACGCCCTCATCTCTGATAGCCGCGCAAACAAACCAACTATTAATTAAGTAGTATTATTTCGCAAATAAGTTGGAAAAAAATCAAAAATAAATTTTAGTAAATGTGGGTATCAAAATCCGCAAAATAACACCCTCATCTCTGATAGCCGCACAAACAAACCAACTATTAATTAAGTAGTATTATTTCGCAAATAAGTTGGAAAAAAATCAAAAATAAATTTTAGTAAATTGATTATATGCTCACTCTACTCATGTATTTGACATAGTTTTTGCGAAATGGCAAAAAGAGGTCAAATTTAGGAGGAAAAAGAACGCATATAGAACAAATTCATCAATTAATTATGGCATAAAGTGTATAAGAAAAATAGCTTTTAGTTCACTTTTTAAATTGACGAAGCTAACAATTGCATTATTTCTTAAAGTAGTAGATCTACGCCTTTGGGAATTCCTGTGCGTTTAGCTCGAAGCCGCAATGATGACTCCTCTAGCGAGTTATGTACTTTGATGATTACGATTAAGGAGGAGCATTTACGAGGATTTAATCTAATAAGCAGAAACGGCCGTATTCTTCTGGATTAAATAGTTTTTTAAGTTCTAGTTTAATAATAAGAATTGTTAATCTTTGCTGAAATCGCTATTGTTTTTAATTTAGCTAATTATGAGGAGAATAATCAGCAGACATAAATAATAAATGTACAATAACACATAAGATATTTGTTGTATAGTTGTCATTATTTAGTAAAGGCAAACAATAATATATAATAAATTTATATTAAAAAAACACACTTAAGAGTTTCTTAATTTGTGTGTATTCAGTCTTTTTTATAGTCAAGTCAATACAGTACAGTACAGTTAAGGAACGCAAGTGAGTACACGTATGTGATGTATTATTTACAAGGTTTAACATTTCTTTGTTTTCTTTTTGTTTGTTAGGTTCATCGATAATTGGAACAAAACCAATTTTTAAGGGACAAAACTCAATTATTAAAGTAGAAAACCGATAAAGATATATTATCAACGCCAAGGTACTATACCTGAAAAAAAAGTTGTTTTTCTTTCTCGCCAGATCCCAATTAAATTCGAGGGTGATGACGAAGAATTTAGTTAAATCCCTTACGTTTCTACACCAATTTGATCTAAAAGGAGATCATTCAAATTCTTTATGTTAGCGAATATTGAATTTCATATTTTTTATTTAATATATTTGGTTTATACGTCCTTAGGTAGTGCAAGGGGATTGGAAGCGCCCCTCAGAACCCTTCTTCGTCGCACGACAATTGTATGTCGCGAAGTTCAATCTTATTCCATTAAATGGTGTAAAATGATTTATCGAAGGATTCTGCGTAATATTTATATAGTGATTAACGCAAAACGATTATTGATTAACTTTAAACAATATTTACTTACCTTTCATAAATTCAACATTTTTTTAAGTTTAGTGAGATTAAATGAACTAAATGAAAATTTTAAAGGAAGACATTTTCTTCCTTGCAATTTTTGTTACTATGGCTAACTTTTTTCATCAATAATCGTTTATTTTGATATGGTTTTGTGTGTAAATTCATTTTATTTTTTGTTTTCGTTCAGCTGCTTCCAAGTAAACAATTTAGTTTTCAATTTACAGCTGAGAGGTAACCACGTGTCTGAAAGTTAACTCTTGTTTTCGCTTTTCGGCCGAATTGGAGCCACACATGTGATAGCACACAGCGTTGTTTGCACCACATAAGAATAACTGTTAAATACACTCTCTAATACTTGTCAAATTACGCAAAAGCCAAAGGGTTTACGCTTGGAACTATTATTGGTTGCTTAGAGTTGCATATATTAAAGAAAACAAAATATATTCCGAACAAAATTGTTTACTTGCAAGCAGCTGAACCAAAACAAATATTAAAAAAAAAATTAAATAATATTATATATTAATATACCTCATAATTGAAATAGATATATGCATATATTATATGCATATATTAAAAAAAAAACTTTGAAATTAAAAAAAATTAGAATGGAAACAAAGGATTTAACAAAATTTCACGTCATCATTCTCGAAATTATTTGAGATCTAGTGAAATAGGAAATCGATCTTTTTCCTTTTCAACTTCAGTACTGTGGCGTTGAACGACCTCTCAATCTAGATTATTTCTCTCAATGATTGGTTTTGCACCCTTAGTTTTTGTTGGATAGTCGCTTGAAAGCGTCTGCCATTATAGATTTGCTTCTGAAGCAAATCATGTGAGCCTTCCCTTTTTTGGCCTTCATTTTGGAAGTAACGCCTACTAAAAACAAAACAAATGTGAAACTTCTTAAATAATAAATCACCCACGCGTAGTTACTTGCGTTTCTTGTCTGTACTCGGCGTATCGTCGTCAAAGAGTACGTCTATTACATCAGCACGTTTAAACACATAAAAATAATAAAAGACAAAGACAAAGTTGTACATTCAACTTTTAGTCACCCCGCTCCACGAGTACAGGGGAATGTATCAGTATTCAAGGATTTGATAGGAGCGTCAATTTCAATGCTCCTTTAACTTCCTCGACTGCTGTCTCTTAATTTGGTAACTCTGCAATTGTTGCTTCCTAAACAGTGAGTTCTGCATCTTCCTGCGGCTTTTGTCTGCGACTTGCTTCAAAGATTTTTTGCAATAGCTCATTTTCTTGTTAATTCGATACCTAATTTACAACCAAATCTACAGAAAAAAGTATAAATAAACAAGTAAAAAAATTATATTCGGTTGCGATCTTTTACAATCGTCACAGTTATCCTTTATAAGACTGAGAAGAGAGAACAATATAAATTTTCAAATTCTATAATATCGTGCGGGCGTGGCTACATCTTTCTATCTTTGTAAAATTTTGCTCAAAATTTATATCATGTAAAAGCAAGCAAAAAATTTTCACAGTTTTTGTTGCTTAGGCAAATGTGATTGTAGGTGTGCCTTTTGGCCTGTTTATGCAATTTTTGAACTCTTTTGCAAATTTGTAAGCGATATCTTCATTTTTGCAAACGGGAGAAATCTTACAACAGATACTACATAGTTAGGTATGCGGTAAGAAACGTAGATGCTTAAGTATATTTCGAATCTGTAACTGGCAAAAGTTTATGGGGTTTTTGAAGTTGGATTCCGCGCTATAAGTCGACGTTAAAAAAAAAAATTTAATTTTGATATTCTATAACATTGGGCATGGGCATTACGCATGGTCATCATTTGACAATTTCATACAGGCACTACATCATCACTGACGAGATACACGTTCACATTTTTGTAGAATTATCTGCTTTAGTTTATGAGTAATAAGCAAAAAACCAGGATAGAACCAGGTGTTATATTTCGGATTTTAACAATCACAATGAAATACGAACCAAAATTTCTCTCGCCTTTTTGCTTTTTAGTTTACATATGAATGATGACAACAAAATTGTCTTACATGATCAGGAAAAAAAACATAAATTATCGACTTGGTCGTGAACGAAACTTAACTTTCAGATACGTGACTACCCCTGTTTTCTCTCATAACAGCAAATACTAATGCCAAACGTAAGCTCCTTTGCGCAAGTTGACAAGTATGAGAGAGTGTGTTTAACAGTTGTTGTTCTTATGTGATGCCAAAAAACCTATTGTCATCAACCAACGATCAATGCTACCACCTAGGTGATTCCAATTCAGACGAAAAATGAAAATATAACCTGGCATTCAGATATGTACCTACCCTACTGAATAGCATACGTTTTGCGTTAGTTTAGTTTTTCAGACTTAGTATTGTTTGTTTAGAGTTGCATTTATAAGAGAAACCAGTTGTAAGTTGGAGACAAAATAAATCCCAACACAAACAAATAAAATTGCTTGCTTATAAACAGCTGAATCAAAACAAAATTTATTAAATTTGTGAAAGTTAAATAAGTTAATTCTTTTCTTTTATTTTATACTCCCATTGTCTAATTAAAACCCTTAATTCGCCAAAGATCGCTAAGCAAACAAACCAAAAAAAAAAAGAAAACCAAATTCATTGTTAAATATTGTTATTAAAAAATACAACTATGTTGGGGAATATATATATATATAAGCTGGTAGAGGAGCTTAGAGATTGGGGGAAGAAGAATCTTGTACAACGCAGAACTGCTCTGCAGGACGTTTCAAATCCTTCTTTTGCCCAAAAGTAAGTAAAGGGTCTTGTACATTTAAGAACAACGTGCATAAAAGTATATATATTATTTAATCTTTCATCTAAATTTTTGCAGAAGTTTCGCGTGAAAGAATGTAAAGCGCTACGTAGATACACGACTTAATTACTTACATGTGATAGCAAATATGCTTTAGAAATGTGGCTAATGACGCAGTGCAGAATTTCAGTTGATCCATTCAAACAGAAATACAATGATATTCATTGCAAGACAAGGAACATTCATGTATATAAATATAAGCAATTCGGTTAGCGAAAACTCAGGATTTAACTTTTGCAGCTTCCACAGCTTATATTAAAAACGTTGTCGTCGTTTTGCTATAAGCGTCCCAATTGAGGCGAATAAGTGAGGAAATGATAACCGACATATCTTTTGCACTTTCAAATTGAACTATGTTGAAATAAAGGACTTTCGTTTCAAGATATTTTGTGAAAATTAAAATGTTTGGCTTTTATTTATGTAACATAAAATTGTATTTGGAATTCATTCAGAACTAGTTAATTAAACGATAAATAATCAGTCGCAGGCTCTGAAGATGACGAATGTAGTATCATATGACTGAATATCACTGCGATCTTTAAAAGAGGGTTTAAAGAGCATTGTATTGCGATGAAAATTTGTGACTTCTTCATTTGAAAGTACTGTCTTTAAGTTTTACGCAAACGCTATCACTCTAAAACGTACACGACATAATTTCTTAGAGTTTTCAATGGTTGTAGTTCTGTGCGAACAAAATTCCATTTGCGGCTTTATTGCGGTTTGTTCCAATCATGTGAAACCGTCAGTAAGGAAAGCTGCCAATAATAATTGATGCAATTAGGAGCAAAACGGGAGCAATATGTTGAAATTCATGGTATCGAAGGTTTTTAGTTTGAAGGCAGCCCCATACAGCAAACCTCGCCCAGGCAGTTCTAACCTGGAAAGTCCTTCCTCCTTTGGCAGATATTACTTCATCTGATTAATTCGGGTTTTAATACATGAATTCTTGTTTACTCGAAATATGTTTCCATTTTTGTGACGATACCCAATTAATATGGCTTCTTGGTATGCCACAAGGTCCACGACCTATCATGGTCGTTCGGTTTCCACTTTTAGACAGTCAGCCTTTTCGTTGCCGTCAACACCTGAATGGGCAGACACCCATATTAAGTGCACGTCATTGCGACTGCCTAGCTCATTGAGTGTTTGAAGGCCTATATGTTGTCATTCGCGCTTTAAGGGCGACTTGATTGCCGGAGTAAATGCTAGTCAGCGTTTTCCTGCACTGTCTTCTTAAGCATTCAGACGCGAATGCAGCGATTGCAAAGACTTCGCCTTCGAATATGGAGGCCTCGTATGGCCTTCTGAAAACTCGGGCCACAAACCCCACCCTCAGTGTTGGCGTTTTCCAATTTCGAACCGTCGGCGTACCATTGCTTCGTTTCCACCCGGGTTGAAAAACTCACCCGTTCCAAACCGATCGCGCCAATATGGTCACTCTGAACCAGTGGAATAGTCCACACCGTCCCCGTACCACAACGTCCCCGTATCTTAACAGAAAGGCAATATTCGTGTCAAGACTGACGCCTGACAATTCTATAATACTAATTCGGAAGATCTTCCACGCTCAAAAAACTAAATGCTTTGTCAGGCGCAGTAACTTTCATTTACCACAATGTTCGCGGCCTAAATTCAAAAATTCGCTCGATTTTTCTAAATTCAGTGCCTACGGAATTTTCCCGTTTGGCTTTCACTGAAATCTGGTTAAAGCTGGATTTGCATTCATCGGAACTTTTTCAGAATTCTTTCCAGATCTTCAAAAGGAATCAATTAGAATGCACTGGTGGCTGTGTTTTAATTGCTATATTTTCCGCTCTGTCTACATCTCCAAAAAGTGTTAATAAAAGTAACAAATACGCCTCTCTCCTTACCTGTTCGCCTGTGTCCGCTGGTCACCACGAGGGGCAAGTCGCACAAGATGCAGGTGCAAGTGTGGTCACGCGCTCTATATTCTCGCGAACTCAGAACTCTCTAACTGCCAATCCTATTGTTGCTAGTAGGGATGACGTCTTCAATCAAGACTCTTCATATCAAGACTGGCGCCTGACACCTCCGAGCATAACACTAAAGTTGTTTTGCTGTAAAAGTCCCATCCGTCAATTTGAAGCGTCTTAGCATCTTTAAAATGGCTCCATCCCAACATAAAGCTATATAGTCTTTTAAGGTGTTAGTTCCGACTGAAAACATGGGAATTTTTGAAGCAAACCATTGTGGCCAGTTGGATCCTTAATTAAGGAGTTCATTTCTCGGGGTGGACCACGTAATACTAATTCAGTAGTTCTTTCATCCTCAAAAAACTAAAGGTTTCTTCAGGCCCAGTAACTTTCAGTTACCAAATTGTTAAAGACCTAAACTCAAAAATTCGCTTGCTTTTCCTAAATTCAATGAGTAAGGCGTTTTCCTGTTTGGCTTTCACTCAAATCTGGTTAAACTCTGATTTACATTCGTTGGAACTTTTTCACAATTCTTTCCAGGTTTTCAGGAAGAATTAAGAAAATATTAAAGAAAGAATTGGTGGTGGTGTTTTAATTGCAGCCCCATATTCATTTGAATTTCCTACTCCTCCCGACGTCGAATTTGTTGGCATTCGGGCGAAAATTGGCACTAAACAACTATATGTAAGTTACCCTTATATTCCCGCAGATACAGTCATCTTTATTTGTAAAAAACATCTTGCCATCATTTATGACATGCCCGAAAAGTCTAAACCTGCTGATATTGCTATATCGTTGGGGGACATCAATTTGCCACAAGTCACTTCGCGTTGTAATGATAATTCTGGCTTTTTGGTCCCCATTTCATCATGTGATGAGGCTATTGTGTTTATCAATGAATTATTTGATCGTAATTTGCTGAATAGTTCAGACGAAATTTGTCAACTGAAGATTTCGATTTAACTGTTTCGATAGCTAACTCAGGTTCGATTTTTAACTCGGTCATTTCAGAAAACGACGACATAGTTTGAGGTTTCTAAAATATAGTTGTGCGCCTGGGACTTATGGCCTGCCATGATGTATACTCAAACCCTGACGAGCTATGTTATGGTGTTTTAAAGATTTTTAATCAGTCTTTCAAATCAGTTGTTTTCACTTTGTGTTGAAAGAATAGTTTCCTTATTTTACTCCATAAATGTGGAAACAGATATCGCTTGTAGAACTATAGAGGCATCGCCAAGTACATTGTGTCTCCTGAATTGTTTGAGCGAATTTTTACTCAGTATTTGCTATCAAATCTTGCATTTCTCCACTCCAGCATGGCTTCCTAAAAGAAAGATCAACTGTTACGAATCTCTTAGAGTTTACTTTCGATATTCTCAAAGCGTTTTCTATTGGCTCTCGCACAGTTGTCACATATACCATATATATTTAGCAAAGCATTTGACTTAGTTAATCATAACTTATAGATCTTCAAACTCTAGACTTCTGGTTTCTCTTTGTACTTACTGAAATGGATAAGCTCTTGTCGGCATAACAGATATTACAGAGTTCTGTTTAACTTCATCACCTCGGATGAATTTCCCATGACGTCTGACATTCTTAAAGACAGCTACTTAGGGCGTCTTTGATTTATTTTATACATCAACCATCTCCCCTCAGTGATTAAATCCAAGCAGATATTAATGTACGCTGACGACGTTACACCGTTTTCTTCCTTTTCCTTGGAATCGCAATCGTATCAGTTTCAAATTGATTTAAATAATTTGATTACATGGTGCTCGTTAAATATTATGAAATTAAATCTAAATAAATGCTTTCTTTCTAAAGAAGGAAGTATTGAATGACTTCCTTGAATATTTCATTGATTCGCGCAATTTGTAGAACGTTAATTCGTTCGTCGTTTTTGGGATTGTATTCGATCAACGATTACGTTTTAATTTGACAACTCAGCTCTCTTTAAATAAAGCCAAGTCCCCGCTTGGTTTTATAAAGCGATGGTCTGAAACGCCGAGCGATCCTTCCATTACACAGAAGCTGTACAGTTTTAATATTAATTACTATAATATTTGCTTCAAAGGGTCAATTGAATTCCACTGTTAATTTGCCTTAGTTGAGTTTCATGTGCAAGCAAACAAAATAAATAAACCAATAAACGACAGCATTGAAATGGTCACAGAATGCCGTCTATATGAGCTTACTTAGCAATAATCAGCTATCTATAAATTTGTGCGATTAATCTGTAACTTCCGTCTTGGACATGGTTGTTTCATTCCTTACCAACGGCCACCGTCCGTGAAAAATAATTTCTTATACCCTACACTCGCTGTTGAAATAATCCTGCGTCGAATCTTAGAGCTTTCAATAATGGCAGTAGTCTCTTTAAATAAAGATTAATTACCTTGTGAAATATGTAAATGCATATTAGCAATGGTTGATTTCTTCTTTTTTATTCATGACTGTTCTTTTACAAACGTTGTAACAGGTTTATGAGTTTAATTACTGGATCCTAAATTAACTTTGAAAGTACTCGTTTTCTGCAAAACACTTAAATAGTGGGACTATTTACGCATTTGACATTTATAAGCTTTCTGGTTACAAAATAAATAAATTGAAATTGCGTAGCTTACTAAAATAAAATATCATGTCTGTAACACATTTCAAAACCTAAAATGCGTTTTAGTCGATACACGATCTTTCAAGGCAGCAAGCACCATAACTTCAATGACTTTCTTTTGAACTTTTCATAGTATCTGAAGATGAAAGGAATTTTTGATGATATAATTGAACTATTACTTATTATCAAAAGATTTCTTTATTTGGTTTAAAATTAAACTTCTTCTTGTTTCTTTAAAATTTTAAATTCTATCCTAGCTTTGTTCGCAACTAAAACAGCAGCCGAAACTTTGGCAAATGTAGTTGCTGACTACAAATCATATGTATAAGCGAGGGCAATTCGCTTACAGTTGTACTAATAACAAACAAATGCGTAACTTGCAAATTTCGAAAAATATTTATATTATACCTTCGTAAAAGCGTTTATACAAGTGTATCCAAAACTACAGCAGAAGTATGATCCCAATCGAATAGTTGGCCTATAGATAACAGTTTATATTAATTTGATAACAATATTATTTCAAATATTTTATATTCGCATATCGTATTCGATATTAATAGATTTGCGATTTATTTTGCAACAAATATAATCTATATTTTTTTATACGTATATATTTATATTTTTTCGCAATATATTGGTCGCAACACCACATCTTCCATTATTCACACTGTCTGTGTTCAAATCGGCTGGAGCATGCACTGGTACAGATGCAGATTAAATATTGGCTGCATATAAAAAAGTTTTCTATGTTACTTTTCCCAACTTCTCAAACTAACTTCAATATTTTATTACTTTAAGATAATCAACAATAGCATTTTTAAATATAGGTCGAGGTATAAACATCTATTGATTTCAGAAAGCTTATGCTATTGCTTTATTTAACCACTACAACCATATATTTACGTACCTATATGAAGTAAATATTAGTAAATTATTTATTAATATAGTTTAAAATAGTTTGTTTTTTAACAAATTAATTTACAAATTAGTATTAATATTATTACTTAGGTAGATTATTTGCACCCAGTTCAACTCACCATTTATATGGTGATAAGTCAATTGCATTACGACTGATATTGAAATAAAGAAAATGACTTCGCAGACTACCAGCAAACGAGAACAGCATCTGAGCCAACATAATGCTATCAAAAGTAGACAAAATAAGCTTATCCACGATAAGCCAATGGTTGAGATTTCAATTTACCCAATATTGGAATAAGGTATCTTACGAATTTGTCAAATACTTATTACATATAGTACATAACGGACGTCCCGAATTTGGTATGTGGTCCTTTTCGCTATTCCCAAATAATCGACAATATCTTTTTGTTTTTAAGTTACGACCTTAAAGCTTAACTTAAAAGCTTTTGATGTTCTTTTAGGTTTTTTCTTATTAAACTTTCGATGCCAAAAATAATCGGCCTGGATTCAATTTCAAGAAACTGTATGTCAATTAAATGATTTATTGAAATATTACTTTTAGTTTGCACTGCTTCTTATATAGAGAGGATCCTCGCTGTATTTGGGAATTAAACTCAATGAAGCTAATGACATTTAAAAAATTCAACTCGACCCGAAGTAGCTTGTTTAACGTCGTGAAAAATATGCGAATCTTCAGTATACTAGATTTCATAGAAGATATACAAATATTGTATTGTGCCTACATATTATACGTATGTTTACTAGCACTAGGAAATGTAATGATAATGATTCCCGATTGTTCTCCAAAATCGGATGTAATCATTCCATCAGTTTTAATATATCCCCTTTATTCAGAAAATAACAGTCTAAATTTCATTGAGCGATTCCTGAAAGTTTAGGGGAAAACAGTTCAAATTTTTACAAATGTTTTTTTGTTTTTTGGCTTCATGTAACGCATAATGTGCCAGTTATAAAATGATTAGTTCTGCTATGAAGTTAAAACTTTTCTTACCTTTACCTATTAAGGCGAACATTTTGATGAGTAAGTTTGAGCGACATGACAAGAAAAACCAGATATGAAATTATAGTAATAATGAAATAAACATAACATGTAATAACAATTGCACAAATATATTAAAATAAACAACGTCACTGATACTAATAATGATAACCAGATATGAAATAATACTAATAATAAAATAAACGTAACATGTGATAACAATTGCACAATCACATTGAAATAAATAACATCACTAATAATAATAATAATAATAACAATAATAATTATAATTCAAGAAAAAACGATATGTAGATACGTTAAACTTACCCAATACGTAAGTAAAATACTCTGAGTATATATTTATTAGAGTTTTAAAACGAATTTATGCTAATATTATATTGCAGCAATTTGATTTATTACGCCACATTATTTTTCCATTTCAACTCAATCGTCCCAATATTGTGTATACGTATTGTTTTTTTTCTCTCAATTGAACTCTCATTGCTGGTGTATAAGGATCGAATGACAAAATACGCTTTTTTCTTCGGAAGATGCCCTCTTTTCTCACTAGTGCACAATTCAAAAGGGTCTTGATTTCATTACACATATGAAAGCAGCACAAATTAAATTCCGAGCATGAAACAACAAAAAATAGAAATATCCCAATTGAGGAGCACATTAAAACTATATTAAAATTTAGTCAGGTCCAGCAAGAAAGATCAGGAAGCAGTAACAACTTTTTTGATGCGTTTATTTATTGTTCTCTTCTACGGCACTGTCGACCTCATAACTCAACATACTGCTTATCTGAAGTTCTGGACCGATTTAACCGCCCTTTTATCCGTTCGTCTATTATTGTGGCCGCTATTTGCATTCTGAGACCATAAATAACGAGATGGAAAGTTCAAACTTAATCAACATATGCTTTGACTATTAATGTATACATATTTATGTAAATTTGATTTACTGAACTGCACTCAAAAAATTTAATAAAGGCTCTAGTCCTAACACAAGCACATCGACCTTGTGCAAATTTGACCTTTCTCAAAAATAAATGAGAAATTTCTAAACATTGTTCTAAATATTAGGCCATGAAAAAAGTTCATGGCTTTGACACCACTTTTACAATTCTAAACATGTCAAGTCATGACAGCTAATAGATAATTAAAGCATAACAATAAAAATAACATTGGGACATATGTTAATTCATCCGAAAGTAATTGTAATGAGTCACAATTCCAGAAAAAATCCGTTGTATATTACAACATCACGTTAGATAAGACCATAACGCTTGGGGAAAGGCACACAAATGATTATTTCAAATTTTGCGCTCTGCAAATGTCGATGAATTGTTGCTGAATCGACGAAAAAACTGAGAAAGAAAGCTACACTTTATGTTATGACATGGCCACGAAAAACGAAACACGAAAATGATAATTTTTAACCCTTTACATAAGATTATATTTAGAGGAATTCTCATGTTTGGGTGCCAGTGTTTGGGTACCATGTTGGATTAGCAGTGAAAATTTTTGTGAACCGAACTGCTAATTGCAAAGCGCTATTGTGATGAACCGATATTGAGCCCCTTTTAATAAGGTGGGACAAAAGCTATGTCGCGCATGTAATAATATGCAAAACAGACCGTAGTCTAAGATTGATTAAACTATACAAATAATAGCAAAAATTGGGCTCACGCTACATAAAGCAATGCCTCATGTTTATTGAAATTGAAAGAGAATAGTGCTTCACGAACTGCCCCAATTTATCCAGACGTTTAGTTTCACTCTTTATTGTCAACAACTAATGCCATTAAAACATGCTATTGGAGCATCCACGAAATAGCACGGCAGAGTCTTTCAACATGACGCATTTCAAATGAGTGGATCAAAATTCAAATAGCTTGGCCGGAAAGTTTCAACTCATCCGCTATGCAAGCTTCTACCTTCCCCGCCCGGTTACCATTACTTTCATTCTCTGCAGAGCCCTCTTAACCCATTTGCCTCATCCATTTGCCTCACTATATGCTTTAAAAATCCGACATGCTCAATTAAACCTACCCAACTATGTTTGTTTGCGGATTACCTTGCCCTTGGTGCCCTCCGTCAAATGATGCAAATATATTACTAATTTCAAAAGAAACCTTTAGAGCGACGCTTAACTCATTTTGTTCCTAGAAATCCTAAAAGTTTTATTATGATGGAATCATGGTTTTATCACAAAAAAAGATGAAGTTTGTCAATAAAAACGGCACATACTTTTATAAACTTAACTTAAAACTTAAGAAGATGTTCGAATTTTTAGTAAAAAAGCCTACGGACTTTTTTCTTGATCTCTTATCACATGGTAACTAACATCGGTTATTTCATAGTATAATTATTCTCCCAATAACCACTGTCATGATTACACGTAAGAAAGTTTCATTCGGTTGAGGACAAATCTTAGATACTAGAAATTGAAATTTAATAAGTCTTAATGTTAATTTGTGGTTTAAGAATCGAATTTTTAGTTTTTTTTACGTGTTAAGTTTTGGTATAATATCTGAAGTTAAGATATTCACCATTTTTTCCTTTACATATTCGTTTCAATCTTTTAGGTATTAAGTACATGTTTGTGAACGGATCACGCCCAATTCAGAAGCTGGTTTCTGGAATCTAGCGAAGACTATGCTGGAATCGTTTCCATTCTTTGCGCCAATTCTTACGTTTTGGTAAAACTCCTAAAATGGGCAGAGGCAACATACTATTTTAGATGATTTTTGACATATATTTTATACGCCTGTGGTGGACTTTATTTGGGCCTTTTGTTGTTATTTAAAGTGTCCCCAAAGTCGAATAAACACAAACAATAATAGAAATAGGTTTTCACATAAAGTTCCTCTAACAATAAAGTAACTCTTGACTTCTTCATTAAAGTTCATTTCCACATTGCCCCCGAACCGGCGCTAGACCTGACTTTAGGAATTTGTCTTCATACACACCTCGTTAATAGGAAACTCGAGAAATTCTAATATATTTCTTAACACTGGTTCGAGTTTGTTGACCAAATCTTCATAGAATATAATTTTTATATTGCCTGTGAAATTTCGAGCCCAATTAAGATTCATAAGCTCCCAACCATGCAGTTTGTTTGCTACAAATTGTTGCCAATCTAGAATTATGATAACAGAAGTATAAACGTTACAGTCGGGCAAGACCGACCGTTAAATACCCTACACCAGTTGTCTTAATACAATTCTTCGTATATTTTCGTCACAAAATACCAAAAATTATAACTTGTATCTATGGAAATACGTTTTATTCTTGGGGTCCTATATATAAGAGAAGGTCATTAAAAACTAAACATTAAACTTCATTGGTTTTCATAGTTTTCATGAGAACCCTTATATTAATGAGATCGAGCTACCAAGCCAAAGTGGGCCAATTTCACATATTTCACACATTTATAATGGACCAGTTTTCATCATAAGATATTTAAAATTAGACCTGTTTGCACTATGAAGGGGTAGTTTTCATAAAAACGCGTATGTAGGACGGCGCTCAAAAAATGGATGCGTGCGTTTCAAGTTTTTTACACTTGGTTAAGTGTCGGAATTCCATTTGTCCAAAAATGTCGAAATCAGACAGAAAGGTTTAATTCGACTTAAAAAAATGATTCTGAACGATCGTTATAATAAAAAGTGAGCCTATCTTAATATGTTTTACGTAATACATACATCCGCAAGAACTTAATATATCCTGTATTATAAATAGTGTAGGGCATAATAACATCGAAAGATGCATATCATTACATATACGAACATTTGCCTCTAGTTCGCTTGTAACGATCTGGAGATGCGAACCCCACATGGCCACCACTTTGACGATTAAATTCAGCTAAAATAGCTTTTTCTGGGTCTCGCACTAAAAGTAAAGCTTTAGAAAATAACGCCCAGGCTTTAGGACCCCATTCATGTGTTTTCACCAACAATACTGAATTGTTACACACATTTTCAGCTGGGAAGCCCGTTTTCAATAAACCGTAATCCTTGTATATACTTCCAGTCAAAATGCCTATAAATACACAGCAAATAGTTTTACACAAGAAATAACATCTGCACAACATACCCACCTGTAGATTGTTGTAATAAATACCGCAGCCACGTATTTCCACTGCCCGGAAATGAAGCCAATGCTGTTAATCCCATCTGTGTTCCCGGCTCGATTTGATAAGGAGCTAAAATGATTCGCAAAGGACAACAAGTCAAATTATAGTTCTATTTCTTCAGGGGTGGGATTAAAGTACATACTATTATATTCAGATGTTGTAGTGTCTACTGGAAGCTCAGATTGCATGTATTTTAGTTCTTTACACCATCTAATAGTCATCTTTCGATTAAGACCAGAAACCCTCTGACTTCGGTAATTAGAAAACTAAAGAAAACAATAGACACAAATATAATATGTCAGACTATCTTTCCATCTACCACGAAAATTAACCGGTTTTCATACATGAATCTGAATAACAAAACTAGGACTACCATCACTTAATTTATACTGAATTCACTTATTTTTGAAAACATTGTCGACAAATGGACACGTATGCTTTAAAATATTGAGAAACACTTATCAACCTTATGTTTGGTGTTGAAATTCTTTAAGACTAAAAAATCTGAACCCGCAATTTTAAAGTAATTCTCACGCTTAGAAAAGGAACCTCGAGTTTTGCTACAATACATTTTAATAGAAAATAATAAGACCCAAACCAAACAAAGTTCGAGAGAATGGAACCTTAGAACTCTACATATTCTCTTGGACAACAAGCTTGCCTTTCAGAAATATATATAATTGTATTGTTTATTAGCTCAATTTGACCATATTGCATCTATGTGGGATAGACTAACCATTAAATATCCTGATTATCAGCAAATTTGTTGCTTGTATATACAGCACTTTTATAACCAGTGACAAATAAGATTACATGAATGCTGTGCCTTAACAAGTAGGCGAAAAATAAGCTTTACCATGTGATCCTTTATCAACACTTTCGTTTGTATTGCTTGAATTTTTCTACAATTACGCTATATAATTTCGCATGTAAACCGAATTTTCAATAGCTGTCAACTATCAACTTCTGTAATCAATTTTTGGTTTAACGAAGCTTTCACTTAGAGAACTATGAGAGGGAACGAAGCATACAAGGATGCACCGTATGCTACTTCTCCTTGTATATATTTAGGCGAAGAGGGAATTTTTGCCTCTCTAAGGTATTGGAGTGGCTAATTTATCATAGATGTACAAATATTGTTGTACTAACTATGCCCTACGCGGCTTTTGGTATATACTACATTATTAAATTTATGCGGATGTAGGACTAACAAGAATCGAATGGGATTTACATTCCGAATCAATTGTCGGACCATCTGCGCACATGTCACTCATGTTTTTAGGGTGTTTTGATAAAACTTGGTACAATGACATATTCTGGCCTAAAGCCGAATGTTATTGAAAATGGTTCAAATCGATCCACTTTTTCGACCGCTATCTATATAAAGCCTTATTTTCAACAGTTGCCATATGAATAACTATAAACTGGTGTGGGCTATGTGTGGATACGCCCTGGCCCATCATAGTGTTTTTAGACGTTTTACAATAAAATAAAGAGAATTGGTTATTAACCATAGACAGCAATACATATTTGTATAAAATGCATAACAAGAAACGTAACACAGATTTTCATTTTCATGCGCGGCTTTGAAAGAGGTTTTAAAAACGACGTATCTAAATACATGTTGCAAACTGGCCTAAAAGCTGTCCATGCAATACATTAACACATATCTCCTAATTAACTAAAAAGGAGCACTTATTAATTCCACTCTTGAGAGAACAGGTGTTAAGTGTGAAGAAGGTTCAAGTAGGTCAAGGTACCTCTGCGAAATGTTCGTATCGAACACGTTTTGGATGCGACCCTGGAACATTGTTCATTGTAAGGAACAACACGCCACCAATATAAACGACAATTGTTGCTGTCACTCCGCAAAGTCGCCAACTTTGGAAGACCATTACGATGATCATTCATTACTGAAAAATAAAAAATGTAATTAAGTCATAGTGTTTTATATAAGATCCAAATATTACTGTCAATTTATGTGAGTGTAAATTGAAGATATGAACGAAACGAAATATCGAACGCTTAATATGTTCCAAGTATCTGGTAAGCATTTTTAACCATTGTACGATGAGTGAGCCATACAGAAACCAGAAATGTTGGAGTAGAAGACTAATACATACGGTATCTTAAAATTTAAATAAGTTAATATTAGAAATTAACTAAGTCCTAAACAATGTGTTACAGTGTAAAACTTAGCTCATCGGATCTAACAATGGAATACACTCTCGTTTAAAGAAATATGGGCCACATGTAATTGTACTTCCTTACAAAAGTCGATGCGAACTTCTACTGATCTCTATAACGAAAATCGCACAATTTTAAGGAAAAAAAGTGTTCATCATCCTGTACCCATATATCCTCATACCTACAGATCATACTTATCACAGCATCATTTAAATCATAACGCAGGCGCTTTAAATCAGACTATTTACCTTTGTAAAAAGATATATGGTTAAGTTCTGATGATTTTTTGAGCCCACACAAGATATAGCAATTATGTAAAGACATCATGCCGCCCGGCTGACGTCCCTGGCTTCTATGACGACTTACGTTCGCCTCCATTGTGGCTGCATTGGCTGCAAAGTGTTAATAGTTCAGTTCAAACGGCATCAAGCAGTATCGTCATTGGGTTTTTAAAACACCAAAAAAACTATGAATACTATTTTGTCTTTTTGAATGACTTCGACCTATTTAATGAATGCTATTACAAAATTCAATATTTTTCTTCGCTTCACTATTTTTTTATTGTCAGCAAAATCTTGATAAATATGACAGCACAAGGAGGTGGAAGTAGAATGATCCACTTTGGAAGCTCTCCGCGTGCTGTGATCGTGCTGCTTTACTTTGTGTCTGGAAATTTTATAAATTATTTTTTTTTCTTATTTCTTTATTGCTTTATACGCTTTTAAAGTCTAATTAATTATAAAAGTATTTAAATGTATCGAACTATTTTGAAATTTTGCTGATAGTCATTTTGATTTTTGCGATCAGCATTTGGTATTGTCGTCAAAAAGTCTCTTTTTTGTTCTTTGTGTGTTGTTGGTTCCAAATATCTGCATTGGTTTTCGGGCATTTACGCTTTTTCTCTGGGCTTGCTGTGTTTTTAATAGTGCGAAATTTGCGATTAATTTAAGAGATCATTTTTGAATACGTGACAAACTTTTTGTTTTTTTTTTTGTCACAAACTTTATTTTGTCTCTTGCTTTCTGATATAAAATGTTTATATACATCATGTCGAATTAAAAAAGAGCCCTGATTCTGAGCGGTTCATTAGTTGTTGGCTTTGCGAACGTTTTTGTCACGCGAAGTGTGGAGGTATCAGTGGTCATGCTGCAGACGCCGCCCTAGATCCTTCGAAAGAATTACGTCGATCATGTCTCGACTTTAGGAAGCGGAATATTGACTTTTATAAGCTTTTCACGGAGACCAGGAATGGATTTTATGAATTAAGTAAGAATCTCGTGACATTGTGGGGAAAGTTTGAAAAAATCAAGACAATGTACGATGAGTGTCCCTATCACTCATCTTCTCCCCCAGCCTGTAAAAACCAACGCATAGTGTAGATCCGTCTTCGCCTAAATCCCATTCGTCAATTCGAGTGCTCGATCCTTGCCTGCAAAGAACGCTAACGTTTCCTCTTTCGTTGAATCGCGTGGTAATACTAAACTTAAAAATAAGCCAGAAAGCCCTCCTCGGTGTAGCTCTGCCAAACTGGAAAAGGTATCTTCTCCCAGTGGTGATATTCAGCCAACTTTGTTTACATCTCCAAAGAATGTTGATAAAAGTAAAGCTTCTCGCCTTAGCTATTCGGGTGTGCCCGTCACCATGATCAAAATGCTGGGCAAGTCGCAGAAGCTGCAGCTGCAAGTGTGATCACCCGCTCTATATTCTCCCCAACTCCGAACTCTTTAACTGTCAATCTTATTGTTGCTAGTAGGGATGACGTCTTCAATCAAGATTCTTCATATCAAGACTGGCGCCTTACACCTCTGAGGATAACATAAAACTTTATCTGACTGCAAAAATCCCATCCGTCAATTTGAAACGTATAAGCATTTTCAAATTAGCTCTATCTCAACTTAGAGCTATCTCGTCTTTTAAAGTGCTAGTTTTGATTGAAAACATGGAAATTTTGTTAAACAAACCATTGTGTTAATTAAGGCATTCAAACTACTTCGGAAGTTCTTTCACGCTGAAAAAACTAAATGTACCTTCAGGCCCAGTAAGTTTCATTTATCACAATGTTAGGGACCTAAACTCAAAAATTCACTTGACTTTCCTAAATTTAGTGAGCGCGGAGTTTTCCTGTTTGGCTTTCACGGAAATGTGGTTAGAGCTAATTTACTTTCGTCGGAACTTTCTCACAATCCTTTCCACGTTTTCAGAAAGTATCGTTTGGACCGCACTGGTGGTGGTGTTTTAATTGCCGTATCTCCTGCAGTCCCGTACCATTTCTTTTGAATTTCCTACTCCTCCCGAAGCTGAATTCGCGAAAATCGCCAGTCAACAATTATACATAATTTGCCCCTATATTCCCCCAAATGCGGATGCCTCTGTTTATAAGAAATATACTGCTCTCATTTGTAACGTCGCCGAAAAGTCTAAACATGCTGGTATAGTTATATCGTTGGGGGACTGCAATGTGCCGCAAGTCACTTATTGTTACAGTGATTATTCTGGTTTTATGATCTTCACTTCAACATCTGATAAAGCTATTGTGTTTTTCAATAAATTATTTGATCGTAATTTGTTTGTATATCACCGTATTCCTAAATGTAATGGCAGAACGCTAGATCTTTGCTTTGCCAATTTCACGGAGATAGCGGTAAATCGCTGTCCAGCTCTTAGTTCATCTAATTATCCTTATCATCCAGCGATTTGCAGTATCTTTCTTTACAGGCATTATGGTCCGTTGAACTACTCTAATGTGCCAAATCCAGATTCCTCAAATAAACATTACGATTTAAATAAAACCAATAATTTCATTTTTCACACATTGTGTTCGCTTTTTCTGCTACGACTATTGACACCTTGCTGTCATCGTTCTATAATGTGTTAAACGTAGCGATTTCCGCGTCCGCTCCGATCAAACAACCTCGCCCTGGAAACAAGCATCCGCCATGATGTATCAAGAGAATTAAATATTATAAAAATAGGAAAAACACACTTTTCAAAAAATTTATGAAAACTGGCTCTGCTTACGACTATTTCACATACTCTGCAGCAAGGCATAGTCAGTTGTTAAACTCACTGTTTGTTAATCATAAACGTTTTTATAAGTTTGTCAACTTCTAAAGAAAAATTTCCATATATCCTTCGCATGTTTCTTTCAATGGCTCTGAGTCCTTTGATAATATTGATATTTCAAACCTCTTTGCTTTGCTTCAAACGAAATTTTTCAACTGCGGATTTCGATTTAACTGATAGCTATCCGTCTTCGATAACTAACTCGAGTTCGATTTCTAACTCGGCCATTTCAGAAAACGACAACATAGTTTGACGTCTCTAAAATATAGTCGTGCGCTTGGGTCTGATGGCATGCCATCATGTATACTCAAACCGTGCTCTGACGAGCTATGAGATGTTGTTTCAATGATTTTTAATCAGTCTTTTAAATCAGTTGTTTTCCCTTTGTGTAGAAAGAATAGTTTCTTTATTTTACTCCATAAATGTGGAAACAGACATCGCTTTGAGAACTATAGAGGCATCGCCAAGTACATTGTCTTACCTAAATTGTTTCAGAGAATTGTTACTCAGTATTTAGCTTTTGCTATCAAATCTTGCATTTCTTCATTCCAGCATGGCCTCCTAAAAGAAAGATCAACTGTTACGAATCTCTTAGAGTTTATTTTTGATGTTCTCAAAGCGTTTTCTATTGGCTCTCACACTGTTGTCACGTATACTACATATATTTAGCAAAGCTTTTGACTTAGTTAATCATAACATATAGATCTTAAAACTCCAGGCTTCTGGTTTGCCTGTGTACTTAGTGAAATGGTTAAGCTTTTGTCTGCATAACAGATATTCCAGGGTTCTGTTTAACTTCATCACCTCGGATGAATTTCCCATGACGTCTGACGTTCTTAAAGACAGCTACTTAGGGCGTCTTTGATTTATTTTATACATCAACCATCTCCCCTTAGTGATTAAATCCAAGCAGATATTAATGTACGCTGACGACGTTAAACTGTTTTCTTTCTTCTCCTTGGAGTCGCAATCGTATCAAATTGGTTTAAATAATTTGGTTACATGGTGCTCGTTAAATATTATGAAATTAAATATGAATAAATGCAAAAATCTTTCTTTCTTAAGAAAGAAACGTTAATTTGTTCGTCGATTTAGAGATTATATTCGATCAACGATTACATTTTAATTTGCACACTGAGCTCTCTTTAAAAGTCCACGTCCGCGCTTGGTTTTATAAAGAGGTGGTCTGAAGCGCCGAACGATCCTTCCAATACAAATATTATACATGTGCTTCTTTAGACCAATACTTGGGTATACCTCGGTTGTGTGATCTGGTCCCTTTAAGCGTTGTGTAGATACAATTGAATCCGTTCAAAAGCAATTCTTGTTATTTGTCCTTAGGAATTTAGATTGGGACCCGCTTGTCTCTCTGTCTGCTTATGAAAATAGGTTACCTCTGTCATATTTATCCTCATTTGAGAAACGTAGACTTATTCTTGGTGTTTCCTTTCTAATTAAGTTAATTAATGGTACTATCGATTCGTCCACATTACTTAATGAGATAAGCTTTAATGTCCCTAATTGCTTCTCTGGGCACTTTATTTTCATTTAGGTGAGTCAATGTAAATATAATTATGAGCCGTATAATCCGTTCAGAGCTGCTTGCAGAAACCGAAATGATGTCTATCACTTAATCTAAATATCGGATTCTTGAAAGTCCATCGAAACAATTTTGCTTAATACGCGCGATTTACCTATGTCGTATTTAAATTACTTGCAATCTTGACATCTCATTATGATTCAAAAATTAACAGGATTTATAATCACATGAATAAACGAAATAAGTTTTGCAGTCACCAATTTTTTCAAATAGCTTCGGTATAGAACTGAGTTTGGCTTTACCTCTACAGTTATCTACAAGGTCTCTGTAATGTCTCGTTTGTAAATGTTGAGGGTGCAATATCTCTGTATGCATCCGGGAATACCGTCAGGGCCTTGAGTACTAGAGGTCTTTAAATTCATCCTTGTATTGAGAACCTCTACTTCGATTACAACAACTAGGGTAAAAACATGTTTAATTGCATACAGATAGTTACCCATACGCACATTACTGTCTCTATATGACTTTCCAAGAAACTCTGCAAAAAAAATCGGGAATAACGTTCCTATCACACGACTCACAATTTTCATAACGCATAAAAGTTTGAAACCCCGTCATCTTCCTTTTAGCATTTACGCACTCGTAGAAGCTGTTAGGATCGGCAAACAAGTTGCCCTTAATATCTTGTAAATATTTTGAAAAGCATAAACCGTTTGAAGAATTGAGTGCATGTCTACATTTCAGTAGTTTATGTAATCAAATATATTCGCTTGCCTTTTTCGTTACTGAACCAACGGAGACAAGTGGACTTGTGAGCATATATTAATTTTAACGGTACAGACCTATTAATGATAGACCGCAAATTATCATACATAGCGGAGAGGCGGATGTTAATATCCTTACCGTAGAAAAGCCAATTACAATCACCAAGTATACCATTGAGTATACTGTAGTTTGCCTTATTTAAGTCCAGCTGCTTAGAAAAACCACTGCCAACCTCTATATCCCTATAAAATAGCCCATTCAGCGATAACAGAATAGTTGGATGCAATGGATATCCGGGCAATACAGAAGGATCTGCACGAAGAATGCTAATATCTATACTATTGATACTAATGAAACACAGGGTCCAAGATTCCGCCATTAGAATCAATAGCAACCGAGATCAAATAGAATGCGTTTGAAAAATGTATTATTGCATGTAGGGTCGGAAATAGTGACAATTTATTTATTATATATTTGTATGGTGCTTGTTTTATGACTTTAAAATAAATGCAAACATATGTTTGAGAAGAATTCAACCAAATGGGAGATATATCCACATAGCTATAACATTTGTTTGAAACTTACAGGTCACTATACGTTAAGTTCCATAACCTACCACATATTACAGGTAACTACGTGATATGTGACTGAAATATATATTGAAGACGTCTGTAACTTTAAAGTGATAATATTCTCAACCGGTTTTCTCCACATTAAGCCAAACAGAGCTTTAGTATATGGTTTCGATCTCTTGCTATAGTTTTATAGGTTATTTTTAGAAAATATCTTTATAATGAAGACGATAATCTTTTTGATAGTCTTATTCAAATTATTTAGATAAACTGAATTAAAATTACTCTATCATTATCGCGCATATATGCTCCAACGCTCTCGTTTTCTATACTGTCCAATCTCACGTCGGAAGATAAGAAAGATCGCGAATATATGTAAGCACACATATTTGAATGGTTTTGAAGTACTTGTACTAACTACAAAATTTTATACCAAATTGTTAATAAACATGCAACAAAGCCATAAAAAAGGTTCGCAATCGATTGTCACTTTACATTGTTATTATATCTTTTACCTTAAAAATATACGATTATAAAATAGATGCAACTTGATATTATTTCCTCTACTCATTGTTTCATTATTAAATATTTTCCTTTTTCATTTATTGGGAGTACAAGCGAACTGAAAATTTTTTTTTTAATATAATCACATATATACTTATTCCACTACAAATAAACTACTACGTTAAAACTTTCTAATAACAGAACATAGACTGTAATGCGCATGTTCTAAATTTAAGAAATTGTAAAAGATTGCGAAAGCTCAGATACAAAAAATGTTTCACAATGAAAAGTTTCCGTACGAAACTTATTGCAAAGCAAAATATTTCGCACAATCAGCGAAATGAGAAAAAACCCATAAAATTGCCTTAGAAGTCTCTGAGCTATAGTCCGCTTACATTTACTATATTTTAAAAAAATATATATTATTCTACCTAAAAGATTTCTCTTAAAATGATTATTACTTTTGTAATAATATCATAGTGCTATTGATACAATTATTCCATTATCAAATATTTCATTACAGTCTTTTTCATACCTATTTTGGGAAATAGATTTTTAACCCTCTAAAAATTGCACAACGTAAATCACATCAAAGGTTGTCAAAATTGAAAAGTAAATTCTGAAAGCATAAGATTAAACCGTAAGCAGCCGTCAGTTGTTATCATTTTTTATGAAAATTTCTATTCCAAAGCAATTCTTCAAAATAATTCCTATCCTTTAAATCTCTTAGCACTCTTTTAGACTGCAATCTAGCAATCTTAATGAATATATAATGAATTTATAAACAAATAAGAAAATTATATTCAGCCGTGACCGAATCCATTAGAAAAGAACTAAATTTTGCTACTCTTTACCATTGGCTGATTTTTGTATGTGTTATACTTTAGAAGTAACAAGCAAAAAACACGAAAAGCAAACGTGTTCACAATCTTTGTTTTATAGACAATAGGGTTTTGTAGACGTGTTCCAGACGTGTTGTAGACTGGCCATATGCATACTCTGCGTGTTTTAAACGTTTAAAAAAAAAAACAATTGAATCATGATACACCGTAGTAGGTTTCTTCAATTTTCTTCATTTTTGTAAAGGTACTGCATCATCGCCCTTAGAATATACGTTCAAATTTTTGTAGATTTATCTGCTGTATTTTATGAGTAATGCGCAAAAAACCAATTTTTTATTCCTTGTGAAAAAGAGAGGTGTTCTCAGTTTACGTGATATTGTAGACGCGTCCTTCGACGGATTTGGCCCATTTTCAATACCAATCTGCGTGCAAGAACTTCCAGTGTTTTTGCCAAATTTTAAGCCGATAAGTTCATTTTTGGACTAGACGAGCGTTTACAACAGACACTACATGCTTAAATCGATTCAGAATTTAATACTTATGAAGGATATATATACTTTGTGAGATCTCCGAGGCGTCTTTGTGGGCGTTGCAAACGTTTTAACAATATGAGTGGTGATGGGTATAAAATATGTAAAGTTTTTTATACTCCTCCCCTTGCTTATCTTCCGCAACATTGCATGAAATTATTAGAATTTTTTCCCCCCATTTTTTCTAAACATTTATTTCTTTTTTGTTTTCTTTTAATTTTTAAAGATATTCTCTTTTATACCGTTGCATTATACTCTAGTATTATAATAAAGATGCTTAGCGATCTACTCAGGAGCTTTCAATTTACAACAATAGAAAAGGTTAACCACGCCCACGGAGCATAAAAATTTTGTTATTCTCTTTTTTATATATTTTGTTAAAATAACGGTGATGGGTGTAAAACGTTTGGTCGCGTCCGAATATAATTTTCTTACTCGCTTTTTTTTGCTTATAGCGTATGGTGTACGTGTATCAAAACGTTAGAAGCCTAGATTGCCTTTGCCGCTAAAAGGATAGCTCTGTCTGGAGTTTGAAGTGAGGAATTGGAGTTGAGGTCGTTAGTCAAGTACATAGTCTCAAAGCTGCGCTCTTTTAATGGGTTCGAAAATCGAAAGTAACTTAACAATGATTTATTTACCGTTTATTCAAAAAGAATAACTTATTTTGGAATGTATGTATTTGTTGCTGTTCTGTGAGCGGAACAGAGACGTATGAACCATTATGGCTTTTCAGGGCCAACAAACGTTTTTGGGAGATAAAATTGTCAATTTTTTTGGGAACCCGGATTTGCTTTGAAAATAATAAGAGTGTGATGGCTTTGCTTAAAGGGGTGTTTAAAACTTTCGATTGAAAGTACAAGATAGTAGAGTTGGTAAGAATAAGGTCGAGAACACTGCAAAAGACAACACCCTTTCTGCTGCAATGAAAGGTAAAATTGCCATTGTTTACATTATCAAACCTGCCGGATTTGATGGTATTCACAAAGACTTTTCCCCTGTTGGACGAAATGACATACTTCGTCATAGCAATATCAGAGGCAGATTTGTAAGGTACCTGCTTAAAGCGGGTACTTTTTGAAATAAAATGGTTACACGTCCATAATCATCATCACCACATTTGGTGACAGAAACATGATTGGTAGTTTTGAACTCGGGCACAGTTTCTTCCGACAAGAAGATTTCCCTCGGGTAACAAAAATCTATTTGTTTTGGGTTCAGAAAACGGTCCAAAGATTGGACATTTCTCTGAACACTTTTTATATTGTGTTTTAGGAAAGTGATCATTTGGAGAGCCGAGCAGCACCTACAGGGGCTTTAAGAGAACTACATAGAATATTATCCAAAACCCGATTTCTGGCATATTGGTCTCTTTTTAAGAATTTGATAGAAAATCAGCTGCAACATTTCACGGTTGCTCGTTGACGATTGACAAAGTAGCTTTATAGGTGCAGTAAACTTGAGCGTAATGATGTAAACAGGCCACTGTCGTCGTAATTATCGGCTTGTTTTTTTAGGATTTTCCACTAAAATGCATCAATAACTCAAAGAGGCAGAGAAGCAAATTGAGTTTTGCTTGTTTTGTATAAACAAACCACATATGGTAAACAATAAGAAGCATGCCAAATATGATACCAGCGTTGCAAATAATGAGAGAACGGAACGATGATGCGAAATCATTCCACGCTAGTATGTACAACTGTTTGGGGAAAGAACAATTCACACAATATGAACAAATAAAAAAAGCTAGACAAACAAAAATAGATATAAAAAGTTTTTTTCGATCAAGATAGGTAGTCAAACTTTCAAAATTTATTTAAATTTTAAGTAGATACTTCTTCAAGTTACAAATAATTTTAAAAATGATTTATGTTTTGTAGACTGACGTAATTGAGATTTCGTCACACAAATATCAACACCATAATCTACTTAGATCGCTGGTGCTAGAGCAATCTCCTTCCACTTTGTAGCGAGCCCTCTCGTTTCTTAGGAAGCTTCTTAACAAGGATGGTTGTTGTATTAGTTGCCCGTCGGCGGTGGTACAACGTGAAGAATATGCCGGAATATAATATTATGATATACCCAGGGAATTCCTTTTCTTAAGAGGATTATAAAAATTATTAATTATTTATTTTCCTCTTGCTGGTTCATTTCCTGCCCCGGTATATGATATTTCAGCTGGTTAAATATACTTGCACTTTACGCAATGCATTGTTACTACAGCTTCTCTTGACGGTAAGTATTTTTGTTATGTTCAATTTGGCTATGGTTATTGCTAAGAGTTGGCTAGTACATATAGAATTTGGGGTGGTTGAATTCACTTTCGTAAGGGAGCGAATTTGTTTGTTCTCCACACAGGGATACACTTTCGAAATTTCGTCGGGATACTATATTCTCTTTCAGGTGATGTGCCATGTTAAAACTTGCCGCGATGTGTTTCTCTTCATGAAAAGAGCATTTCACTTCTCAGTGATTCGCATTAAGTATTAACCAGGAAAATTTTTGTATCTTGATTTCGGCAGGCATATTTATATATGTAAATTCTTTTTTCCTAAGAAAATGGAGTAACTGGTCTCTTCGAGAACAATTAGCTTTTAAGAATCTGTCGGGCAAGGCGTCTTTAGTTTCTTATAATTTTCTTTTATTAAGAGAACTTTAAGTACATTAATTCTTCCTCTTCAAACTTCCGCGTCTCTTCAGCAGCAATTCTCATTACTGGACAATTATAATTATTCTTCACTATAATGCTTGGGTAAGAGCCTGGTACGTGTTCTCCTCGGCGATCATCCGAGTTCAACAATCAGGTGATATTTGATAATTTCGATAAATAGTCGCATGTATTCACTGCAGCAACAATGGCTGGGTAAGAGACGCCTTTCAGTGTAAACCTCTCTTCAATGTTCTCCTAGGCGCTTAATACCGTGGAGAAAAGATGTCAGATGTAAGGGTTTAACAAAGACTTTTAGAATTTTCCGTTATTCTCAACAGAAATTCTGCCAACAGCAGGAAATCTGCCGAGTGGTAAATATAGAATTATTCCATAGATATAAGTGTGACGGTGGCAATACATTTCTCTTCGCAGCAATAAATGGTAAAAATTCTTCTCTGCTAAATAACAAAGCAAAAATAGCCGCAAACTTCTCCTTATATATTTTTTATATTTCAAAAGTTACATATTTTAATATGCAAGGAGCAACTGCAGTAGGTTGGAAGATAAAAATGTTAAAAAAAACTCTTTTGAGGGAAGAGTTCGGCCGTGATTTGTACAACGTGCAGTTTTCTGGCAAGTTTCTCTTGTGGAAAACGACAACACTTGATATCAAAAAAACTGCATCAGTATTCTTTCGACTGCGAGACCGTTGACCACTGACAATGGCGGCAGCGATAAACGTAATCCTTTACAGCAGCGAAATTTTTCTCTTAACAGCAATTTCTTTAAAACAGTGGCGGCATAGACAACCTAATTAGTGCAGCACCCACAAATTTCCCTGACGACTACAAACAATAATATTAGGAAGGTAGTGGGAAAAAAAATTAATGCGGCGGCAGCAACGCGATGATAGTTTCCTAAATATGGCTGTAACGATAGCAGCCGACAAGAAAATTTATAATTTTCTTATCTGCGGAATGTGAAGACGGAAAACTCTGTTGGCGGATGGATTGTAACGTAGTAATGTAATATCCTATAGTTGTGGGAGGAAAGCTCGTCTATATCCATACATGTATACATGTTACGGACATTTATAAGAGAGGTGCTGTCGGTGTTCAGATGTGCTTTGTCATTACCTTTCGTCTTCTATGCTATCGCCTACAAATTTGAATTACACGTTCCCGCCTACGATTTACAACTTTTTGGTTAATCTTATAAAAACTACAACCTAAGTTAGCAGTTCGTAAGTTGTACTCCATGCGAATTGGATAACTACGCTGCGGTTACTCTTCCGCTCCGATGAGCTGGCTTTCAGCTATTTCAATACGGCCAACGATGATGGCTAGAGGATTTGCACGCAAAGCTACGGTCACAATCCAACTTTCGAACGGATTACTCTTTTATGCTTGCCAGGGAATATGCATGCAAGACAAATCCTTCGGAATAATTCTGTGTAAAAATTTAACCTACAGTCGAAAATCGACAGTAATAAGATAACCGAAGTTAAAAGCAAAGGAAGATGACGGGACTGAGGTTAGGGCTCTCATATGAACTCACCTTATATACAGCTTCCGCTCGGCCGAAAAATCATGCGTTTTGGGACGGCGTTTACATCGCCATAATCAGAGTTGTCAGCCACGCACAGTCACTCAAGAACTTAAGAATATACTTATATGTAAATTATTACTATAACCAAAATGCGTATTTACGAAGTTACGTATTTTAATTGATGATAATAAAAGTATTTGTTGTATGTTGCGAATCAATAGATTTGTACCCATTTTAAGATAGAATGGTGAAAGAAAACCAGCTTCGATCTCCTCACTCAGCGTAAATTTCGAAATTCCAAATTTATAAACATACCCAAAACTACCCTACATTTTTTTCAAACTTGCAATTCTCCGACCAACTGTGTAGTGGATCGGCTAATAAGAGAGAACGCCTTCTCTCCGCAGATGAGTTAAAAGATTTAGATTCTTTAGTTGTTTAGACAAATCGCTTCTTAGAAAATCTGCACCATTTTGCTAAATATTCGCATGAAGAAGTGTTTCTGTAGAAACGTCTGTCTGTGTTTTGGGTAAACGATTGAATTCGGCTAACTCTGTTTGCTACGGATATGTTAAAGTTACATAAACCAACCGTCGACGAGCAATGAATTTTATGCTCATTGGGTAAAGAACTAATAATGCTGCTTAGAAGTTCCGGTAACAATAAAGCCGCTGACAATTCAAGGTTGGACACGGGGGTGAGAGATTTCAACAGTGATACTCTCGACATCGCATATAATAGGCAGGTTTTGATGACACCATCTAGCCCAAAATATATTCACCATATGCTGCCAAACTGACTTCACAATAGTCATGAATATAAGTTAAGGACCATTCCAATAAAAGCTCAAATTTACGAAGCACCCTTACGGGTAAAATAAACAAAAAGTTTCATAAACAATGAGTGTCATATGAACTCATTGCAAACATATCCTATAGCACCCTACCATAAACATTTCCCACCAATATCCCATAGCACCCTACTGTAAACACAGGCGCTGGCTATCAATAAACCGAGGTTTCTTTAAAACATAATCTGTAAAGAATAGTCAGTCTTTTTATCGATTGCAACCGCTTAGTTCCAAAAGTAAAAATAAAAATCTTGGTAAATAAATATAAAAAACCTAAATTAAAAAAGTTTGTGTTTTATTCGAAAAGAAGAACCCAAAAATTAAAACTTATTTAACTGGCGCCCGAGCAGTTTTCCAGAGAAGGAAGGATCGAGACACTGCGGACTGCGGTGGTATAAAGAAGCTTCATTGCCCAAAAGGATATAAAAACAAATTTTCCTAATTTAAAGGATTTCAAAATCAAAAGAAATTATAAACGAAAATAAATGTTATAAAACTTAAAACAAAGATAAATTGATAAAATAAAATGTTCCAATAAAGTGAAAATTTAAAAAAAAACAAAATTAAAAAAGGAACTCAAAGAAAAAAAACGAACTAAAAAATTGGAAAAAATTTTTAAGTGATAAAAAAAGCTTCGAAATCCATCGTAAGTTCCGGTCGACTTTAGGCAGCACGAGAAGCGGCAAGGCCCCCAAGTAGGAGTCACCAAAACGGAGCACCAGTCCGAGGATCAGCCAAGCCGAAGGAGCAAGGACTGCAGCACCTGGAAACAAGGGGAGGGAAAGCGGCTAAATGATAAAGGACTCACCAACTATGGTAATAACCATAGTATTCATGTAAGTAAACTTTACATCTTACTACAAAACACAATAGAAATATAAAAAAAAAAAAAATTTTCTTTTTAAAAAAAAAGTGTATTAAAATAAATTTTCTTTTACGAGAAAAGTGAAAATTAAAAAGAAAAGAAACAAGTTGGAAATAAAAAAAAAATATATATATATATAAAAAAAAAAGAAATTTGGAAAATCTTTTTATCAAAAGCATAAGGAAAAATTAAATAAAAGCCAAAGAAAGCATAAGAATCGAATTTAAGAGAAAATAAATTAAAGGTAAATAAAATAAAGAGAGTACTAGAAATCAATTAAAGAAGAAAATTACAAAAAAATCTGAAACGAAAATAAATAAATAATAAATTGCAAAGAATTTGTAAATTTTAAATTTTATCAAAATTTAGCAAGTAAGCTTAAGCCAATTAAAGTTAAGAAATTTTTTTTCTCTTTCGCATAAGTTATCGGAATACCGAAACTCAAATATTACAATTTTAAAAATTAAGAATCTTTCAACAAAATATCGGAATACTGAAATTTAAATATCATAATTCTGAAATTAAGAATCCTTCAACAAGTTTCGGAATATCGAAATCTGAAAATATTTTTTTTTTTTGTTGTGTTTCTTTCGCGATAAAACTGCGGGTTATTGGAATAATAAATTCGGAATATTAAAATATTAAATAAACTTTTTTCTCTGTAAAACCAAAAACACCAAAATATCAAAATGAGCATTGAAAATTTAATCAGACCATCCATCTTAAGTGCAAGTCAAGCTACAGGTGCAGGATCGTCCGCGATAAATTTGTCCGATATGCAAGTACAGATAAGAGAATTAGTATTAGAAACAATGAGGGGTGAAGGAAGACGGGTACTTCAGGAAATAATTAATACCGACTTAGAAGATTATAACGCTGATCAAACAATGGATACCTCAACGGAAGTTAATCTAAACGAACTCAACTCAATACCGGACACAGTCAAAAGTCTAAGAGAATTTTCGGGAAAACCAGACGAATTTAGCTCATGGAAAAAAGTGTAGACAGGATATTAGGGATTTATGAACACCTGAAAGCCAGCCCTAAATACTATAGTATACTTAACGTAGTAAGGAACAAAATAGTAGGACAGGCGGATAAAGCTCTTGAATCCTACAATACACCGCTAAACTGGAGTAAAATACCAAAGTGCCTAACCATGCACTATGCGGACAAGAGGGGACTTGAGTATCAGATGACCACGCTGATCCAAGGGAATAAAAGTGTTCAGGAATTTTATCAGGATGTTTATCAGCATCTCTCTTTAATTCTTAACAAACTCTCTTGTATGAAAGCTTTAGACACATTTATTAGAGGGCTTACAGACGATCTACCTCGCTTACTCAGCATGAGGGAACCAACAGATTTGCCACAAGCATTGCATTTATGCTTAAAGCTTCAGAACGTGAACTACAGGACACAATACGCCAACACTAGCCAAGCCACAATCCGAACGAACATAGCTCCACCCTTACCACAAATAAGGAATTATTAGCCAATCCCAGAGGTCAGAAAACCATACTACGATCAGCAGAAACCACCTCCAATTTTCCAAAGACAATATCCAAGATCACCTTCAACATTTGATACACAATATTAACAAGGAACCAATCACCCAAGGACGTATCATCTGACATTCCAAGGAAATCCTCAATACCGACCAGCAGTGCCCCCAAAACCACAACGACGTGATGAACCAATGGATGTAGACAGGAGCATGCAACACATGTAGACAGGAGCATGCAACACAAAACACATAAACTACGCAAATCGCCCGAATCAATACCAAACATACGTACAAAACCGCGCACCTTCACAACAATTTCAAGGTATGCCTCCCAAACATCAAAGGTCCTACAATATAACGTGTGAAGAGGACACCGATGGAGGAAGCACAATAGAACCAAGTTCAGAGGAAACATACAACGAAAATATGGAACCAATTCAAATCCCGGAGTACGAAGAAATAGAACAGCTGGAAGACATTCATTTTTTAGATTAAGGCAATCTTCACTGCCTTACCTTTAACATAGAAATGGCGGTGGATATATTTTAAAATTTTTAATAGACACAGGATCGAACAAAAATTATGTTCAACCTAAACATATAAGAAAACCTCTTGTAAGGAAGCGGTTCGCCTCCTTACTAAGTATTACTATGCTTCCCTACATATAAACATACATACATACACACATACATCCATACACAGGCATATATGTAATCAACATTCAAGAGAATACCATTAAACTGTAGTAGGCACATTACATTGAATAATATAAACAAAAAAGAATATAAAATAATAATATTTAAACAGAAAATACATCGGCTACCTAACCAAGGGTCGCTATATTATTGTAATCACTTCATATATCCCATAACTGTAAATAGGTAAAGTTTGTTAAGTATACACTAAACTGCATGAAATATATCTAACATAGAATAAGTAGAACGTAAACACGCATAGAAATAAGCACAGCGATCAGATAGATAAGTAGCATGCCTAAGCATAACACGTAGTTATAAAGGCAAACAAACAGGTTCGATCAGATAAGTGTGATCGAACCCGAACCAACACATATAAGAATAGCCATATAAGAATAACATTGTATAACGGGATAGTTTGGTGGCCAGCACTATAAAAGAGTGTGTCGCAGTACGCTCAATCCTTTATTGTGTCATAGCCGCCGTCAAGTACCTCGCGAATACGGAATTAAAAACAGAATCAAACAACGAGAAAAGTCGAGGCCACCAAGCTGGTTTTTTTTTCTCACCCCAACGCTCTGAAAGCGCTTTCTTTCTGCAAAATAAATCTCTAATAATCTCTCTCTAAATAATCTCTACAAAAATAAATAAAAATTAAAACCAAACCCGAAGGTCCAACACATTCTTTCAAAAATTGTCTTGGAAACGAACGCTGGATTGACTGGGTTCTACCCTGCACAAGAAAGTACCGTTCCACTCTTATAAATGAAAAACCTTTTCTAGCCAGTTCTGTTTGCGGCAAAATAAAAATAACGCATCATGCCAACGTGCAACTATTCCCAAACAAGAATAAAATTAAATTTTTTATTTTACCAAGCCTTAAATCTTTCGATGGCATTATCGGTAACGATACATTGAGAGAACTCAATGCAGTCATCCATACCAATCGTGATTTCATGACAATAGACCCAAACTTTGAAATTCCCCTAAAACAGTGCATATCAAGCCACATCAATAGTATAAAACTACGCACCTCACATTTGTCTGAAAAACAAAGGAATCGACTACGAGCATTACTCCAAAACTGCCCACACCTTTTTGCAGACCCCAACAAAAAGCTGACCTTCGCAACAAACGTTTTAGCCGAAATCCGAACAACGTCCGATTGTACCGAAAAAAATGGACTCCTCTGGTCAGAAAAAGTACAGAATGGTAGTGGACTACCGCAAATTAAATGAAATCACTATACCCGATAAATACGAAAAAGACGAAAACGCCCATTTGAACAATTTAAAAGAAGTCTTCGATACCTTAGAGAAAGCCAACCTGAAGGTTCAGCTCGATAAATTCGGATTCCCAAAAGACGAAGTCGAATTTCTAGGTTTTATAGTAGGAACGAATGGGATTAAACCCAACCTCAACAAAATCCAAGCAATCGTGGACTTCCCGCCACCTAAAACACTCAAAGATCTACGATTATTCCTTGGAATGGCAGGCTATTATAGCAAATTCATCAAGGACTTTGCTAAGCTTGCCAACCCCCTGACAAGCCTTTTAAGAAGGAAGGACGGACGCGTGTCCAAACAAGCCTCTAAGAAAAAATTGATAAGATTAGGGAAAGAGGAGACGGAATCCTTCAATCACCTAAAGAACTCTCTAAGCTTGAACGAAGTCATATTGACTCATTCCAAATTCGATAAATCCTTCGGGCTTACGACAAACGCATCCAATTTCGCCATAGGAGCAGTTTTATCCCAGGATAAGAGACCAATAATATTCTTATCTCGTACTCTGAGTAAAACAGAAGAGGCCTACGCCACAAATGAGAAGGAAATGCTAGCCATAATATGGTCATTGAAAACACTACGAAATTACCTATACGGATCAGGAAAAGTCAACATTTATACAGACCATCCGCCACTCACTTATGCTCTGAGTAATAGAAACACAAAAAAAACACTCAAAAGATGGAAAGCAATCCTCGAAGAATATAACTACGAGTTGGAATACAAACCCGGCAGGGAAAACATCGTAGCCGACTGTCTGTCCAGACCACCAACAAACAAGGAAATAAACTCCTTAACTGGTACCGTCCATTGCGATGAAAGTTCAGGACAGCACATAATCCCATCAGTGGAAGTTCCCGTAAACGTGTTCCGGAATCAGTTAATTATTAAACACGGTAATCAAGACAGCTACAAGTTAGAAACCATTTTTAAAAATTTCTCAAGACACACAATAATCCAGAAGGAACTCACCAATGAAGCTTTGATAGAGACATTTAAAAGGTATCTCAATCCCAATGTCATTAACGGTCTGTGCACCACAGAACCAATTATGGGGATAATACAAAGTTTCCACCCAGAGCATTTTAAAAATTATCACACACAATTCTCACAAACTATAGTAAAAGACATAGAAGTCGAAGAACAGCAGACAGAAATAATTTGTCGGGAACATCGTAGGGCCCATAGAAATGCTAAAGAAAATCGCCTACAGATCCTACAGCAATATTTCTTCCCAAACATGTCAGCCAAAATCAGGGAAATAGTTAACAACTCCAAAACATGTAAGGAAAATAAATACGACCGTCATCCCAACAATATAGAGATACAACCTACACCCATTCCGACTCATACGGGCCACACCTTGCACATCGATATCTTCTCTACAGAAAGACACCTGGTGCTAACCGCCATAGACAAATTTACTAAATTCGCAATAACGAAACTGATCCAATCCCGTGCTGTTGAACTTTATCAAGAAATCTTTACAAGATATCTTGTTCTATTTTGGCATTCCCAAAATGATCGTAATTGATAATGAAAAGGCCCTGCAATCCGCCTCCATTATGGCTATGCTCGAAGACGATCTCAAAATCAAGGTATACCGCACACCACCATATAGGAGCGAGGTGAATGGACAAATCGAACGATTTCATTCTACCTTGTGCGAAATAATGAGATGTCTCAAATCGGATGGACAAAAAAGAAAATTCGAAAAGTGGGCTTGACCGAGCTGTAAATGAATACAACTTCACTATTCATTCCGTTACAAAGAAAAAACCAATAGAACTTCTCCATGGACGCACACCCAATATTGACAGAGACAGGACTTGAAATACCACAACAAAACAAAAACGAAAATGAAACAATACTAACCGGGGGACGAAATCTACGTAAAACACAACAAACGACTAGGCTCATAATTGACTTTCCGATATTACAAAGAAATAGTTAAAGAAGACAAAGGGACAATTATCATAACTAAGTCAGGAAAAACTGTACACAAAAATAACATAAAGAACTAAATTTCAAATTTCAGGTGCTCGATTGGGATAATTAGCGGTGACATACAGATTTTGGACTTCTCCAAAGCACAAGTAGTACCCATCCATACCAAACAAGCGCGGATACAGAGTGGAAACTTTAAACTAATCCACGTAATTGACCTGGACGAATAGGAAGCGAAAATCACTGAATTGGGAAACATAGTCAACAACAACAGTGATCATTCTTTATTCCCCTATCTCAAACATGAAATGGGTCAAATCGAAAATTTACTACGACGCCTAAAGCTTGGGAAAGTAATAAGGAAACGATCATTAGACTTCATAGGACCCGCCTGGAAATGGATCCCCGGTAATCCCGATCATGAAGATCTTGTGACAATTCAGGACAAAATAAATAATTTACTACAGAACAACAACCGACAAACCATAATCAATAAACTCTACGAGGATAGGTACAACAATATAACCAAGATCACTAACAGCCTGATAGAAGAATTTAAATCTGGGAAAATTAATTTCCGATATTCAATATCAAATAAAAATTCTTAAAGAGAAATTGGAAAATATAAACCACCCAATACATTGGGCCAAGGCCGGAATAATAAACCCACTTATTCTATCCGAAGAAGAAATACGGCTATCAATAGGAGCAATAAATAGAGAAAAAATACCATTCCAAACAATAGAAGAGGCATCAAATTTATCCGAAATAAAAATATTAACTAATTCTATCTCAATCCTCTATATTATTAATATTCCAATAACCAGCGAACAAGTGTACGAAACAATTCTTTTAAAAGCCGTGAAAAGAAATGATAATATGGTAACTGATCTTCAATCAGAAACCGTCATAAAGTCAAAGGACGATATATTTACGATATTTAACAAATGTAAAGCGTATCAAAAATTATTGTTTGTAAAAAGCAAGACCTTGTGAACATAACAAACGCTGCTTGTATTCCAAACCTATTAAATACTAAAAAACCCATTTGCAACATTGTGAATAGTCAGCACTTTCCGATTATAGAGGAAATATTTCCCGGTGTAATCCTATTAAACGGGTTTTCCGGCACTCTCGAAGTAGGAACGGAACTGCAACTCCTTAACGGCACATTCCTAATAAGTTTCCATAACGTTTCAATTCGCGTGAACGAAAAAGCCTACACATCTAAAGAAATACCCACCTAGAAGGCATTACCTTCCATACTTCAGTTGATGCCTCAAGAAAAGGAGCGCAAACGATTCGTCTCTCTGCACATGTTAGACGAGCTTCAAATCAACAATACCAGACTAATATCATACTGACAGACAGAGTCCGCTATCCACCAATACTCAATTTGGGGATTCATTATTGGGATCACAATAGGGATTATAATCCTAACCTGTAAAAGCGGGAAAAATAGTACCAAAACAATAGTGAATAATCCAATAATGGAACAAGTCCAATCCGACGACATACCTTTAAGAACTGTGGACCGAAAGGTTCATAAAACCCCATTAAAGTTCAATGACATTCCGTATTTTTAATCACGATTGAGGACAATTGGTTCTAAAGAGGGAAGAGTTAAGGACCATTCCAATAAAAGCTCAAATTTACGAAACACCCTTACGGGTAAAATAAACAAAAAGTTTCATAAACAATGAGTGTCATATGAACTCATTGTAAACATATCCTACAGCACCCTACCATAAACATTTCCCACCAATATCCCATAGCACCCTACTGTAAACACAAGCGCTGGCTATCAATAAACCGAGGTTTCTTTAAAACATAATCTGTAAAGAATAGTCAGTCTTTTTATCGATTGCAACCGCTTAGTTCCAAAAGTAAAAATAAAAATCTTGTTAAATAAAAAAATCCTAAATTAAAAATTTTATTCGAAAAGAAGAACCGAAAAATTAAAACTTATTTAATTTATATATTCTTCTCTTCAACATTGAAAAAAAAACGAGAAAACACAAATCTGTTTGTGACAGAAAAATTTCGAAGCACATCATTTTCTTTTACTATGGGCAGACTTATAGAACATGTACATTTCAACAGAAGTTATTGTTATATTTACGCGACCAGATAGAAGTTTTGGTACAATTTTACGTGTGTTTCAGCCAAATGCAAATTTTTCGACCAAAAGCAAATGTTTCTTTTATGTTGCTGCCGTTGCGTAAAGAATTCGCACAATCCGAGACTGATTTTTAACAAAAAATTCGGTTGAATTTATATTAACAAATATTAAGTTTATATTTGGCAACGAATTTGATAAAAATGAAAAAGATTGTTTGTTTAATTTTGACACATTTTGATCGATCACAACGCAGACAACGACTTCGTCTCTGCTCACAAATAATCGGAGTGTTTACTTTGTTAAGCACTTTTAATTAATCACTCAAATTTTCCACAAATTGCCTTTTGTTTTAATTCTTATCGCTTCGAGGTCATCAAGTATTTATGTATGAGACAAGCAGAATTTTTTACTATTAAAATCGAAACCAGTTGAGGATTACACTTGTGAACCCGAAAACGAGGTTAAAAGACGAATTTGAAGATTCCGTGAATTTTTCATTGATTTTATTTGCAAGTGTAATGAACGGTAGCATTTAGCTTCTTTAAGCGCCAAAAATTGATGGTTGAAAAACGAAACAGTAATAGTACATATGCGTACCTGGTCCGTACGCGGTAATTTGCATAATTTTGTGGGCCGCGAACAGCTAGAAGACTTAAACAGTCTTATGCGTTACTTCGTTTTTCGGGGTGAAAAATACCAAGTGAGACACGCATTAAGAAGCCGCGTATTATTTTATAAGAAAAAATAAGGAAATGAATGTAAATATTAACGAAACCATATGGTCTGAGAAGTAAAATTAAAAAAGTAAATATAAAAGTAAATAACGAATATATGAAAAACAACGGTAAGAAAGTTAATATAAAAGCGAACGACATTTTTGATTCATTAATGAAATAAAGAATGAAACAAAGTAACTTTAAAATAAAGAGCATGGTGGATTTCAATGACGTAATAAAACAAAGCAAAAAATGCCTTAAAGACTTTATTGCTTGTTTTTCATTCTTACAAAATAATAGAAATTACGCACTCAAGTTTTAAATCGTATAACAAAATATAGTGAGGTTAGTACAAAATAAACATAAGTTAGATAGATAGTTTCTAAATTTAAAATAAATTGTGTTTATTTCTTTTTATTTTTTTTTGTGTTTGTGTGTATTGCAAAACCATATGATGTGCCAATTATCACAAAGTCTCGTAAAAAGCGGCGAAGTGGAAGGCATATCCCGAAAATTGAAATAACGTATCATGATGTTGAAACCTTCCAAGATGGATTTTTAGACAACCATCTTTGTATCTATATGCATACCTATGAGAAGCATTTCTATCTGCAATTACAATTCAACATGGATGCAAGGAAGTTATTGTGCAAACATAATGGCTGCTTACAGGATTAAGAAATGTTACCAATACGAACTTCTACCATGGGTTATGCATGAAGAAAGGTAATAATATTGTCTTAAAATAATGTGTCTTAAAAAAATTTGAATAATTACATCAACCACGACTGCTTACAATGCTGTTTGCAGGCAACCGCAGCTTTGTTAATACAATAGAAATATAAGGAAAATAATTCATATAGATGTATAGGGAACACGCATGTATATGTTTGTGTTTAAATAGTACGGACAATATGAAGTATTGTATATCGATACATATGAGTGACAATTATAGTTTAAGACACCATGGAAATATATGTAGACGGCAAAACGGGGTAGCACGTCACTGTTCCTTAGCCCTGCCCCGTCAAAAAGTAAAAGGCCTTTTAATGTTATTAAGCAGGGACTTTTATTATTTTTGCACCATGACTAACTCAACCAACATTACAGGAGAAAAAAAACTAATTTAAGCGTAAATGAAGAAAATGATTTTCTTTGCCCATCCGTTGAGTCGTCACTTACTTACATTTATGCGTTTGTCAGTTTTCCTCCACTTTCTGTTAATTTTCCGTCATATTTCCGTTAGTCTATTCCTGTATTTGTCTGTCCCGTATGTCATGATCTGTATTACTACTATGCACCTCCTTCTTCATTCACCCATGCGTCTTATCCCACCTCAAAGAAACGATGGCACCTATTTAGTAAAGACATAAGAACATATAATACGAACAGGAAAACACATTTCAATTTTGGATTCTACGACCACAGCTCTCCTTGATGTCGACCAATACTAACCACTTTTTTAGCGATCCACTTCCTTTATAAGATAAACGTCTTTTTCATTGCTTTTCATCAAACTGCGCATTTATTGTATTTCTTTTCTTTTATTTTTTTTTTATTTTGTTTCTTTGTCACTTCTTATGATACTTTTTACACATAATATAGCATGCAATTGATACAAGAAAATATTCTCGAATATTGTTTTATATAACCGTTACTGGTTGGATGTTTTATGCGCCTTGATTTACATAAATTTAATTTGACCGCATTTCTGCAACGGTGGTTTCGTATCAGTTTTTGGTTGTTAAACATTTTGGTGCTTGCATGTACTTTGCTAAGCGAAATCTATTGGTGAAAATAATAATGTAATGCGAAGTAGCGATGTACATAACAGTTAAATTCAATGATTTTGTCCATTCCCTATATAAAATAGCCTTTGTCCATTTAGTATTGTTGAGTTATCTAGTGTATAAAGACGCTAATTATAGAACGCTCAAAACTGGATTTTTGACATTCATTATTTTTGTTGTTTGATTTGCAGCAATGTGTTGTCGAAGCCTATCAAAAACCTTTAGAAGCTTATGGTGATGCTGCTCCACCATATCCCAATTGTCGGGTTTGGTCTCAGTGGTTTAAAAGCGCTAATTTTGATATCAATGGCAAAGTACGGCCTGGAGGACAAAAAAAGTTCGAAAACAATGAATTGCAAGACTTATTGGACGAAAGCCGTTCACAAACTTTCATAATAATTTCAAACAGTCTAGCGCTTAATGAATCAACTGATCCTAGATTTTACATGTAATGGGAAAGAACCAAAAGAAAGGAAAACGGCTGACATACGAATTGACCGAAAATACTACTTCGAACCGTTTCAACATCGCCGTTTCTCTGCTTACCAGCCAAAAAAAGAAAACTTTTCTCTGGAGAGATCAATTACAAGAATCCCAAGCGCAAAAATTCATGGGTTAGTCCAAGAGAGCCACTCAGATGGACATCGAAGCGGGATATTCATGCCCATAAAGTTTTGCTCTGCATATGATAGTATCAGCAAGGTGTAGTGTATTACGACACGAAGTCATCCTCTTGCATGAAAACGGTTGGCCACACGTTGCAGAAGTTGTCAAGGATGCATTATTGCAGCTACAATGGGAAGTTCTGCTGAGCCCAGCGTACTCACCAGACATAGCGCTTTCTGCTTACCATTTCTTCAGATCGATGCAGCGAGGATTGGCTGGCACGCGATTTCGAAATGCTGAAGAAGTGCGAGAAGAGATCAATGATGGGATCGTTGCCAAACCAATATCGTTCTTTGCAAACAATATCACGTTGCTGCCAGAAAGATGGGAAGGAGTTATAGAAAATGATGGAAAATATGTCGATTGATATATATTTTACTAACTTTTCTCAATAAATGCCTTTTTCAAGTGAAAAAAGGGACAAATACATTCAAGCACATAATATAATCAACCATCATGACGATAAGCCGCAACATGTCGTTGCTTGGCCCAATTCAAAAACCGTTGTCAATTGGACAGAACCTGACAGTAGAATACGCAAACAACTTGTTGTCCACCGTATAGCCAAAAAAATTTTTTTTTGTACTTATTGAGGAACAATTCCTATTCAATCCTAGACTACAGTAGACAATAGTACACAATGTCACTTTTTTGTTAAGAGAGTATGCTAAGATTAAAGTAGTGGTCCTTTAACAGATTGTACTAAATTTGATTTTCCAAGGGTCTACAATTTTTAATATAATAATTCGATGAAAAAAAAGGAAAGGAAAAACATAATTTCATTTTAGATTAAGATAAAAAGGACGGTCATTATGGTAAAAGAAAACAATACACTATACAGTAAGATAGCTACGAGAATTTTTTTGTATTTTAATGTTAATTGGGCATCTTTATTTGATAAAGTGTGGTGGTGCGTTTACTATTATTGTTGGATATAACAAACTGATTAGATTTATCAGTTGCCCGTGTGTATTCCTCTTTGGTTTTGGATACATCGACGTTTGTCAAGAAGTAAAAAAGCTTCAGGAGAAACCCTTTGGATATTGCGCTCAGCAAATAGTTATCAGAAGTAAAATATGGTGCTTAGATCAGATTGTTAATATCATACATGCACATTTATGTTGAATGAAATAGTACGTCATTATTTTTACTTTTTAAGAGATATATCTGGATTAAAATAGTTTTCGTACATAAAGTGCGCTTTGGATGTCCTTCTGATTGTTTCTATTATATGGAGATTGTCCAAGTGAACATTTAAATATCTAACTTTATTCCTTGAAGATATATTTACATAGTTCATATTTGATTTTATTCAGAACCATTTAAACTTTTTTCTAATGCCGCTGTTGTGTTTCCCCAGGGGAGATCTAAGAAGAATGGACTCAAAAATATCAGTGTTTATTTTTGACATCCAAACAGCGCCCTATTTTTCTATCATATCGAATATTTCTGTAAATGTTTATTTATATTGATGAATCTCTTGTCTGAATGAAAAATAATAATATCGTGTGCAAACGATATTATATTTTCAATCGACAGCTTCTAGCAAACACCGGGGTTAATTGGTACGCAAAACCGCAAAACCTATTTCCTCACAATTTTCCTACATATGTACAACTTACTCATATACTTACCAACAATTTTTTTCCCTATGTTTGCGCTTGCAAATAGTATACCCGCGTTCCTAACGTTCAAGTTCTCAACAACTCGGGGTTTTCCTTTACGGTACACAGTCTTACACACTTGTTTATATATATTATATTTTTACCTAAATAGTTTAAGTTGTCTGACTATTATATTTTTTATTTTATTTTAATTCTACTCATACATGAAACTCGAGTAAACAAATAACAGTCGAGTTCAATTGACTCTTAAAGCAAAACTTATATTAAATAATATTAAAACTTAATATAAGTAAAAATAAAACAAATAAGAAGGAAAAAAGCATGTACGCAACTAGCGTAGAGCCACACTTACAACAGGTACAGGAGCAAATTGCAAATGAACCCCTAAGCCATCGCAAACATGCATAAGCTTGGCAACCAATAATAGTTAACATCAATTAATTTTCGAATCATAATGACTATTTATTGTTAAAAGCTAGTTCAGGTACGACATGGGTAAATCATCTATATTAAGCAATGTTGCCTTAATGAACTTTAAAGAGTCCGATAATGAGAATAATTGATAGACGTCATGTAGGTTCTTGCAAACAACTCTGAGTGGGTTAAATAGCTCATAATCATATATTCACAGTGACTGAGCTTAACCAAGATAAAGCGCCTAGAGAAGCGGTTAGGGACATTAAAGCTAATTTCACCAAGTAATAAAGGCGAGTCAATAGCACCATTTATTACTTTGATTACAAAGGAAACGCAAAGAACAAAGGGGAGGCAATCGGATCCCAACCCAAATTCCTAAGGGCAAACAGCAAGTATTGCTTTTGAACAGATTCAATTGAATCCACATAGCACCTATATGAAGGAGACCATACAACAGAGGCATATTCGAGTATAGGTCTAACCAAACACATGTACAGCCTTTTGGTATATAAGGATCATCAAGCTCTTTGGATCACCTCTTTATAAAACAGCAGATCTAGCTTTGCTTTACAAGAGCTCAATATGCAAGTTAAAACGTAACCTAAGGTCAAAGAGAACGCCTAAATCTGTGAACGAATCGACGTCCTCCAGCTTGTGCGAATCTATGAAATATTGGGTACTGAATGACTTCCTTCTTGAGAAAGAAAGCTTCTTACATTTATTTAGGTTTAGTGTCATATAATTCAACGAGCACCACGCAACCAAATTATTCAGGTCAATTTGAAGGTGATGTGATTGCGATTCTATGGAATAGGAAGAAAATAGTTTAACATCGTCAGCATAGTTTAAGATCTGGCTGGATTTAATCACCGAAGGCAAATCATTACTGTATAGATTAAATAAAATGGGTCCTAAGTGTCTCCTTTGAGGTACGTCTGACGTAACGGGGAACTCATATGAGGTGATGAAGTTAAAGAAAACCCTAAAGGATCTGTTGTGCAGATAAGAGCTTGTCCATTTCACTAAATAGAAAGGAAAGCCAGAGGCTTGGACTTTAAAGATAAGTAAGTTATAGTTAACCATATCAAACGTTTTGCTTAAATCAGTGTATAACATCAGTGCGGGAGCCACTAGAAAAAGCCTTGAAAACATGACAAGTAAACCCTAACAGATTGGTGACCGTAGATCTTCCTTTTTGAAAGCCATGTTGGAGTGGAGAAATATACGATTTGGTGGCAAAGGCCAGATGCTGAGTCACAATTCTCTCGAATAGTTTAGGCAAGACACTCAACTTGGCGATGCCTCTATAGTTCTCAACACGTTGTCTACTCCCACATTTGTGAATAGGAATGATAAAACAAGTCTTCCAACACAAAGGGAAAACACCTAAATTCAAAGACTGATTAAAAATCTGTGAGATAGCACCACATAACTCAGCAGTGCAAGATATAAATATACATGATGGAATTCCATCAGGTCCAGGCGCACAACTGTATTTTAGAGAACTCAACGCTTTGAAAACGTGATCTTCAGAAATGACCAAATTAGGTATGGAAACCAAGTTAGTTATAGGATATGGGTATTTTGCTGATAAGTCGAAACTAGCACTCGAAAAGTTTCGGCGGAAATACTCAGCAAACAGATTTGAGATTTCAAAATCATCCGAGGAATCAGAGCCATTAAAAGAAACATGCGAGGGATGTGTGGAAATTTTTCTTTTTGAATTAACAAATTTAAAAAAGTACTTAGGATTAGCAAACAGACAGGATTTAATGAACTGAAGGTATCTGCAATAATAATGGTGGTTGAGGTAGTTAAATCTATGCCTTGCCACCGAGTGAGCGAAATAGTCGAGCGTTGAGCCACTTTTCGAATATTTTTTGAATAGCGTGTTTTTCTATTCTTGTGATATTTAATTGGCCTATTAAACCGCGGGGGACACCTGCTTCGAGGTCGACACTTCTTGATCGGAACAGATGCAGCAATAGCTAGATTTAGTGTATTGTAGAACGATGATAGTAAGCTTTCAATACTTCCGGTTGGGAAATCAAGCCTCATATGTGAAAGAGGGTTTTTAGCAATACAATGTTGATTTTATGAAAATCATAATAATTGTTTGAAAAAGTTTGATTTGGCACATTAAGGCAGTTCAAGGAGCCATCATTCTTGTGATGAAAGGAAATGCGCATTGATGGATGATAAGGATTCTCAGGTAAACTAAAAGGTGGACAACGATTTACGTTAATCTCAGGAAAATTGGCAAAGCAGAGATCGAGCAGCCTACCATTATAATTAGGGGTACGGTTATATTGAACTAAATTATGATCAAATAATTCATTAAAGAACACAACAGCTCTATCAGATGTTGAAGTAGGAATCAAACAGCCAGAATTATCACTCTTACACCAAGATACTTGAGGCAAGTTGAAGTCACCCATGACAACGACCATATCGGTGGGTCTAGACCGCTTGGGCACTTCACAAATGAGGGCAGCCTGTTTCTTGTATATGGAGATATCAGAGTTTTGGGGAATATAGGAGGAGGTTATAAATAGCTGTCTATTGGGCATTTTCGCTCGAATGGCGATAAATTCAACGTCAGGAGAAGTGGGAAATTCTATTGAATTGGACGGGACTGACGCAGATATGGCACGTAATACACCACCACCAATGCAATTCACTCGGTCATTTCTAAAGATTTGGAAAGAATTGTGGGAAAGTTTCGAGAAATGAAGATCGGGTTTTCGCCAAGTTTCAGTGAAGGCCAAACAGAAAAACTCCGTGCTTACTGAATTTAGGAAAGTTGAACGAATTTTTGAAATTAGGCCTGAAGGAACATTTAGTTTTTTGAAGGCGACAAGACTATTGCTTTGGTATTACGGGGACGATCTCGAGGGATAAATTCCTTAATTAAGGATCTTACTGGCCACAGTGGTTTATTTAGCAACATATCACTGTTTACATTGCGAACTAGTATTTTAAAAGAAGAGATTGCTCTAGATTGAGAAGGAGACATTTTGAAAATGCTAACGCGCTTTAAGTTGACTGATGGGATTTTCGCCGCGGAATAACTTTTTATGTTATCCACCGATGTTTCAGGTGCCAGTCTTGACACAAATATTGCTTTTCTGGGAGGAACTGCCGTCAAGCAAATATCATTACGAGGGACAAGAGGGTTCATGGCTGGGGAGTTTAGAGATGGGGAGAATTATAGATGGGGCTATCGCCCTTGCACAAGCAGCTTGTGCGACTTGCCCAGTCACGTGACCAGCGTTCACATTCGAACAGCCAGGGGGAGAGGATGATTTATATTGCTCTTTATTGGTTTTAGGCGAAGACGCCTGAGTTGAGTGAGTGATACCACTTGGAGATGATACTCTTGCAACTTCAGCATAAGTTGAACCAGAAGGACTTTTCGGCTTATTTGTAGCTTTTTTGTTGCAGACCCACTCAACCATATCTGGAACTAACTTGCCCCAACGAATCGGACTTAGGAGGGATTAGAGGTGACGTACCACACGCTACACTACGAGTAGTGATTTTACTAGCTTGGGAAGAAGATAAGTGCTCAATAAAACGACACTCATCAAACCTTGTCTTAATTATTTCAAATTTCTCCCACAAGGAGCCGAGATTTTTGCTCAATTCAGAGAAATTATTTCTCGTCTTCGTGACCAATTTGTAGAAGTCTATGTCCCGCTTCCTACTGTCAGAAAATGACCATCTTATGCCTTTAGAAGGATCAGCGACTGCTTCAGTAGCATGGCCGAGAATACCGACACACTTTGCATGACCAAAGCGTTCGCAAAGCCAACAAGAAACGAATCTATCCGATTCCGGGCCTGTTTTTGCCCGACATGGTGTATACAAGCACTCCATGTCAAGTCAACAAGAAGATAGAAGTGAATTATTAGGAAAAGAAAGACAAAATTCAAAAAGGATAAACAACACTTAATTTATTTACAAATTTAAGAAAACTTCTCCGTTATGTTGACTCTGTAAAAGGAGAGCAAAAAAACAAGAGAAAGCAAAGCCAAATTTGGTAATTTCTGAAGATGACGTTTTCAAAGGGTTGAGTTCTCTAAAATACAGTTGTGCGCCTGGACCTGATGGAATTCCATCATGTATATTTATATCTTGCACTGCTGAGTTATGTGGTGCTATCTCACAGATTTTTAATCAGTCTTTGAATTTAGGTGTTTTCCCTTTGTGTTGGAAGACTTGTTTTATCATTCCTATTCACAAATGTGGGAGTAGACAACGTGTTGAGAACTATAGAGGCATCGCCAAGTTGAGTGTCTTGCCTAAACTATTCGAGAGAATTGTGACTCAGCATCTGGCCTTTGCCACCAAATCGTATATTTCTCCACTCCAACATGGCTTTCAAAAAGGAAGATCTACGGTCACCAATCTGTTAGGGTTTACTTGTCATGTTTTCAAGGCTTTTTCTAGTGGCTCCCGCACTGATGTTATACACTGATTTAAGCAAAACGTTTGATATGGTTAACTATAACTTACTTATCTTTAAAGTCCAAGCCTCTGGCTTTCCTTTCTATTTAGTGAAATGGATAAGCTCTTATCTACATAATAGATCTTTCAGGGTTTTGTTTAACTTCATCACCTCATATGAATTCCCCGTTACGTCAGACGTACCTCAAGGGAGACACTTAGGACCCATTTTATTTAATCTATACATTAATGATTTGCCTTCGGTGATTAAATCCAGTCAGATCTTAATGTATGCTGACGATGTAAAACTGTTTTCTTCCTATTCCATAGAATCGCAATCACATCAGTTTCAAGGTAACTTGAATAATTTGGTTGCATGGTGCTCTTTGAATCTTCTGAAACTAAATCTAAATAAATGTAAGAAGCTTTCTTTCTCAAGAAGAAAGTCATTCATTACTCAGTATTTCATAGATTCGCACAAGTTGGAGGACGTCGATTCGTTCACAGATTTAGGCGTTCTCTTTGACCATAGGTTACGTTTTAACTTGCATATTGAGCTCTTGTGAAGCAAACCTAAATCTGCTGTTTTATAAAGAGGTGATCTAAAGAGCTTGATGATCCTTATATACCAAAAGGCTGTACATGTGTTTGGTTAGACCTATACTCGAGTATGCCTCTATTGTGTGGTCTCCTTCATATAGGTGCTATGTAGATTCAATTGAATCTGTTCAAAAGCAATACTTGCTGTTTATCCTTAGAAATTTGGGTTGGGATCCGATTGACTCCCTTCCTCCCTATGAAATTAGATTGCTTTTGTTGTTCTTACCATCTCTTGAGAAACGTACATTTGTTCTTTGCGTTTCCTTTGTAATCAAAGTAATAAATGGTGCTATTGACTCGCCGTCATCACTTGGTGAAATAAGTTTTAATGTCCCTAACCGGTTCTCTAGGCACTCTACCTTGGTTAAGCTAAGTCATTGTAATTATAATTATGAGCTGTTTAACCCACTCAGAGTTGTTTGCAAGAACCTAAATGACGTCTATCAATTATTCTCATTATCGGACTCTTTAAAGTCCATTAAAGCAACATTGCTTAATACACGAGATTAACCAATGTCGTACTTAAACTAGCTTTTAACCCTAAAAAGTCATTATGATTTGAAAATTAATTGATGTTCTCTATTATCGGTTGCCAATCTTATGCATGTTTGCGATGTCTTAGGGGTTCATTTGCTGTTTGGTCCTGTACCGGTTGTAAGTGTGGCTCTATGCTAGCATGCTTTTTTTATTTTTTCCTTCTTATTACTTTATTTACTTTATACTCTTTACCTTCTATTTACTTTAAGAGTTATTTGAACTCGACTGTCATTTGTTTTAGTCGAGTTCCTGTATAAGTAGAATAAATAAATAAATAAATAAATTTCCAAACTGCAAGAGCCAAAAAAAAGAGAGAAGGCAAAATCGCAAAAATTATCTCTTAAATTAGAGATAAATTTGACATTACTGAAGCAACGGTAAACAAACAGCAAGCCAAGAGAAAAGCTGTTATCACCAAAAATAAAAACACGAAAAAGACTTATTCTCACGAGTACAAACGCTGATCGCAAGAACCAAAATTAAAATCAACGAGAAAACTTCAATAAAATTAATGTAGTTTCTTCACTTTTACACCCTTAACACATTTATATTAATACAAATATTTAGCCTTTAAACGCGTATAAAGCAATAAGAACAATTAAAGCAATAAGAACAATCAAAACCGTAAGGTCTTGCGCGCATCAATTGCCAAAATGATGATCTTATATGAAATGATTTTCGAGTTTTTACTTTTTTACAAATTTGTGAAAAATAAAGACAAATTGATATTCTTTGAAGTTTAAACAGAGAACACATCAATTTTTTAAATTTAAATATCGGTACAACTGCAAAATCGCAACTCTGCCTATAGTAAAATAAAGTCGAATATACAAATACTTATAATAAAAGCAAACGAATAGAATTGAGAAAGTGGATTACGCATGCTGTTTGCAAAGTAAGTGAAAATAAAAGTGGAATTGATCGCCATCAAGTAAGTAAAAGAGAGCAAAATAAACCAATAAAAAACAGATATATTTGGAAACGACCCAAAACGATGAAAGCAGAAACATAATGTAGAAGTGTCAAACCGGAAGCAGCTAATACTTATTTATTTAATTATTTATTTACTTACACATGAAACTCAGCTAAAATAAATTAATAGCCCAATTCAATTGACTCTTAAAAGTAAATGTTATACTAATTGATTGTCTTTTTTGTTTTATTCTTAATTTAAAATTGTTTCCTTTTTATTCTAAATTGTCAAATATTAAAAATACTTTCACTTTCTAAATTTTGAAATTAAGAAAATTTTTGTACATATAAAAAAATAATAAGAAAACGAACAAGAAAAATTCACTTTCGAAATTGTTTACTTTTTCAAATTTCAATTTCTAAACTTTAACCTTGAAACGTCCACTTTTTTTTCTTTATAAAAGTTCACCGACCTTTAAAGATTTTGTTTTGATTTGTTTTGTTTATTCTAAATATATATATTTCATTACATACATGTATATAAATGCAATTATATATTTGTATTATTTTGTTAAAACACAGCAATATTGGAGTTGGTCGCAGGAGACGAAATACACAGATGCTAATACGCGTGTCATCAACACACAATCCTTACCCTTTGATAGGCAACTTTCAACTAGTAAAAATTCTCGCTTGTTCGGTCAAACTTTCGCCCTTTTGGTCCACCAGATACAGCCCAATATGAGTATATTTTTATTGGCCTTCCACAAGAAACAATATTATTAATTTTCATTTCTGTTATTTATTTCATTCGCGATCCTCCTGCTTTCAATAAATGTTTAAGTACGAAAGAAGAAAACCTTTGAGGATTTGAGAAACGTATAAAATAATTTAAAATTTTTGTCTTAATAAGAATAACACCTCAAAAAAGTGAAAAAAAGAATATTGTGATCATGACCAATTTTCTCATTTTTGCATGGAAATAGAAGAGTTTTTCGTAAAGTGAATGTTACGAATTTTTGGTTAGAAAAACGGAGTAGCGCTCAGTTTACGCTTCACTACGGGCTTATAATTTGACCAATTTGGCACATTTTCAATACAAGCCTGCGTGCAAAAGCTTCCAATGATACTACCATACTTTAAGTCGATACCTTCATTTTTGCGACCAGGAGAGTTTCGACAGCAACACATCACACAGACCGGCAAATAAGGTTTGATCAGTTCACAATTTTATGATCAAGAATATATATACTTTATACGGTGTCACAAGGTTTCTTTTGGATGTTGTAAACATTATGACGAAATATGTATACCCACCATTCTTGAATGGTAATAAAAAGATCCTTAGAGAAAGAAATTATTTAAGCGAAAGTTCGAAGCGGGACAAAATATTGACTAATAGAGACATAAGGAATCGTAACCCGTCAGAATTCCATCGCAGTGTCCTCATCTTGGGCGGACCAAACTTTACTCTGGATTTTATTAAAAAGTTGTAATTAAAAAAATTCCCCAAAAGCTTTAGTGCCGCTCTTACCGATTGTAATGTAAAGGACATTAAGGAACTAGGTAGGTCTGCCGATAATATTTGTTTGTTGTCAAATTTTTCTGAAATTAATGGTATCGCATCAAGATTAAAGGCAAACGATGTAGCTATTCAAAGCCTAAAGAAATCTCAAACGCTATTATGTGAAAAATTAAACATATGAACGCTTGAGGTTAACGCACTTAGAAACACCCTTCAACACGGCTGTGCACTCTATCCTTTATGAAAACCTGAAAGTCCGGACAAAAAATCTTAGCATCGTTAGCACTTGGTTTAAACCATGTGTGGGTAACAGCTGTAATGATGCAATTGCAGTCAATAGGACTAACTGTCAAATTATTAAGCTTCGTATTGAGGCCACGTTCAAATAAAGAACAGTAAGGTTGTGATTTAGTTTTTAAAATGTTTATCAGAAGGCTCCAGTCTAATAGGTTTTTTTTTTTCATTGTAAAAATATTTTGGGCGCCGTCAGACCAGCATTGCAAATTGGACAACCCGTCAAATAATGATAGTAGAATTAAAATGTTTAAGGACTTTATTTCTTTAAGCTGCTGAATATTAAATTAAAAAGTTCTAGTCTCCCTCATCTCGGCAACGGACACCCCATGCAAATGCTGAAGTGAATAAAGCCTTGTGCGTAGGAATAACAACCACATCGTCTACCGCCTGGTTAGTACGTGACGACCGAATTTAGGGTGACCCGTCGAACGCTGATCAGCTTCAATAGATAACCATATATTGGATCTCGTTGGAAGCAAGATTCTTACCACTTTCGTACCCGTAACGCCTTTCATGGTTAATTCGGCTTTTCCGACGGGAGGTTTCAGGGTAAGCAACGGTACAGTAACCATCACGGTGTCTCCAACCGATGGAACCGACCCAAAGCATTCTCGTCCAAAGACGTAACAAAGGACATAGGAGATCGCAAATCACGACAAAATTGCAGATGATCGGTAGCAGAACAACTAGGCTATAGGTCCCCTTTCAACGAAGATGCAAAACGTTCGCACAGTTTACAGTCGTTGACGGAATCGTAATAGCTTTATGTGTTAGCTTTTTCAGTCCTTTCTTTAATGCGCTAAAATGGCAACCTCAACGGAATTCTTTCTTCCTATTAGTGATATGGTCGATTTCCCTACCACTAACACCAGCACATTTAGGATGACCTACATTGTTTATTGCACCGTAAATAGGCGGACCTCGTCCGTCGCCTCACCTGTACTTATCGAAAGCATTAGCGAAATGCGCTCCACAAAAAGCACAGTTCATTCCATTGGGATCAATAATATGCTTGCGACCAGACTAAAGAAATCCATAATAAATCATCATAGTATTAGACTTCAACACGTCGTCTTACGGTCGGATTCAAATACAGTTATAAATTGAATGCAACCTGGCAGTAGTATATACAAGCACCTTGCTGACAATCTTATAGTTGAAATTTCTAAGCGTTCACAGACAATTCAATGGAGATTGGTATTTGGAACGCAGAAACCAGCCGATGATGTCACACGACCACAGTAGTACCCCTATCGGGGTCGTTTTTCATCAGAGTCTCTGGTAGCAACAACTAACAAGTAGTATAATTTTGATACTATTCTCGTATTTGAAAAATAGTGACATACGTTTATGGGCTCGAGTCAGCAATGCAGGCTTTATAATGTTGGAAACCAAACATCATGTAATGTTGCTGAAAAGTCATTATTTGTCAGCATTAATTAGTAACCAATACCATGAGCACCTTTTGGCCACTATTCTCGTTCATATGTACAGCCTGCTCATTTACGTACCAACAATTTTGTTTCGTCGCTTTCACTCTTTTTGTGCTTGCAAATAATATAACCGAGTTTCTGGTGATGAACTACTTAAGAATTTTGTTTGTTTGCTTATTATTATTATTATTATTATTATTATTACGAGTTTCTACATTCCTTAGTTCACGGTCGGAAATTCACCCGTCCCCGGGTGTGTTACACCAAGGGGTTGGGCTCAGCTCTTTTATAATTTTCTCTTGATACTTCCGTTGTTTAATATTACTTCACCGATTACTGGTGTTGCAGAAATTCGCGTATCAAAGTCGCTGTAGACAGCAGCACTGCTTCCTGTGCCTTCTCACGTACATTACGAATCCGTAAATACTTAAGGCCCTTTATAACAGTTTTTTTTCAATTGAGACAATCTTAGACGATTTCGACGCACTTGGGAACTATCCATGGGGAAACTTTTTATTAAAAAAATTTGATATTCCGCCAATACCATTTGACTTTTTCAGGTTTACGTTATTGACAATTTGTCTCACTACACCAGCTTCTGCAAAATGATGCTTGTCGGATTATTTAAACCATTGAAGGAGTAATCAAACGCATAACTATAATTAGGGGTCAATTCAACGTATGAAGATAGACGTCTAGAACGGTTTCTCACCGATCGTTCTAGAAAATTTTTTTGGAAGACTGATGGACCAGGTTTGGCATTTTTGAGTTTATTATTGAATGTGAGGGAGTCTTTTATATGTACTGAATTTTTAATTACGCACTTTAAGAGTAGGACTCTACTGTACTTTTCATTTAATGCTAATGGAAGAATTGGTGTTAACGTATTATCAAAATAGTAAAAGAATCAATCAAGAAATGTACTTTCAAATTAAGGCTGACGCCTACTATTTCTTATTCTTTATACCTACCCTTCCAACATTGCCTGGTACTCCGCAATTCTCGCGAACCCAAATTTGCGGGTGCTAATGTTGAAACTTAGAAAATAGATTTAATCAACTACATTAGACAAGTCGACATCTGGTAGAGGGATACCGTCATCACTACATAAACATTTTACGGTGTTGTTGCTCCGCTATTGCTTTTATTTAGCGTTCATTTTTGAGTGAACCTAGATGCTACCTCTACTGCCATTATATAGTATAGGAACAGGTGCCACAAGGCAACTAATTGATGTTGAAACACCCATAGAAATCAAAGAGGAACTTTTTAAATCAATTAATTTTACGAATGAAAAACAGCGTGAGTAAACATTACATCCAAACAATGCTGAGATTGGTTGCGGTCTCCAAGTGTAATCTAAGTACTTCACCTTTAAGTCAGAATTGGCGTATAGTTGGACTTTATAAGAGAAAAAAGGGTATTGCTTACGTATTTTTTATTAACCAACGCTCACTTGGACGGCATACCTTGGAAAGCATTTGTTTGTTAATTATGTGTGGCTTTCGCCATTTAATTTCAAGAAAAGGAAAAAGTTGACGTTTATTAGTTTACAAACAAGCAATATTATACAATCAATAACAAAATAATATAAACCTAAATAAAAACAAAATTTTTGACGAAATTAACTGAGTGAAATAATTCGTATTATTGCATAATTTCGTTTCTTAGAAACACTTTGATTTGTGAGCTTGAAATTTGAATTTTATATCTTTTTATTAAGTGAGATTGTAGTTGGATCCTATTTTCATTTAAAAAAGGCATTTATTGAGAAAAGTTAGTAAAATATATATCAATCGACATATTTTCCATCATTTTCTATAACTCCTTCCCATCTTTCTGGCAGCAACGTGATATTATTTGCAAAGAACGATATTGGTTTGGCAACGATCCCATCATTGATATCTTCTCGCACTTCTTCAGCATTTCGAAATCGCGTGCCAGCCAATCCTCGCTGCATCGATCTGAAGAAATGGTAATCAGAAAGCGCTATGTCTGGTGAATACGCTGGGCTCAGCAGAACTTCCCATTGTAGCTGCAATAATGCATCCCTGACAACTCTTGCAACGTGTGGCCAAGCGTTTTCATGCAAGAGGATGACTTCGACTCGTAATACACTACACCTTGCTGATACTATCATATGCAGAGCAAAACTTTATGGGCATGAATATCCCGCTTCGATGTCCATCTGGGTGGCTCTCTTGGATTAACCCATGAATTTTTGCGCTTGGGATTCTTGTAATTGATCTCTCCAGAGAAAAGTTTCCTTTTTTTGGCTGGTAAGCAGAGAAACGGCGATGTTGAAACGGTTCGAAGTAGTATTTTCGGTCAATTCGTATGTCAGCCGTTTTCCTTTCTTTTGGTTCTTTCCCATCACATGTAAAATCTAGGACCAGTTGATTCATTAAGCGCTAGACTATTTGAAATTATTTTGAAAGTTTGTGAACGGCTTTCGTCCAATAAGTCTTGCAATTCATTGTCTTCGAACTTTTTTTGTCCTCCAGGCCGTCCTTTGCCATTGATATCAAAATTAGCGCTTTTAAACCACTGAGACCAAACCCGACAATTGGGATATGGTGAAGCAGCATCACCATAAGTTTCTAAAAGTTTTTGATAGGCTTCGACAACACATTGCTGCAAATCAAACAACAAAAATAATGAATGTCAAAAATCCAGTTTTGAGCGTTCTATAATTAGCGTCTGTATACACTAGATAACTCAATAATACTAAATGGACAAAGCCTATTTTATATAGGGAAAGAACAAAATAATCGAATTTAACCGTTATGTACAGCGCTACTTCGCATTACATTATAATTTTCACCAATAGATTCCGCTGATCAAAATACATGCAAGCATCTATTATTTTATATATTTACAAATTTACTTATAACGACTGTATAATGTACTAAAATGAATGGCAAATCTATCCTAGTTTCATATTATATAAATGGAACAGCCCCAAGAAATAACCGAACAATTGTTAAGATAGCACGTTGTTTAATGTCGCAATTGGGCCTACCATCATGCTCTTGGAGTGAAACTATCTTTTCTATTAATTATATAACAAATGTTCTTCAAAAACCTTAAATGTAAAAACTCCCCTCACGTAATGGTGGGAAAGGGCAACTAATGACAACTATTTAAAATCTTTGCAAAACTTGCCTGTATGGTCAATAAACCTAAGAAAAGTAAGTTCAAATTTAAATGTACCTTTGTAAGATACCGCACTAAACCTAAAGCCTACCGTTTGTAGAATCCAAAGCAAGCAACCTGCAAGAGTAGGGACCTACAATTTACAATATGTTTCATGTACGATAATTTTTATGAAGGTTTTAAACAAAATGAGGCGAATGGATTTGAAATCGAGGTATGTGAATATGGTTCACATTCTGTAACAAATAGTAATGATGATGAAAATAAGCGCAAATACACCCAAATGAGGTCCAAGAGGCAGAACCAAAAAACCTTCGTAACGCAGACCCAGGCGTTCGTGAAGCAGCGTTAAAAGCGAAGAAGAAACTGTAGGAAATATGAAATATATTATAAAACTGGTAATATGCTGCAGTCCCGTGATTTGAATTTCCTACACCTACTGACATAGTCATGGCGTTGAAGAACTTCAAATTTCCACAAATCATTTGATGTTATAGTGATCATTTTTGACTGGATGGTCCCCACTTCAACATCTGATAGAGCTATTGTGGTTTTCAATGAATTATTTGCCTTTAATTTCCTTCAATTCAATCGTACTAATAACTCTAATGGCGGACTGTTTGATCTTTGGTGTTCCAATTCCCCAACGTCAGCGGTAAATCGCTGTCAACCTTTTACTTTGCCTGAGGATCCGTATCATCCAGCGATTTGAATTTCCTTTTATTACGGACATGATGGTCCGTTGAACCAATATTTTACTGCTTAAATCTCATCTTTCGCACATTATACTCGATTTCTCTGCTGGCAATATTGACACCTTGCTGTCATCTTCATGTTCTATAATGTATTAAACCTAGCTATTCCTGCATCTGTTCCGATAAAGGAACCTAGTCTTCGAATCAGGTGCCCACCGTAACTTAATAGGACAACCTTCAAAAGCAATTCTTGCTGCTTGCCGTTAGGAATTTTGATTGCGACGTGCTTGTCTCTCTGTCTTCTTATAGAAATAGGTTGCTTCTGTTATCGTCACCGTCATTTCAGAAACGTAAATTTATTCTTGGTGATTTCTTCCTAATTAAGTTAATTAATGGTACTATCGATTCGTCCACATTACTTGATGACATAAGCTTTAAAGTCCCTAACCGCTTCTCTGGGCCTTTTACTTTTATTAAGCTTGGTCAATGTAGACATAATTATGAGCTGTTTAATCCGTTCAGAGTTGTTTACAGAAAAGTAAGTGATGTCTATGACTTAATCTCAATATCGGACTCTTTACAGTCCGTCAAAATAACTAAGCTCAATACGCGCGATTTGCCCATGTCGTATTTAGAGTACTTGCAATCTTAACATCTCATTATGATTCGAAAATTAACTAGTTTTGTTTATTGTATCGGTTGACAAGCTTTTGTATATTTGCAATGGACTAGGGGTTCACTTGCAATTTGGACTGGTTGTGGTCTGTGCTACTTATGTACACGGGTTTCTTCTTTCTTATTTATTCATACCTGAAATATTATTTTAATTGTTTCTTTTCTTTTTTTTTACTTTCCTCAGACACTTTATATTAATTTTTAATATTAATTAGTATAAGATTTACTTGTAAGAGTCTGTTGAATTCGGCTGCTAATTTATTTTAGTTCAGTTTCATGCATAAGCAAATAAATGAATAAATAAAATAAAGAAATATACTATCAAGGATTCTAATTGTATTCGGAAACGATAAATAGGTTTGGCAAAATTAAATTTAAAAAAAAGCACTATGCAAAAGCTGCTACATAAAAAATATCAAGTCTTGAAGATAGGAAAAAGATCTACATCAATATACATTTAAGGCTTAATGCCTAGGGAGAATGGAAACAATCGTATAGACTGGGATAAATTGTATCTTATTCGTTAATATATCTAAAACATTAATAAATGCTAATATCAAACATATCGATGCAGTAGAAGGCACGGTGTTACTTCACTTCAGGAATTGTAACGTCTACATCAACAACGTTGCTTACGAAGGCATCCATACCATGTTTTGGCATGAAGTACATATCGCCCCAACACATACTCACAAATGGAACCAAATACCATCATAGAAACAATCAAGTTTCAGCAACTAAAAGACTACCATCTTGAAAGCAAAGAAGGCGTTTTGATCCTGCATGAAGAAACACACAAGAGCATCTTATACAGCAACCCCTTTTTCCGCCAACATAATCAAAATCACAAATAACCCACAAACAAGACATACCACTGCTTCGGCAATTTCAAGTTCCTTATGCCCTATACTCTCCTCTAAGGGGAAAAGAGCAACACCGTCATCCAACACTACCACAAACCTTGTCATCACCGGATATAGATGAGATTTGAAAACGAGTTATTTTTAATCAAAAGCATTTCCTAATACTACTATTACCGGCACATGTATTCAACATTAGAAGTAAGCGCTCTTTCTTAGCTATGTATAGAAAATATAAAATAAGAATATATATTATAATTACGCTGAACAGTCTTTCAGCGGAAAAGAAAACAATTTTTTTGTTTTTCGTTCAAACAAGATCGTAAGGCACCTAGTTAAACAAAATTCCAACAGATTTAACACTAACTAAAAGAAGAGATATGAGAGCATATCTTGCAACTATTCCGCATAGGTTAAACAAAAAACACGAAACTCGAAAATGAAACTTAGATTTCGACATACAATACAATTAGTATCCTACTCATTTTATTTGCCGATTTGCCGAATGTACTCTAAATCGACATGATATCGGGCCAAGATGATCGAATTTTTGCAATAATGCGACCTCCACTAAGAGGCGTATATTATTACTGCACGTTCCGTGATAAGTCAATCAATAATTCTTATTTAAAACGTTTGCACCTACTGTGTGAAAAAGTAGACATCTATTTTCAGTTGAAAATCGCAGCACATACATTCAATCTGTTAAATCATTCGACAGAATAGTAACGAAACTACTTAAGCAATTTCATTTTGTTTTCTTTACTAAAATAAACAATCTTCGAACATAAATTAGAACAAATTTTAGTTTATGGTATATATTCTTCGTACTTTTCCAGATTTGCATAAACACGTTTTTTACTTCTATTTAATAAATACACTTTATTTAGTTTACGCAGTATAAGCGAAATTGAAAACACCAAGGCATAAAATAATGGAAGCGTTTATATACATGCTATAATGCAAGATGTTTAATAAACGCGAACAGCAAAAAGTATAATTGCGCTTGACAAACTCGAAATTATTATTGGGTTTCCTTTTAAAAATCTTCCACTCTTATTGCAACGATGGTCTAAAAAGCAAAAGCAAAAAGTAACATTGCTATAATAATTACGTTTAACGTCGTCTTCCTTAACGGTATGATTAACATAATCAGCCAAATGAACATCCTTTGCCGCTGGACGACACCCTTCGTATTTATCTGCTGGAACGTCCGTGCGGAAACTTAAGGAATTTAAACAATCTCGCGTGATGATTTCTTTAGCTAACATAAGCGAAATATTAAAAGTGTACAATAATTTTGGAAAACTTGTCACCTCCTCTTCTTTCAATTACTTTCACACATGTGTCTTCATCTTCAGAGCATTGTTCGCCTAAATAACCAATTCCACGCCAATTGAAATCCTCGCCACATCCTGGTGTACTCGAGGTGCAACGATAGCACCATATAGCTGAGCCTTTGATAAAAAAATTAGACGTTGAAACCATCTTACTGAACATGCATAAATTGCTTACCGCTTCTGCTTGCAAGAAGTACAAAAAATAAAGGTAGAAACATAAATTTAAGTGCACACAAACTCATTCTTAATCAACGTACCAAAAAACAGAAATTAACAATAAAAAAATGACGATTCAATACTTTCTAAAGCTATTTATTTCTCTACGAAGATTTCTGTTTGCGGGAAATTAACAAGCATAAAAAGCTGGCAGAATGATGGTTTATCATCTTCTTCTTCTCTAAATCAACAATTCAACAACAGACGAGCGCTAAGTTGAGTAAAAAACATTCAACGTGTTCTTTGCTTGAACCTCATAAAGTCGACAGGTGATTTGATTATGAATATTATGCCAGTTATGACGTTGACTGCGTAACTAGAAGCATAATCTTTCACGATTTTCAAATTTATTTCTTTGTCCCATTGTCTATCTTATCTTTTAAAGAAATTATTGTTGAATTTCCTAGGGTAAGAACTGTCGCAGTACATGAAGAGTCTTGTGAAAGAGTTGAAAGTTACGAAAGTAAACGAGTGTGAAGGAGTAGATTCATAGCTTGGCTGTGAATATTTACATATATTGTTGGCAAGCTATAAGAAAAGAGAAGATAGCGGTTTAAGCCGCTAAATTGCTTGAACGCGAAATGCCACGATTGATCTTTTATTAAAAAAAAAAATAGGTCAAATTGTTCTATCGCAGTGTATTCTCTTAAAGAAACATTTTAATAATAGGGAAAGGTTTCCGATGACTTCATGAGTTTTTTGACTTCTTGTTCTCATTTATCAATATACAAATGATTATTTGTTTTCACACTACTTGTGATATCGTAATTTTTGTGTAGATTTCTTACCTTTTGCTACTCAACCCATATATTAGTTGTTTACGTAAACATAAACTTGCTTATTTTTTCCTATAAAATGGTGGATTATGGTAGGCCATCGCGGGCTTTATAGTGTTACCAACTTCATTACTTCATTTGTGGGAATATAACTGAATTTTTGTTGTGTTTTTGGCTATTTACTTTGAATATAAAAATAAAGAAATCTACATATATGTGGACAGCAAACATACGAAAAACAACGATACAGAAAACTAAACTAAAAATAAATTATATTTTAAAATTTCTGAGTACGTTATTTTTGATAGGAAGAACAGCAATGTGTTTGTGAGAGTAGAACACAATCATATGTTTTCAGACCTTAATATAGTCATTTATATTTTTAATATTGCTGCGAAAACAAACAGAACGTAGAAAAAATTAAATAAAATTAAAATAGTTATTTGCATTTTATTATGTAACAACCAGCAGAAAAGACAATAAATTTAACTAAATAAGTAAATTGAAAAAGAAATAAAAGTTAAAATATATAAAAGCAAAAGTCAATTAGGTAAGAAAACCCGATAGAAAAATAGTTAATAAATACAGTATGCAAAAGGCAAGAAATATATGATAACCGCTCTCCAGGCTTTCGGAATGAAGCGACAAAAGAAAAAGAAAAGAAATGAAGTGAGCAGGTCCAGTAAGTATAATACATAGAATTTACAAATAGTTGAATCCAACTTGTATATTTTTTAATTAAAAAGCGCAAAGTGGGGTAGAGGTCGTGGAAAGATAAGCTTACTGAGGACTACAATAGGAGCGCAGTGCTTACTCTCATGGTACCACTAAATGGAAAGTCTACTGCACTGAGCAGGATATGTCAGAGCGTCGAATCAGTTGGAATGACATGAGCATCAACGTTATATGCATAAATAAATTGCTTGTTTATAGGAATGAATTGAATTTGGACATTAGACCGTTGCTGGAATTGGTTGGAAATCTACCACATTTTACCGACGAGTTTTCGGAAAGCAATGTAATTAGCTGTGGAAGGTGAGACATTTTTGAAAGCGTTTTTCAAATTGCCGAGCCAGCGGAAAAATCATTTCAAAGAGAAGAAAAAGAGATTGACTGATTCGAAAAGTGACTGTATCTGGACGTGAACGTGTGCAACGTTAACTCTTGGAAAACCGTACATTGCGTTTGATCAGCTTTTAGAATTTGAATGAGTAGTTTACTATTATGTTTTTCTTTTTCAATTAAAATTTTTTTTGTTTAATTACTTAAATAAACTACTTATTATAAGAGTTTTTACAATTTTTTATAATAATTTTTTAATATATTAGGCAGTTGAAGGCAGTTGGTACAATTGTTTGCTGATAATCTTCTTACTTTATCATACTGATGCTGCCTATCTCCATAATCTACTTTTTATTTCGCGGTAATCACCTTTTAAGTAAATCTTTCACGTTTTTACGCTGTCCATATGATACATACATATGATTTTGCGTTAACATCGAACGCAAGCCATATGTTTAATCGTCGTTCACCGCTTTATTGCGTTTTTCGTATTAATAAGTCCCAACATAATGAGAAGCCGCTTATTTTATAAAAAAAACTAAGCAAATCCATGCAAATATAAGCAAAAATATAATGCTCATGCAGAAGCACATTACTTGAGCAATGAAATAAAGAATTAAAAAAAATTTTAAAATATTGGATAAGACCAATTTTTTCAAAGTAATGACGCTGAACTTTCGATTTTTACATGTACTTCTCGAAGATTAGCTTCATAAAAATTTAATTCGATGGCCCATTTCAGCTAACTGTAGGCTTTTTCTCACTCTCGTATAAGTGTTACTATCCCAGGAATGAATTTAAATACAATGAATGGCAAACATATAACTCTTATTTAGCTCCGAAAATCCGGACTTGTTTTCTAATTATACAAGTAAGTGAATACTGTTTACAATACCTATTTTTTAGGTTGGTTTTCTATGGTACTATTGGGAGTTTGCAATACAAATTATACTCCCCAACTTTGGACATCAGAGCATAGGGTTCATAAAGTGATGTTAGAACTTTGCCTTGTAAGAGATGGACATGCTCTACGGAATTCAGCATTTGGACAACGAAAATTGTGTAACAAGCTACTTGCTCCCTAATCAAGGACTCTATCAAACAGTCTACATTTTGAAACTCACATATTTTTTCGCTAGTCTTCATCTTCTTAATCTGCCTAAACTTTATGATACCATCCTTACTTGCTTTTACTAATTTTCCATAATTTGGAAATTTACTTTTAATATAACGCACTTCAATAAAACAATTCGATAAATCATTTTTAAACTGAAAAATTACCTCTGTTGCTATTTTCCATTTTTTGGAAATAATACAGCATATAAACCAAAATTTCAAATCACATAATATAAAAAGATTTGACTTAGTACAATTATATAAATTACATAAATAACTTCTAAATTTAAGAAAAAAACATTTTAATTTTTTTTTGTTAAACAAATATATTAGACCTGTCGATTAAATTTTCATATATATAATTTTTAACTTTTTTTAACAGGCCACTTTTGACGGCATGTAGTTTAATTTAGATTGGAGTTTTTAATTTCATTTTTAACGCTTCTACTTAGAGTTTAATTTTAGTTATTTTAGTTTTAATAGCATGTTTTCTCTTCACTTTATTTAGATGTAAGTTTTAATTTCTAATTCCATTTTTTTTATTTTTAAGGTTTAAAGTTTTGGTTAATTTTACTCTTAACAAAATATCTTTATGGACAGGTAGGCGTCAATTAAACAATTCTCCCATAATTTATCTCTACTTAGTAGTAAGTTTTGATGATTATTTTTAATGAACTAATTTCTTTTATGTATTTCTAAGTTTCAGTTTTCGACTTTTTGCACAAATTTGTTCTCACAGTCTCCCTTTGGTTTGTTGTTCCGAAGCACAAAAAAAATCATTCGCACACATTCACCACTTAAACAGAACTGCACCTCAACTAAACTCACTCGTTTTATTATCGAACCGTTGCCCACATTCCAATAAAGTCTGCTATTAGCCTTCGGAGGAGAAATCCAAATGATAATAACGATATCATCCCTACTACTAGTACGAAAATCGATTTCAAGGGAAAATGCTTCTCTAAATTTATTAAGTTTCATTACTGTGTCCTCCCGGTAGATTAGTTTCTTCCCACCTTAAAACAATATGTTAAGTGTGGTAGATTTTCTCAGGTTTCAAAGTTTTGTAAGGCGAAAGAGACCAGGTGCTTTCACTGTGGCAAGACGCCTAAACGCACTGACCAGAGTGTAGTAATCAAATGTCTTGCTTGTGGTTCCAATGAACCTAATACACTAGATAAGATTTGTCCGAACAGAGAGCGGGAACTAGCGCTAAATAAGACAATGGCTCTAAAGCATTGAACTTATAGAGAGGTAAGAGAAATTATTCCTCTAATTATTTCGATTGTCTCGAGAGTAAATCGTATGATAAAAATTCCCCTTCATTAATGAATTTGTCTACGGTTTACATAAGGAATAATAATGAAGACGTAAACAAAATCCTAGCCAAAAAAAAATATAATACTACCGTCTTCTTTCAAAGTTTTTGCCTAGTTCACCTTCAACGTCGTTTGTGACGAAATCTCTACGGCCAGTGATTCCAGAAAGTTATTTGCGTTCTTTTAAATTGGAAAGATTAATCTCTTAGATCACAAAATTTATCCGTCCAGTGATCCCTTAGGATCGTATTTGAAGAAAAAAATACTTATTGTGCCAACTGTCGCTACAATCAGGTGTTTAGTACTACAAAAAAATCCGCTGAGATGCCTTTCTTATTTCAAATATAATTTCTTTTTACAATATAATATGCAGGGTGTTCGGCGTAACTTGTTTTTTTTAGATCTTTATTTTTACTCAAATAATATTGACTTTTTCATTTTAAGTGAAATTTTCCTGCGAAACGACAACTTTTTCGAAGTTAAAATCGCTAATTATACTTCAGCCACCAAATGCTGTGACGAGGACTATGGTGGTGTTAGTATACTAGCTAAAAAGGTATCAATATCAGGCGCATTCCATACAATTCTGTTGTTGTTGATATTATCATCAAAACCATGGACCTTGATTTTTTTTCTTATATCATGCTACTTTCCATCCAATGAGGATGTACAAACTCTTCGCGATGAAATTCAGAGATAATGAAAGCGAACAAAATGTGATTCTGACCGGAGATTTCAATGCTAGACATTGCTCGTATGGCGATCAGCTCGCACAGTAAGTATTGTCTTTGGTTTAACTTCCACTAATTCAACTATTTTGTCCTTCAATTGGAATTTTACTATTGTTTTGATTGGCAAAAGCTAACTATCTTCAATTTTATTTCAAACCTGGAACATTTCCGTAAAAAAAATAAAAAATTCCATTTCCCGAAAGTTCTAATGGACCGTCTGTCTAAAGCTCACCTTCTCTCTGATTTATCATCAATTCAAAGTACATTTCAATCCGACAGCAAATCAGCTAGAACCAACTTTTCTAATATTCAGTCTTTCTCACTTAAACCTTCCCTGCTAAAACACTTTCGCAGATATCAATGGAATGGAAGTCCGCAGTTTAGAAAGCCAGAAGGACACATAAGACTGTCCTCACTATAGAGATGTATGGCAATGGCAACATGCGTTTTTCTTTGGAATTATATGAACGACTATCGACAATTTAGACGGAAATTATATGATGGCGACGGAATGAGAATGGTAATAAAAGACATAAGAGTCATACTGCAAGGGTCAATCACATTATAGTACTTCAATTCCTTTTATTAGTCCTACTCTTCTCCTTACATGAATTAACATATGTTTTATGGTCCATGGAGAAAGCTACCGCTGTAGGTTGTCACGGAGTTAAGTATGATATTGTTAGAACACTCCTTGTGGGAACCTTGGCTGTCTTGTTGCATGCAATTAATAATTGCTGGTCTATTAGCTTTATACCCATAGATTTGCGATGTGTTAAAGTTGTTGCCATTTTTAAAGTAAGTAAAAACTTAAATGATTTAAGCAACTTTAGACCCGTTTTGCTAATATTTGTATTCGGTTATTAATCTCAGGGTAAAGGAGAGACTAATGGATTTCATAAAAATTGAGAACATTATTCCAGCTCGTTCTTACCTATATCAAAAACGCAAATCTAGAAATATATGCATCAATGAACTATCTTTTCTCATAGCGGATCTAAAAGCTGAAAAAATCGTTGTCATCTTTTTTCTGGATATCAGCAAAGCCTATGATTGTGATAACTTAGAGAAGCTTGGTAGAATTCTTTTAAACTATTCAATGCCTCCCTGTGGAACTAAACTTTTTATGTCAGTTTGTAGTAGGTACAGACAGAGTTGGAGTATATGATGGTATTCCACAAGACATTTGCTTAAGCCCCTTAATTTTCAATCTATATGCAGCATCTTCAAGGAGACAAAACTCATATTTTTCTATAAGCTAATGATTTCTTAATTGTGTCTGCTAATTCAGTCTTTTCAGTGGCGATAAAAGCAAATAATTTATATTTTAACCTAACCGCAAAATCGGGCTCTTTACCAAAGAAATTAAAGTTAATCAGCTGAAATCTCTTCGGTTTCTAGGCAAAATATTAAATGATAGAATAATGCTTCGGGGGAATTACGAGAACACTTTTAAAGTGTCATAATCTGGATGCAATATTATCAAATTCATGACTAAAAGTCAGTCAAGGTTGCCTCCCAAAAAAGCAGTCTAGAGAGCATAAGTCCGGCCTAAGTTTCAATTTGCACATATTACATCTTTTAATTTTCCAAGATATATTGGGAAACTTTTACAGACATTTGACAATGAAATGTGAAAACGTTGACCTAAGTTGACGCCCTCAACTTCTCAACATATCCTCACTATCATTTTTGGGGAACGCCCCGTTTCTGGAAGAGATGTTTTTTGTGCTGTTCCTTAACTAATTAAATTTAAAGCAATCAATCTTTTCTAGTTCCAGAAAGTTATATCTCCCAGTGATTTCCTCTGATGTAGCTACACATTTTGTTATCAAAAACTCCCTCTATAATTATTTTTTTGACAATATAATCTCAATCTCTCTCTGGCATTTTGTTACTAATAAATATCGAGTTTTCATGAACATCCTTCTGTCCTGACAATTCGGTCGTATAATGTATCTAGTTCCCCAGTAGCGAAGCATCTATCTAAAACAGTACAAAAAGTCGAAGTCACGATGAGGAACTCTCCTCGACTTTTATTGAATTGCTTGCCATCAGACATGCTGTAAGGGTAGCTTCTCTAACGAATGGTCATAAAAAATTTGTCGTTTCTTCTTATAGCAAGTCAGCTCTGCTTTTAATAAATAAAATAGATGCAAATAAGCAATACATATTTGAAATATACAAGAAGCTATACGAATCTCAAATTAATGACTTTCACCTTGTTTTGATACCTGGCCAGTGCAGTGTTTTTTAAAATGAAAAGCTGATTGAATTTGATGGCATAATTTTTCCTTGTTTTTATGTTCAATCAAAATATTCTCCAAAATATTATTTTTTTAGTCAAACTTTGTAACAGTATATTTACATCACTAACTACAACTAAACAATCTATAATTATCCTTAACATATTGATCTTAATATATCATGGCCGCTGTCTTTTTGTTATCTTACCAATGTTCATATGTATTTCCTGCAAATAACCATCACATTTTATTATCTGGGCATATAATCCACACTTCTTATTGGCTTAGTCCACTCCAACTGAACATCCAAACAAAAAAAAAGGTTTGAATTACTCACATAAACGAAAATTGGAAAAATGGCAAATGCTTTTCTTCAAAATTTTTGCAGAATTTTTTGAGTGGTAATATAAGCCACATTCCCTGGCTTAGTCCATTTAATCTCAACAAACCAAAAAAAAGTTAGAACTTGTGAAAACTAAGTAATATATTGTTAATTGTCAATAAATTTTCATTTTGTATTAATAAGAATATAGTTAGTAGGCAGAATGAATCGACATATCATTTGATACTATTTGATGGAAGAGGATCGAACTTTGCGACAGAGAGTTATTATGAGGCAGATAAGGACTCTGCGGACACCTTATACAAGCTTTTCGCAATATATGGATCAACAAACTTTTTAAAGCATCTTTTAGTAAAATCCACAAGAGGATTGGCTTTATTAAAAGATGTTTCAATAAATGTATTTATTCAGTTATTTACTTATAGTTAAGCAAGGGTTAACAATTCGTCGTTTTGGACTTGAACATAAAAAGGGTTTAATAGGAACATGGCGCAAAAGATTGCCAACAAAATTGTATTTAAAGTCTTTTGATTATATGCTCGTTTTAATGATAATCATCATTAGATTCAACGTCTTTCGGTCGCAAATTTTTAAATGTGGCCACCGGAAAATAGGTAATAAATCAATGTAGGCAAACGCATACGAACGTAAAAAGGCGCCAATCTATTGTTTTAAAAAATAATACAATTGACTAAAAAGTATCTTAACTCATACCTTTTAACAAGATTTGTTTATTCAAGCGAAGTTTGCGAATCTCTTTAATAGTTGCTTTATTTGGTTATTTTCGAAGAAAAGAGCCAGGTAAAGGGTGTGAAGTTATAGTTAAATGTAACTAGCAAAGACACAATCCAAAATTTTTTTACAGAGCTCTGTTAATCCCTTAACAGAATTCTATAAAACGAAGTCTCCGAGGGATTTAAGTCAAAATTCAGTTAAAATAAAACTTTTGGAAAATTTTTTTACAAAATATAATAAACAAAAAATGTATTTATGTAAATTAATGAATATTTGAATAGTCAGTAGTTTTACATTATGCCATAAATGAAGTTGATGCAGTTTGCTTAGCTACTGTGGGCAAACCAAGCCTTGCCAAAAAGTGAAACTACGGCAGGGTGAATTCCCTATTAATAGCCTTTCCAACGATGTGCAAGTTATATTAAGTTTTGCTCGGAGAATTTTTTTATGGGGCATTGAAAATTGCCGTAGTTAACATAATATAGGCTAACATACAAGCAAATTTTGATAGGTCACTGCGAGCGAACCATGTCCGGTGAACATATGAAACTAAGGTAGAGTGAATCCTCTATTAATAGGCTTTCCAACGAACTGTGTTAACAACAACCACCACATAAACACGCAAACGGACAGACATGGCTAACTCAACTCACAATTTCATGGTGATCAAGAATATGTATACTTCAGGGTCTCTGAAGCTTCCTTTTGGGTGTTACATAGATTGCTAATTTTCATTTTTCGCGTAAATTCGCACGCAAATCTAATTTGTATGCTACGTGCATTTCTGAATGCCGCTTTTCTAAAAGTTCGTTATTTACGCATTCTCTGTTTCGCCCTCACTCTCTCTCTCCCAATTCCTTAAGAAAAATATTAGATCAACATACATAGAAGAAGAAAAAAAACTATTTAATATTTGCAAGAGCAATAAACGCTCCTGTTTACATTCCTTTACGCACAAACCCACGCATGAGTGCAACGCAATGAGCAATGAGAGAGAAGCATTTCTAAACTCACAACATTTATTGTGAGCATTGTACAGCAGCAAGTAGTAAAAAAACAAAACAAAGTCAGTTTAGTGTATGTATGGACATGTATATATTCATATACAGTTTTTAGATACACATATTTGATCGATTTTAAATAGACTTCGTAGTACAAAGTATGTCTGCCGACCGTTTATTATTACTTGTGAGGTTTTCTAATAAAATCTTTACTTTTGCTGTAATTTATGGAAAAAGACTGTTTCTCCTTTTCTATAGATATTTTATTCTTTTCGTAATTTGGAGACAAAAATATAAAAAAACAAGGCGAAGAGAAAAAAACGTATAAAATAACAGTAGATAACATACTGCTGTTTATTGGTTACTGTGGTCACTGTTTCTAGAATATATTGTAAAGAATTCTGTTTTCTGGTACACTGTATATTTTATATTTTTGGGAAGATTCCCTATGAATCCTTCCCAAGTGTGACGAAGCGTTGTTGGTGGTTCCCTAAGCTGCTCGGCTTCACTGCGCCAAGACTATCTGCCTCTTTATAAATTCCAAACGAGTCGGAATGGAGCAGTCGCTATATGTTTTAGGCGGATGGAACGCCTTGTAAAAATTAGCGGATTAATACGCTTTGAATTGCTTTGCAACAATTGAAATTCTTTATTTCTGTTAGCGATATTTATACTACAAGTATTTTAATGCTAACGTAATCAAAAATTATAAATAGTCTAATTGGAGCGCCTGGCATCGTATTGCATTTCGTAAATACTCAGCCAGTTGAAGTGTGACATTATTTTTGTTTTTCTTTTTGCAAAAGAATTATGCTGAATGTGCATAATTCTGTCACACTTCAAAGTGGATGCATATAACAATAGGCGTTTAGGGAGAAAATTGTTAATGTGTTGAAAGACGTTAACAATTTTCTGTCATGGAAGAGAATTTCAACAAAGTAAATGGTAGTTTTTAATTAATTGAAGTGAATTCTTATGTATTTAGTTTATATCTATAGTTTCGTATACATAGTTTTTAATTATATTTGGTTTGTAGTTTTTCATTTACAAATTTTTATAGTTTTGTATTTCTTAATTAAATTTTTATGTATAGTTTTTGACTTGTCTTTAATTTGTATTGTTACATTGGGGTCTTTTACATCTATTACTTTATAGGGGCCTTAATAGGGTTTATATAATTTTTTTCTGTTGTGTTTCTTTAATAAAATTTGTTCTCTTATGTTTATATCAATTGGATTCGTATATTTTTCTTCTGATAGTTTTGTTCTTGCTTCTTTTGCTTTTTCTAAAAATCTTTTAGCTTTCTTTAGATAGTATTTTAACTTTGTTTTTAGGTCATTTATATAGTTTTCTGGGTTGTATGCAGGATTTAAATTTAATATTTTTTCGTTGGGCATGTACGGCAATTTTCCGTATATCAGTTCAAAAGGAGTATATTGTGTTTCTACGCGAAAGTGTAGTATGGTATTTATTTATCTCAATCATTGTTTGTTGTAAAGGCTAAAAAGTATTCATTAACAACTCTGTGATTTCTTTCTATTGTACCTAAAGTTTCGTGGTGTTAGGGGGTTGAGAACTTTTGTTCGATATTTAATAACAGACAAATTCCTTTTACTAGTTCATTGTTGAACTCTCCTCTGTCGGATTTTAGCCTTTTGGGTTGGCCGTATTTAAGTATTAGCTCTTCTGTTAATATTTTGGCTACTGATTTTGCGCTTTTATCTTCAATAGGATGTGCGATTATATATTTTGTTAGTTCGCATTGTATGGTTAGTATGTATCGGAAACTCTTAGGTTTTATTGGTCCTACTGTATCTATACATAGTGTTTCGAAAGATGTAGACGGTGTATCCGTCATGGTGAGAAATTCTTGTATATGTTTGGTTTGTTCATTTATTTGGCAAATGTGGCATTGTTTTATGTAATTTTTTATCATTTCGAGCATGTTACGCCAGATGTATTTTTGACTTAGTTTTTGCAATGTTTTCCTTATTTCGAAATGTCCTGAGTGCGGGCAAATGTGGTATTCTTCTATTAATTTGCACTTTTCTTTATCATTACATATTCTTTGTCTTTCTGTAGACTTAATGCATTGTCTAAGAAATTTAACTGGTTTAGTTTTTATGTCAATTTTTCCAAGAGCGCATCGAAATGGTCTGGATTGGTCTGCTCTGGTATTGCATCTCACACGTGTGCAGTATAATTCTTTAACATTTTCAATTATAATATCTTTTATACCGCTTTCGAATTTAAATTCTAACTTTCTTGCGTTCTTAATGTCATTTATTGACCTGCATTCCCGCATATTTAATTGTTCATTGTTTGTGTTTTCTTTTGCCGATTTGCTTCTGGTTATACGTTCCTGGTCTTCTTCTCTGGATATTGGAATCATCTCTTTTAATATATCAGAATTTATGTTTATCCTCAATAAGACGTCAGCGTTCGTGTTGCTTGAACCTTTTTTATAAATTATGTCGAAATCGTAATCCAATAATTCCATTCTTATTCTGTTTAATTTTGAGGTGGGGTTTTTGCGGGAGACCAGTGATACTAACGGTCTATGATCAGTTATCACTGTGAATTTTTTGCCGAATAAGTAGGGTTTGAAATGTGTTATTCCAAAATGGATTGTGAGTTGTTCTTTTTCTATAATTGGTTTGTTTTTCTCGTGCTTGTTTAGGGATTTACTTGCGTATGCGATAGATAAGTCTTGACCAATTTCTCCTTGGGATAGTAAGGCGTAATTTGATGCATCAGTTGTTAAAATCAAGAGTTTATCGCAGTTTCCATATTGTAATATGGGTGGGGACATTAGTTTGTTTTTGAGTTCTAGGAATACCTGATTACATTGGTTTGTCCATTTCAGGAGATCGTTCAGTGTTTGTGCTATGTTAGCAAAGCCTTTTATAAATTTTCTTTAATAGTTGCAGAATGCTACAAATCTTCTTACTTCGTCTGTATTTTTGGGTTGGGGGTAGCTTTTTATTGTTTCGTACTTAGCGGGATCTGGTTTTACGCCGTGTTATTAGGTGTCCTAGATACGTTACTTCTGGTTGTAGGAAGTTGCATTTGGATGGATTTACTTTTAGATTGTATTTCTTCAAGTTCAAGTACTTTCGTTAGGTTTCTGTTGTGATGCTCAAAGCTACATCCGTGTATTATTATGTCGTCTACATATAAAAATGCTTCGGTGTCTAGTCCTGATAAAGCTATGGTTAGCATGCTTTGGATTCTGTTGGACGAAATTTTTAGTCCGAATGGAAGTCTTGTGTACTGATAATGTCCGTTTGGTGTTGAAAAGGCGGTTAAGGGTCGTGGTTTTTTGTTAAGTTTTATTTGATGAAATAGGTTTGTCATCTCCAAAGTGGAGAAATATTTTGCTCGTCCTAGTCTGTCTAGGATGTCTTCTAATCTTGTGAGGGGATATTCGCCGTTTACTATTTTCTCGTTTAATTTTTTGTGCTCAACTACTAGTCGCCATTTCTTTATGTCCGTCTGATTTTTTTTGGGTACTAGTAAGAGTGGTGAGTTATAGGGGCTAACTGAGGGTTCTATAATGTTTTGTTGTAATAATTCTTTTACCTGAGTATGTGTGGTGTCAGCTTGTGTGTGGGATTAATTGTAGTTTTTTGTGTAGACTAGTGCATTGTCGTTTATTGCTATGTTTTGTGTGTAAAAATTATTTGCTGTGAGTGGTTCATTTTCTAGATGGGATACTATTTGAAATTTTTTGAAGAGTTTTATGAGTTCTTGTTTTTGAGAGTTGTTCACGGTGTTTAATTTTATGGATTGTAATATTTGTTGGAATCGTTGTTCATTATGTTGAGTGTGTATATTGGTGTTCTATATGATTTCATAGGTGTTGAGCGGTTCGGTGTTGACATGTAGGTGTTGTATTATGATTTCTTTATATAAACTATTTAATATTTGAATGTGTTTTTGTCCGTTTTTTGGTATTATTGAATTGGCTAAAAATATTCCTTTTTCTATTTCTTTATTTAGTACTAGAGCATCGCTGTCTATTTTGATATCTATGGGGACTATAATTTCGCATCTCGCAATATGTTGCTTTTATTAAGTATTTCATCGTATATGGGGAGCTGAACTTAGTCATCTTGTGTATTAATTGTAAGAGAGAGATTTTCATAATTTATGTGACATGCATACTTGTGTAGGAAATCTCTTCCTATGAATCCATCGGTTTTTATCGGGAAGTTTTGGTCTACTAATTGTATTTTATGTTCGGTTGATTCCGTTTCCTAGATTTATATTTAAATGTGTGGCTCCCAATGTTTCTATACATTCGTTGGTTATTCGTGTTAGGTTAATACATTCTGAGCTATTTAGTGGGTAATGTTCCAAAAGGTGTGCTTTGCAGAGGCTGATGTCTGCTCCTGTGTCTAGCAGAAATGATATCTCTGGTTTTATTCCATTTTGAGTATTTAGTAGTATATAGGTGGATAATTTTGAGATGGAGAAGATATGGGAGTTGGCTTGGTTTAAATGTTTAGTGGATGCCTGGTTTAAGTGTTTTGTCCCGAATTCAGGGGCTTCGTCAAGGAATCCGGGTGAAATCCGTTTCTCTGGTCTTCTATTGAGTGTACGCGGTTGTTTTGGTTGTTGTTTCTCTGATTTCTGTTGTTATTATGTTTTGATTTCGATAGTGGAAACTGCTATTACTGTTGTTGTAGTTGTTGGTATTGGAATTGTTATCGTTGTTTCTATTAAAATTGTTGTTGTTATTATTATAATAATTCCTGTTATGATTATTGTACCTTTGATTGTTTCTATTGGGATGTTTATTGTGATATTGGTTTCTGTTGCTTTGGCTAGTGTAGGAGTTTTTGTTGTTATTGTGGCGATTGTATGAATTTTCCTTCAGGTAATTTATTCTCATTACCTGTGAATTTGTTTGGGGCGCACTTATATATTGTAGCGCAATATTAATTGCTTCGGAAAAGGCTTTTGGTTGGGCCGCAAAGATCGTGGGTTTAATGTAGTCGGCGAGACTATTTTTAAATATGGTTAAAGCGTACGTATCGTTGATATTGGTAATGACGCATTTTTGTTCGTTAGTGGGGTTGGGGCGTAGTTCTTTGATTTCAAGATAATTTAGATCTGCTATTATGTTTAATATTTTGTCTTTGAAACCTGTGATTGTACCTTTTTGTGTTGTTTGGTTTAATATTGGATGTAGTTGTGGTATTGTTTGACTTGATTTATATTTATTTTCAAGTTTTTTTTTTAATCCTTCTAGTGTTGTTGGTGTATCGTTTGCAAGAGCGGTTTGAACATTTGAGGACAGTTTGCAGTAGAAGGTGTATTCTATTAGTTGTGGTTTGGCTTCTTCTTTTAAGGTTTAATGTATTCTTTCCACTACTATGCTACGCTACTATGCTTTCCCAAGCCTTACTCTACAGGAAGATTCGAAATCACCATCGTATCATTTATATTCTGACCTAGTACTTTTATTTGTGCTAAAAGGAATTCAACGTCTACCAAAAAATTTTTCACAATGCATGAAACGCTAACTTAAGGAACTTCTGCGTCAAAAACTGTAACTGCGTTTCCTTTTGCTGATAGTATAATGAAATAGTTCATCATAAATCTTTTTGAGAGTGTTGCAATTTAAAATATTTCGTATTTCTGAATGCTTCAACAAAGACACAACAAACAACCGTTTTTGCCTTGCCATATCTCAAATCATAATCTTTTTGCGCACAGCCATCATTACTCGTTAATATAACCTTTGAACAACTAGTAATATTCCAAACATGTGTAGCACACTTTAAGAGCTCGTATAGATATTTAGACTAGCTCGTGGAAAATGGGGGATCAATAGCAAAATTTGCCATATAGAAATTTGATAATGTTTTTGGCTTCGTATGTGTAAGTGTATATGAATGGGTTATCTCACTTCACCAGCCAGGATCAAAGGAAACAAATTTCGTAATTAATTAACAAAAGAAAAAAGAATTTATTGTAATAAAAAAATCAGTTAAAAGAATTAAATTAATCACTAATTAATTACTATTTAATAAATACTTAATTTTTTTATGTTAAGTAAAACTAAATTCGTAATAAACAGAGGATATCAAAAAATTAATTTGTATATAACGACTTACACGATGCTCCGCGGGAAGCGTTTCGTTCTTTTAAGTCCACACCAAAGGATCCAATAAAAATCTTAAGATATTTTACCTGCGCTGTGAAGGAATAGGCTGTGCTAACCGACAACTAGACTTTATAAACAGTCCAATATGAAGCAAAATTTTCTTTCTATGTTTTATTTTAGTCTACTTTTTCCTCGATGTTTAAATAGAAACCATCTCGTATTGGAGTTTGTGAAACTTGATAAATCATGTACAATGTTCGCTCTTCGGGGATCTTTTTCTATTTCAAAATTTTCCAGTTTATTTTCAACTTTGAAAAAGTTATTGATTTTTTTATATTCTTCTTCTGTTAAATTAACAAACGAAAATTCGCTGGGATGTGTAGAAAAAGCACAATGAGAAGAAAGAGTCCTTTGTTTGGGTTTTGGTAAAGTTAGGGTTAGATTTGGAATATTATATTATTATTTATTTATTTTAGTGGTTATTTGATTAAAGTTTTTTTTTTTTTTAATTTTGCTAGTTATACATCCGCCACGTTATTTTCTCTAGAAATTTTATTAAAATATGCATATTACTCGTCCATCACGTAGGATAGAAAAAAAGAGCGAGCAGTAAATCCCGATCTGTAATATGAGTATAAAAAGTCACATGAAAGAATTGATGGGTCTGGGAGCAAGAAAGTGTGAAAAAGATTGCTACGTAAGCTGTTAAACTGCGGGAACAAAAATATCAAGAATGCTATGGTCACGAAAACCACATAATTTGCGAAGTGTGGGCGTATAGAAGTGATAACGTTCGGACAGACAAAAAAGATATGATCAGGAGACTGTAAGACTCCACACTTGCATAAAGGGTTGTTTACTGTGCTAATTTTGAATAGATGATCATTACATCTCGTGTGATTGAACATCAGCCTGTAAATAAGACAAATAATATCACGTTTGAGTCCGCAATTGATAAACCAAGGGGCTTTATTTATTTGTGAAAATAAACACAATAAATGACGACCGTAAGGCGAATTATTCCATCGCTGTTGTCAAGAAAGAACTAAATGCTTTTTGTCGATTGTCATTAAAATGAACTGGTCTGGAAGATGCGATTTTATCTGCAGTGTTGTTGCCAGGAATGTCCATATGTCTGGGCATCCAGAGAAAGTGAAAACAAAATGTATCAAACTTGAGGCTATAAAGTAAGGATCTACTTTCTAATACGTACAAGTGAGTTTTACCTAGGGAAAATGATTGTAAAGCAGATAAGACAGATTTACTGTTGACACATAAGAGGTATCTTTTGAGGTTGAATATTCGATAAGCGGGTGGCTTCTAGGATCGCAAAACATTCAGTCGAAAATAAAATGCTACATGGGTGAACCGAGAAGTAGGCTTCTAAAAATATGTCTGCAAAACAAACGCCGCTGTCTACAAAATCAGTCTTAGATCCAGCAGTAGAGATGAGTGAAAAATGTTTCCATTTGGTATTGACCAAGTTCGAGTAACGGTGGGGTAGCTCTGCCGGAGTAACTGTGGATTTTCGCACTGGTGAGAATTTAATACTGGTCGGAAATATTGAGAGCCAAGAGGAATTTTGAATAAGCTATTTACACCAATTCTTAGAATGTTGAAGTTATTAGTTTTGTCAGCAAAAATTTTAAAGAAGGAAGGAGAGGAATTGAGTGATATAAAGTAGTAAATGAAAGGAAAAAAATTGGCGAGTAAACGTATTTTTTCTTGTAGAGGCATAACATTTGCAATCTGTTCCAAGCTTAGTGTGTAGACTACATGCCACCAAGAGCCAGACAAAGGCATTTCCATTGGATTCTGCATAATTTCAGAAGGTCCTTCTTTGGAATAAGAGTGAACAGGCGTATTCTAATTTTGTTCTGATTAAGTCAAGCTACAGTTTAATCATGTAAGAAGAGTCAGAGCTCCAAGAAATACCACAAGTGGGTTTCAATATATTGTTACGGAAATCCCAAATCTAGTTCATTATAGCTAAGTAATTTTCCCAAATAATAAAGTCCCTAAAAGAGGGAAAAACCAAATGCACATTCGCGGCGCGTCATGCAGCTGCCGGCCGATGAAAACGATTAGCGGAAAAGCAGACAAGGAAAAACCAAGTGCACATTCGCAGCGCGCCATGCAGCTGCAGGCCGAGGAACACGATTAGCGGAAAAGCATACAGGGTTTAAAAATAAAACCATCAATTTGGGTATAGTAAAATGCTTGTAAAAAATATATAGAAGTAGAATATCTGCGGAAGACAGAGTTAGTAAAAAAAGAATAGTGGAGTTGACTAGTAGTAGTAGTAGCAGTAGTAGTAGTAGTAGTAGTAGTAGTAATAGTAGTAGTAGTAGTAGTAGTAGTTGCAAGTATTGCTAAAAACAAATTGTGAATAATCCTATATTTAAGGAATATAATAGAACTTTGAAGTGCATTTTCTTTCTTGATCAAAATAATATTCACGACCTAGTGATACGGACCGTATCGAGCAGCGGAAATTTGTAACAATATTAATAACATTGTTTGGCAGTTTTCTCAATGTGACCTGCTGGGGAAAGTTTGGAAAGTAGAAGAAAGCCTAAATTGTCGTAAGTTTTAGCAAATGAAATAGAAGAACCAACGAAGAACAGAGGAGTAACCGTGGGGTCTCTCCTTGTTTGAAACGACCAAGCATTTGATCTTATTGGCTAAAAGTGTGAATTAAAGTGATTCAAGCCGTGAGGAAATAATGTCGAGGGCAGATTAAATATTGCGCCTACACAAATCCGGATCAGAGTTGGAACTAAAAATTACAAGATCGTTAGCATAGCCCTGGATTGAGATGTTTTCAAGAAGGGAACTGATAATTTTATAAATAAATTAAATTAAAGCGAGGAGGACTCCATATAGATCCCTGAGGAACCCCCGTAAAAGATCTGCTTTGTACAAAAACATCATCATTGTTAATTAACATGTTCTGAGGTTATGTCCAGAAAGCAGGCAATGAGAATGTGTTTCTTAGCAAACGCTGAATTTGCTGCTGACCACAAAGTGGCAATGTTGTCTTGGGCAGAGCTGCAACGTCTAAAAACCAATTGAAAATTGCTGAGGATATGTTTGGACTCGAGATACCATTCTAGACGTGAGTATAACACTTTTTCGAAAAATTTTCTAAGGGTTGACGGTGTATAGCCGGTAATTAGAATGTTGTTAAATTCTTTTAATGGGAATAATCTGTTTTCAATATTCAAGGTCTTGAGGTGACTATTAAGTATGCCATCTAAACCTGGAGATTTGTCTTTAGAGAGATTGAGCTTTACCGAGCTCAGAGAGAGGTATGTCACTTAAGAAAAAATGATCACGTTCCTCATCGAATGAAACGGAGGGATTATAGGATCAGCAAGTCCAGCAAACTTGTCACAGAACTCGTAGTGAGTTGTGAGGGAATGGAACAACGAGAGGAACTGATAATTTTGCAAATTCTCACCGTGCGCCAAAGATCTGGGACTGACATGTCACTATTGACATTTTCACAAAATTGTTTCCAACCTTTACGTTTTTGCAGTCTGAGGGTATAAGTATATTTCTTTTTAATATCGGTCAAAAATTTGAAATTTATTCTAGGAGATCTTTTGCATTTTTTTACAGCGATTCTAAGTTTGACGGCGACTCGATTGCATGCGGTGTTCCACCAAGGATTAGGAGGGTACGATTTTTTAGAAGACTTTCGATTCAGAGCATCAGCGAAAGACTTTGAGAATCTATCAAGGAATCATCCCGAAGAGTCATTGGTTTGCATGATATTTAAAATGTTTTGAATAGTATTGTTAAGTAAAGAAGGTTTGATATACTTTGCAACATGAGTATGTCAGTGGCAGCGGCTAATAGAAGACAAATTTCGACTAGCCAGTGAGAATTACCTAATGTGTCGGTACTCAGAGAACTGAGATTAGATGTACAGATCAAAAGAGCTATGCAAGAAGACACGGAACCAAAACAAGTAGGATCACCATTATTTAGTAAGGCAAAAGTTTTGCTTTCAAGGAAATCTAGAGTTTATTCGGCTTTTGAATTGGAGAAACGACTACCCCAACAAGCATTGTAAGCGTTAAAATCACCACATATTAATGCAGATATGTTGGATCTTAATTGCAGAATCAAAAACATTACAATAGAACAACTAATGATCAAGAGTTTCCCAAAGGAAGTGTGAATGGTGCAGCTTCAAGCTTCAATAGATACACAACTTGCAAAATTAGAAATGTAAGAGAATGAAAGCTTATTAGATATACGGATCGCCACACCACCACCATGAGAGAAGTTGCAGATATAATCAAAGCTAACTATCTTAAAATTTTTAATAGAAAAAGAATCATGAAGCTTAAGAAAAGTTTCAGAAAGACAGGCCAGGGAGATGTCATTACAATGAAGGTATTTTTCAAGCTGTTTTAATTTGTTACGCATGCTAGTGCAATTAAGTTGAGCTATTTTCAATATTGATTGAGAGAGTATAGGAGTGCGATCCCGAGGAGGGTCGTTGAATACTCTTGAGAATGTCACGAGATAAGTGTATGGCGGAGTTAATAATAGAATTTGATTTAGAGGACGGCTTGGTATTATGAAATTTTTGAATACGATTAGAGATTTGAGATAAGTTAGAGGAAGAGGTAGAATCAGTATTTATTTTTTAGTCGGAAGTAATATTGTCTGTGATGGGTGCCACAGTCTCGGGATTTGAAAATTTTAAATTGGAAGGGGAGATGGCGATTTCAGAAGTTATCATATTCTTGGTTGGAAAAGACACAGAAGGCTCAGTGTTTCGTCGTTTAATTGTTGGTTGAGAAGTTGGTGGAGCCAACTTAGAGAAGCTCTCAAGAGAAATTGAAAAATTTGGATTATTTGGTTGTTCGTAAGTACTCTGACAAAATGAGTAAATTTGGTTGATCGTTTGCGACGTTCGGTTGGCAATTTTTTTGTATGATAGACAAGTTTTGGAATTAGAAAGATGCTCACCCTTGCAATTAATGCATTTTTTACCATTTTGAGGACAATTTGTGGAGCAACCGTAGCTTGTGCCACAGAAAGGGCAGAGCGGGTATTGGCGTGAGTATACCTTGTCAGTGTCGCCGAAACGCCAACTGGGAAGTTAATGCCTTCGAAATAAATGTGGCAAGGTGAAACATTCCTAGAAATACTTATACGGACTGTGTCCAAAGGGACGCGCGATGAGGTAATTTTCGGATGAGTACATTTCGAGTTCGGTGAAATCCGAGGGGATGGAACCAACCCCGCCGATTTCACAGATTTCCGACTGGATGTACACATTATAAATACTGTTAAGTGAAGCGGTAATAGAATTTGCCGTAGCCGCATCAGAGTTGATCAATTTAATTTTTTTGTTAGAGACGAAAAAATTACGGAAATCATGATATAAATTTCGTCCAAGTTCGATTATTGGCAAAGCATTTCTTCTGGACTGCATAAATACACTAAGCTCACTTCTGATGAGGGTATAAACTCTGGTCCCACTTTTGACGGAAATGGTGCGCCTTTGTGACCAAACCATACTTCGCAGATTGAGTTTTGTGGATTTAGAGATGATAAACAGTCAAATTATGAAATGGACTCGAAGTGTGTAGTGATGTTCTTTGAGTGAGATGAGCTCCGCAGTGGGATGTAACGTTCGTAAGTCAGATGTGTGTTGTTCTTTTTCCAAATTGCGATGTTTCACTTTTTCACATATTTCAGTTGTTGTCTTTTTTTTTTTTGTTTTGGATATCATGCACTTTTTGTATCAACTACGTTGTACAAACAGTTTTATTTTTTTTCCTTTTGAAATGATTGCGTACTGAATTTCCAATATATAAATTATCGATGTGTTATTAAAGTGTCACTTTTGCACACTTTCACAGGGGTTTTTTAACACAGTTCACCGTAATAAATAATCGTCAATCAGCAAATAAGGATACGTCTTACTGATCCGAGAAAAAAATAGTTTTTTCAAAACAAAATTTTCAAGCACCGCGTGGTCTTCTTCTTCTTCTGTTATCCAACAAATTCGTGCATGGATGATCTCTTTTTTAAATTTTCTTCTCCTTGTTCAAGAAACTGAAATTTTTCACAACAAAAACCAATCCGACGTATCCCAATAACACCCTTACTTGGACGAACCAACCGTCGCAACCATATTTTTTAAATACTTATTGTCTTAATATTTATTTTCTCCATCTTCGTACATTTTGGGAACCTGGGCCCATAAACTGCTATAATTCAATTTTTATTTCTTTGTACGAAAAGTCGACGTGTTGTTACAAAGAATAAGGGTATGAAAAACAAAATAAGAAATGATTTTTGTTTTATGACAAATATACAAAATGAAAAGTGTTGCCAGAAACACTACTACATATCAACAACATTTAAATACCCACAATCAATTTTATTTTCACAGTTCGTGAGCCACGCGTAATGTGTAACACAAGGCTTGTGTTTTCCGGTTCTCTTTACTTCTTCTTCTGCGTTTTTTCTTTTTGTTTAATTTAAATTTCTCTTTTTTAATCAGTTTCTGAAAATGAAACTAAAACGCAACTTTTTAATCTTCACAAAAGCGCATTTATTCTATACATCTGTTATTCCATTACTATTGAATTTGAAAGTGAAAAAGTGCAACAGCGCGTCACAAGAACATGAAAGAACAAACAAGAAGCTACTGGCATAAATACCACATTTCCTATAGGCTCAACCTCTTGTATTGACATTAATAAACAACAAAAAAAAATGCCCTATACAGTGTTTAACTAAAAATCGTTACCTGAATGCCATTGATAGCCTCCAGACCCCAACAACTACTAAGTGAAGATTAAACGGGTCACCGGCCGCATGGTAGGTTCTTTTTATGCCATTATTTGCACCAATATTTCCTAAAACGTATTTAAAAGCCTCTTTGAACAAGCGAAACTTCGGCAGAAATCTACATATAACAATATGTATATTTTAATCTACGCAGTTGACAAGTGTATAAAAACTATTTATTTACACATCTTCGGCTAACGTAAAACAATTCGAAGCACCCCTTCTTCGTTTTACAAGATTTCTTTTCCGCCAGTCTCGATGTTCTTCTATTGCCAAATGACATAATACAAGGAAAGGCCTGATGTGTACATATTTATCAATATAGCTTGATTATTTAATAACAACATCTGAAAATAAAACCTAGTTAACACCGTACATAATCAACGCCTTGAAATATTTAATTTCAAAACAACAGTAACACAGAAGTAATATAGAGAATTTCTTAACAAAAAAAATGAGTTCATTAAATAAGTTACTAACGTAAAGAATATGCTTTCTGTTCATTTCGTTTGTCATCAGCGCAGTGCTTAGCCCTAAAGTTAGAACTTGGCGCCAAAATTCAGGCAATTCTACGCAGGGTTAAGTTAATTCTATATAGAATATAGAGCGTGACAAAAGCACCACTTTAATAAAACAAAGAAAAAGTAGTTTATTTTATGCAAAAGTTTTGTTTGGGTGTTTTATGCAGTTTAATTAGATACGCGAATTAGTTGTTTACTAACCTTTTTCTGGAGTAAACGAAAAGAGTTATTAAAATTAGATTTATCTCGTTTTGGTTGCTTTTTAAGAGTGACTTATCTGCAGTTACCTGTGCCAGTGGACGTAAACTTTCTATTTGACTATGTATGTACGAATTGTCAAAATATAATTGTATCGTACATGTGTATGCATAGTTCAACACAGTGCTGCATTCATTTGATTGATTTGATTCATTTAATATAGAACAAAATTCATCTAAGCCCAAAATTAAGAAATATAAGTTAGAGAGAGAATGAATATGTACTTATTTATACATTATTAATAGTAACAAATGAGAAAAAATCAAATATGAAGGAGGATTTTGATTCAGTTTACACTCAAAAATGTTTAGCAGCTAGTAATGTAATATAACGCTTTTCATCTTACTAACGGGCAAGACGGACAGATCAAGTAAGTGGTAATGACCGTTGAACATTTTACACATTACACGAAACGAACTGAACAACTCATAATTGGTACGGCATTGTGGTAGCTACAAGAGCACAAAATGTGATGTGAATATAAGTTCTAACAAAGCCGGCGAATAAACGTCTCCTTTTAGTAGCTTAAAGAGAAAGATTACACCCAACATTTCACGCCTTTTTGCAAGGATGGGCAGGTCAGTAAGCTTTAATCTATTATTATACGGTAGAAGAGATAGCCCAAGATTCCATCCCAAACACAGTCCAAGAGAACAACATGCATCTATAGCTAGAGGCGTATACAAGCACTCGTTAACGTATGGGTCCTTGAATTCTTTAGTCCATCTTTTTATAAACCCTAAAAGGGATCTAGCTAACTGAGACTTCTATATGACTATCAAACTTTAGTGTTGAATCAAAAACAACTCCTAAGTCTTTGTAATTGCGAACATTTTCCAGGACATCATGTAAAAGACATCTTCTTATATTTTTTCGAATTCATCGCCATACCATTAATTGCATACCACGAGCACCGGTTCTCAAAATCAGACTGAAGAAGTTTAGGATCATGTATTGACTCAAAGGAGACGGACAGATGTATATCCTTGTCTGTTAACGTCTCCACCTGGCATGTGCCTTAATCAGGCGGGTTGTCTACAACCATTGGCAATCAATTTAGTTTTTTGAGGACCCCTCAAGGAGAGAGACAATCCCCATTGAAGGGGTCCTCGCTACCCTGAGGTCCCGCAATAGAAAATGGATTTGGGCCAAATTCTCATTTAGTGATTTACGGCAAGGCCTATCTAAGCACCTCCCCGCGAAATTTTGGGGCAACCACAGCCATCACGAATACTCCCCGAAGGGTCGTACACAGCAGTCAGGCAAGAAGGCGTTCGTTCGGCATTCCGATGGGTAGTGTGCATCTTCCTGCCGGAGCAATAAAGAAGAGGGACAGCTTAACGCCGTCTGCAAACTTTAAAACACGGGAATGTTGAATGCGCTCTAGATTGTCATTCACGTATAAAATAAATACAAGCGTGCTAAGATGACGCCCCTGAGAAACGCCAGAAGTGACGACAATTACTCTGGATTGACACGAATTCAGCACCCCCCGTTGGATACGATCAGAGAGATAGCCACTGAACCACGCAAATATACTCTTCGAAAATTCAAAGCGAGGTAACTAACAACCTATGATCAACTTTGTGGAAAGCTTTGAAAAAGTTTGTGAAAATAACATCAGTTTGTTTATGACCGGAAAATGCTTTGTAAATTAGATTACAAAACTCCGCAAGATTGGTAGCAGCTGATGTTCTTTTTAAAAGATCGTTGCTGACAATGCGATATAATTGACCCTAAAACAGGAGTAAGACTTTTTGCTACCTGTGATTTAAATAGTTTGAGTAGTGCACTAAGTTTGGCAATTCCCCTATAATTCTCAATAAGTTTTCGAGTTTTATAAGGAGGTAAAATTAAACGACTCTTCCAGACCGAAGGGAAGTAACCTTTTTTCAAACAAACATTAAATATGTAGGGGGAGAACTTAGTAAATCAGGACAATGTTGGAGAATAGTAGACGAAACGCCATCAGGGTAATTAGAAGATTTCAACGTTGACAATGCTATAAATATTTTTTCATCTGTGAAGGACATAGATGGAAAAGTATCAAACGAACTTATCGAATAAGGATAATTATCACAGGAAATATTTGAACCTTGGTAGACTTTCCCAAAAAAATCTGCAAAAAGGTCAGTTATTACAGACGCATTGGATAATTCGAAATTTCCAAACCTCATAACGGATGGAAATCCTTCTACCTTAGCTTTAGAATTTAAGAATTTAAAGAAGCCCTTAGGATTTTTAAGAACTTTACGTCTGGTTGCTTCAATAAAATTGGAATAACAGGTTACTTTCAGGTAGTTATAATCCCGTCTAGCGCTAGAGTGCAACATATACACTCTAATCAAGCCGCTCCGAGTGCATTTGCTAAATAACCTACTTTTTTTATTATTGACCATTCGTAAATTCTTGGTCTACCAAACAGAAGATTCTGAAGTGTGACAAAACTTAAACGGTGCCGAAACCGGCAAAACGCCGACTGCAAATAAAGGATAACGAATCATCAATATCTTCAGAGGGTAAGTTCCAGTCAAAGCCACACAGCAAGTCCCTAAGTTTGATGTAATTCGTTTTACAAAATAAACCGCTAATCAAATATGAGGGTAAGCAATGATTAATCGCAATTAACACTCCCTCACTAGTTTTGTGCAATCTGTCATACCTAAAGATCTTAAAGTCCAAACAAAAATTCTCATCATCAAATATCCCCGGCTTAAGTCAGGTTTCTGCTACCACAATTTAATCAAAATTAATGGAATTTACGAACGTATTGCGTAATTTCGCATTAAGACCACGGACGTTCTGAACTGGGTTTTGCTGGATTGATGTTCTTTTGCCGGCGTACAATTTTTGCAGTAAAAATGTCTTGGGGCCAAACCTTTGTCGACATAGTACGTGCGAATAGGACTGCCGGAGCAATAATTTTGAAGAAAGCAATATCTCTCTTACGTGAACTTAAAAACGCTGCATTTTCTCTCATCATCCTCTGAGAGCTTATCAACCTAAGTACTTCACGATCGCTTCTTTGGGGGTACTGGACGATAACCGGGATATAAAAAAAGATGTTCTTGCAGGTACCAACACCAATTGACGGGAAAGTAAATCAGTGGCGGTTCCCTCTGAGTTGTTTAGTAGCATCTCCACGGTAGACACACAGTCCTTCATCTGCTCGTTCATCTGCTCGTTGACCCCTATCCCTGCTACAAAGACAGTATCTGCATCGTGAGAACCATCCGTCTCAGCTAAAGGTGCCACGGTGATTGATGCATCAAGCGATGCTAGCACAGTCTAGACCCCCGATCCGCCATAACTTGCAGCAATAGTTATTGCTAAGCTCTTTACTGCCTCACCATAGCTAACCCTTGGGGGATTAAACGTTTCCAGTGAGTCCTTATTCTTGCGCAGACCCAAATCACGAGATAAATACTGAGCCACGTCACTCATGGCTGAATTGGGCGACGCCAAAGCAACTAATTTTACCGTTGGCAGGTCAGCTCGTAAACCATACTGGTAGAAGAGAAGAAGAGAGAGAAGTAGAAGACACGTCCAGTAAATATAATGTAAAAAAAGTCTACAAATAGCTGAATTCAACCTCCTATTCTAATTGAGCAGTGTAAACGGAGATTGCCAGAAATTTCAATAAAAAGCAGCTTCACAAATGCGTTTTTTTTAGATGTAAATGCGTTTGTTTAGAAATGTCAGATGGTGGTAAACTCATTTTGTTTTTTTCCAAAATATATGTAAAATCCAAACGGAAGCTTCAGAGACCCTATAAAGTATATATATTCTTGATCAATGTGAAATTATGAGTTGATTTAAACGTGTCCGTCCGTCCGTATGTTTGTGTGGTGTGTGTTGGTGGCACTCTCCTGATCGCAAAAATGAAGATATTAACTTCCAATTACGTAGAAACATTGGAAATTTCTACACGCAGGTTGATATCGAAAATGGGCTAAACTGGTCTACGCAAAACCACGCAATGGAGCTTCAACTGAACGCAACTCATTTTTTTTTAACAAAAATTTGTGGATGTTTGCTCGTTACTCGGAAATTATTAAAGTTAGGAAGTTAAAACTTTCCACATTTGGTTTATGAGATACTTTGCTTTCTAGGTCCAAAACTGGAACCAATCGGCCCTGGCCACATAAAGTTACGGGTAATTAAAATTAATTTTTTTCACTTTCTTGAGGTCTATCGGTTGTGTATCATAAGGCAAGCAAGATAAAACAATTAAAACTGTTTTGAACACTCCTCAAATGACGATATATTATCTGCCTAAAAATGGGTTATTTTTAACATGAATATGGTATTCACAAAATTAAATTTTTCTTAATAATACCAGCGATATGGGTATCAAATAAAAAAACTTGGAGAGTAAAATGCGAAAAGCATAGTGGTGGATATTCGAGGTTCGGCTACCGCCGAATGTAACTTTGTTATTTGCTTAGACAATAGTGTCGATATGTCTACTTTCCGAAACTTGGTTAAAATGTAGTCATTTACTGTCTATATATGTTATAAATAAATTTACAAAGTGTGGATTTAAAGGCTGCCGCATAACTTAGATTATAAATTTGCTTGATTAAAATGTTACGATATTCTTTCTGGTGACTGAAATATATTACACACCAACCATCCGACATACATTTCATTTCCTCGATCAATCTATGCGTTCTTTTACGGATTTAGTCTTGATTAATATTCAGATGCTTATTTCCGTTTTACAAGTTTTAAATTAGTTCCGTTGCGATCATTTACTAGTCAAATTTTCTCTAGGTTCCCAAACACTCACTCAAGAAAATTTTACAATGGATGACAATAAAGCTAACTGGAAAAGTACTCGTCGTTTTCTTACTAATACTTGCAATGGCTAACAAACGTATGTTAATTTTATATAGCAGACGCCCAAAAAATTTCGCGAAACTTATTTGTTTCGACTTCGCACCGATGTTCTGAACCTAATTAGAATCAGAAATTTTTATGGTGTGGGCAGTTGAGTCGTTATCATCAACAAGTCGATTACATAAACACTTACGCGTCTCTAGTCAGAATTGAAACTTTCACGTTTAGAAACGCATTATGAAAGCGTAAGTGTTTAGATAAAGCTAGAAAGCCACTTTGAAATATTAGCAAACTGCTGTGTAAAACCTCAAAGTTATTATGCCAATTAAATATCGAGATGGTATACTTTTTCTATGTAGTCATAAAACAAACATTTCTCGAAAATCATAACATCTCTTGTAAATCTCTCCTGCGAGAGAGCATATGGTTAGTTCTGTGATAGTGCGGCTCATATTGATTACAGTTCGTGTCTCAGAGGAGGACTACATAAAGTATGGCGTCGTTAAGTGCTTAGTGCGTCAGATTTTCTCAAGAAAGTCTGCACGTATGGATAACATCGAAAATGTAGCTTTAAAAAATGTTCCTAATGAAAGTTTACGATTTCTTAGATGCATAATTAACTCTCGTATCACGCTTTGGAAATCGGCTACTGTTATTCCCATTTGTAAACCAGGCAAATCACCAAACGTTGTTGATAGTTAGCCCTCTGAAGGGTTTAATAAAAGCAAATTATTAAAAGCAATTTCTGAGAAAAATATTATTCCAAATTAACAGGTCGGTTTTGGAAATCATCATAATACTTCGCATCAGCTAGTACGCATATGCCGCCATGTTAAAAACAAATTTGAGGCTAAGCTATCCACTGGCTTAGTTCTTTTTGACGTTTAAAAGGGCTTTGATTCTGTTGGTATGATGGTCGAACATTTCAGCTTCTTGAAGTTAAATTGATTCGAAGGTTTTCATCTGAAAGATATTTTTGTGTTTCTCTTTTAGATGAAATTCTGATTTATTACCTATTCCTGCAAGTATTCCGCAAGGATCTCTTCTGGATCGGATTTTGTTTTCCATTTTCTGTTAATGTCTTAATGGTTGTCACGTTGCTTTATACGCCGATGATATCGGTATAGACTCATAGCATGAACTTGGTCGTGAAATAGTTAAAAAGTAGCAAAGTAGCGATTAGTATTGAGTAATTGTTGTTATAATTCATTCATTAATAAAATGAACAACTCGTTAAAGTTGAATCCAAAATGCTTCTTTATATTTGCTAATTCGAACCCTGGGTTTCCTACGTTCATGAATTTTAATTTGTATCCCCCAGTCTCTCCGACATTTGTGACGCGTTTGCTAATTTCTCGTGTCTTGCGATTTTTGGTAAGATTCTACTTACTTCTTTAACACTCTTATGTCTTAGAAAAGGACACTTTCCCGAATTCCTGAATTCTTTTCAATTCCCCTCCATAAGAACGATGTCAGGAAAAATATTGAAAACTACAGCGGGATCGCTAAATTGGACGGTCTTTCCAAATTATTCAAACACCTTTTCGGGAACAAACTTCGACTATCACTGGTGTTTATTTTATCACCCTCTTAACATGGTTTTATTAAAGATAATTATAACAAACCTGCTGAAACTTATTTGCCGTATTTATAGTGGATTCTCCAAGTGTAAACAAACTGATGTCGTTTACACAGATTTTTTCAAAGGCGTTCGATAGGGTTAGCAATGAACTATCCTTACGTAAGTTATATTGTATCTAATTTTGTTGCATGATTGAAGTCATATCTAACCTGCTGTACATAACGCCTATTGTTTAATTCTTGAACATCATCTCTATACAAGACGGATCTGGCGCTCAGCAGGAGTCTGAAAGAACAGGAATTCGATACTTTTTAGTTTATTCATTAACGATCTATTATATCTATTATATTCTATTTACAATCTTCAAAATGCTGCTAATGCTTGCAGATGGCGTCAAGCTATTTCATCCTCATTTGTTTTAACACACCTCGTATACGCAATCATTAATTGATTTTTAATTTGCAGGTTCAAGCTTGCGTGAACAAGGCGAAAGCTCTGGTGGGATTTATTTAGCCTTGGTCGTATGAATTTAACGATCCTCGCATTAGTAAAACATTGTTTATCACACTTGTCAATTCTATATTGAAGTATTCTGTTGCAGTGCGATCCCCGAGCTACAAGTGTTACGTTGACAAAGCATTTTTACCGTATGAGAGTCGTCTTAAGCTTATACGTCTTCTAATCATGGAGAGCGTTATTCGCCGGTTTTATTGAATAAGAAAAATATTCACATTTACAAAATAAACCCGTCGTTGTTGCCTTATAAAGCTGCTATAAACTCGTACCAACTATAAGATGAATCCACTCACTTCGAGTTACGTGTCGATCGTTTAACGACGACGGCGTCTTTTCTCAAATTAAAAAATGCAATTTTAAATTAAAATGCCTGACAGTTTCTCTGTGTTGCTTTTGCTATAGTTTAGTTTTTTTATTATATACTTTTGAATATAGAACTGTACATTCTAACTTCATTAGGCCTACACAAATGTGTAACCGCTTGTTAGAACATTCTTAGTTTTCTTCTAATTTGGAAATTTATGTTTTTGTCACATAATTAGTAATTACTAGCTATTCATTCTTATGAATTGTTGTCATTAAATAAAAAAAAAAAATTAATAAATATGTAAAGATAGGCAGGCAGGAAAGCTAGGACAATACAGGATTCAAGTTCTTTCTTAGTTGTTATTGAACAGTACTCTATCTTATATATTTATAATTAGTGTCAATACTATGTAATTTAACTTATTCAATTTATTTCAATAAATACTAATAATAATAATGATATATATTGTATGAATTCTAATATTGAATCTATAATGACATAGATTTAAATAGTTATGTAATATTTTTAAATAAGTATGTAAATAGTTCATGCTAATTTCTTTCTACAATAAAATGCGCTTTGAAAATGGACCTAAATTAGTAAATTCAAATTTATTAATCTGTTTTGCCCACTGAAAGACCCATATCCCAAGGCCAACAGATCCGTAAGTTACCAAGTATGTTAAACGACCGACTAGTCAAATTGTTCTTTTAGGAGGTAGGGTTTGCTCATTGTCTAAAAGAAACTTTTTAACCTAACAACCTTCGTGGGATTTCAAACACAGAAGAAATGCTGAAATCTGCTCACAGCCCATATCCCTTGGATTGGCTTGCCAGACATATATAAGTAGACGAAGTCAAGGAAAGAGCTAATTTTTCTATATTTATATTTATCCTAGGCTTGCAATAATTTTTTAATTTTGTATGTATACGTGTAAATATCTAGAAGAGCAGCAACCAGTAGAGAGCTGAAAGCAAAGGGTTAAATGAACGAAGTAACGTTGCAGACAAATACAAAAAAACAAACGTCAAATGTATTTTACTTACATTTATTAATTTTCTATAATAATAATACCTTTAATAATAGAGATATTATCATTTTTTGCTTATAATTCTTTATTCAGCTAAAATAAATAAAATTCGAATTCAATTGACTCTTAGAACTAGATCTTATGTAATTATCTTATGTTATGTTATTAGTAAATATTACAAGGTATAAGAGAACAAGTCAGAAAGTCATATTCGGCGGGGGCCAAATCTCGCACCACCACTATGCTTTTCGCATTGTACTCTCCAAGTTATTTTATTTGATACTCATATCATTGGTGTTATTAGGAAAAAAGTAACCGCACATCTAACATATTTGTTTTAGAATTAATCCATTTTTAAGCAGATAATATATCTTCATTTGAGGAATCTCCAAAATAATTTTAAATGTTCTTGTTCGCTTTATGATAAATAATAATAAAACCTTAAACAACTGAAAAAAATAAAATTTAATCGCTTGTGACTTCGTGTGGGCATGGCCGATTTGAAGTCGATATCTTCGTATTTGCGACCAGAAGAGTGCACATAGACGGACAGACATGGCTAAATCAACTCAGAATTTCACGCTGATCGAGAATACATATACTTTATAGGCTCTTGGAAGTTTCCTTTTGGGTGTTACATACATTATGAAAAAAAAGCAAAATAAGTATACCCCCATCTCACAAGATTGGGTATAAAAATAAAAATGATGAAGAAACAAAAAAAACGAAATTCATGCATAAGTAAATAGCAAAAAAAGGATGTACACATCAATCACAGAGACACACTCGTAGCCAGTAAATATTGTGAATTTTCCTTCCAGAAAGCCATACTGAAATGCGGAAATATAAGATTTAAAAGCGCTAACTAATTGTTAAGTAATAACTCATTCCAAAAATTTAGGTATCACAGTCAACTTCTCAATAGTTCTCGACGAGATGTCTGTTTCCTTATTTGTAGAATAAGGAAGCTACTCTTTCAACACAAAGGGAAAACAACTGTTTTCAAAAATTTAGATAACACTACATAGCTCATTAGAGTATAATTTGAGTAAACACGATAGATTGCCAGCAAGCCCGGGCACCACGATTATATTTTAGTGACCTTAAACCTTATAACAAATCATTTTACGACCCAATTTGGAATCGAAATCGAATTTGTGATCTGATATGAGTAATTATTAGCTAAATCGAAATTAGCGATAGAAAAATTACTTCGAAAGTATTCAACAAAGAGATTCCATTTTTCAATTTCATCAGAGGAGTAGGAACTATTTAAAGAGCCGAAGCTGGAAAAGGGAAATAGCCAGGTTTACCACAATATAGGTCGAGAATATTAGGAGTTCTATATTCTCAGAAGAAAAATCGAGTCAGTTTGGCAACTGATCGCACTGTTATTGCACTGTTTTCTATTGTCTTATTGCTTTATAGCTTTTTACGCGTTTGAACCCTAATTATTTGTAAAGGTATAAAGATATAAGAGTGAAAGAGTTATATTAATTATACTGAAATTTTGTTGTGATTTTCATTTTGGTTCTTGCGTTCAGCACTTGTGCTCTTGATAATAAGTCTCTTTCGTGTTTTTTTTTCTTTTGGTGATTACAGCTTTTCTCTTACTCTTTGTTTACCGTTGCTTCAGTAGCGTGACATTTTCGTCTAATTTGAGAGATAATTTTTGTGATGTTGTTTTCCCTCTTTTGTTTTGGTGTTTGCAAGTTGGTTTTGCTTTCTCTTGTTCCTTTGCTCTCTTGTTACAGTGTCGACGTAACGGAGAAGTTTAGTTAAATTTAGACTTTGTAGATAAATTTGATGGAGTGGACCCTCTTGAATTTGCTTTTTTTTTCTTTTTTTTTTCCTCATAATCCACTTCTATTTTTTTTGGCTTGACATGGAGTGTTTATATACACTATGTCGCGCAAAAACTGGCGCGGAATCTAAAAGATTCGTTTCGTGTTGGCTTCGAGATCGCTTTTGCAAAGTGTGCCGGTATTATCGGCCGTGCTGCCGGCGCAGTCGTTGACCCCCCGAAGGGCTTATGATGGTATATCCTGACTGTAGGAAGCGGGACATAGACTTCTACAAATTGTTCACGGAGACGAGAAATGGTTTCTCTGAATTGAGTAAAAATCTCGGTTCCTTGTGGGAAAAGTTTGAGCTAATTAAGTGTAGGTTTGATAAGTGTCGTTTTATCTTCTTCCCAAGCTAGCAAAATTACAACTCGTAGCGTAGCGTCTAGTACATCACCTCTGATTCGTTCTAAATCTGATTCATTGGTACAAGCTAGCGCTCCCTCTAACTCTAGAATGAACGTGAGTGTTTCCGATATTCCTGAGTCGGTCCGTAACAAAATAGTTACAGACAAGCCAGCAAGACCTTCTGGTTTAAGCCATGCTAAAGTGGCAAGAGTATCTCCTTCCCATGCCGTCACTCACTCTAATCAGGCGTCATCACCTAAAAATAATAAAGTGCAAAACAAATCATCTTCTCCCTCTGCCTGAACGCTGGTCACCAAACTGAGCATGTCGCTCAAGCTGCTCGTGCAAGTGTGGTAACCCCCTCAATATTCTCCCCATCTCATAACGCCCCAGCCGCGTACCCTACTGTTCCTTGCAGTAGTGAAATTTGCTTGACGGCAGTTCCTCCCAGGAAAGCAATATTTGTGTCAAGACTGGCACATGAAACATCGGTGGGTAACATAAAAAATTATCCCGCGGCGAAAGTCCCATCAGCAAACTTAAAGCGCGTTAGCATTTTCAAAATGGCTCCTTCTCAATCTAGAGCAATCTCTTCTTTTAAAACACTACTTCCGACTGAAAACAGTGATATGTTGTTAAATAGACCACTGTGGCCAGTAGGATCTTTAATTAAGGAATTTATCCCTAGAGATCCTCCCCGTAATACCAAAGCAATAGTCCTGTCACCTTCAAAAACTAAATGTTTCTTCAGGCCCATTATATCTCATTTATCAAAATGTTAGGGGCCTAAATTCAAAAATTCGTTCTACTTTCCTAAATTCAGTAAGCACGGAGTTTTTCTGTTTGGACGTCACTGAAACTTGGTTAAAACCTGATCTACATTCATCGGAACTTTTCCACAATTCTTTCCAAGTCTTTAGAAATGATCGAGTGAATCGCATTGGTGATGGTATATTAATTGCCATATCTGCGTCAGTCCCGTCCAACTCAATAGAATTTCCCACTTCTCCTGACGTTGAATTTATCGCCATTCGACCGAAAATGCCTAATAAACACCTATTTATAACCTACTCCTGTATTCCCCAAAACTCTGATATCTCCATATACAAGAAACAGGCTGCCCTCATTTGTAAAGTGGCCAAGCGGGCTAGACCCACCGATTTGGTCGTTGCGTTGGGAGACTTCAACTTGCCCCAAGCCACTTGGTGTAACAGTGATAATTCTGGCTGTTTGATTCCTACTTCAACATCTGATAGAGCTGTTGTGTTCTTTAACGAATTATTTGATCATAATTTAGTTTAATTTAACCGTACCCCTAATTGTAATGGTAGACTGCTTGATCTCTGCTTTGCCAATTTTCCTGAGATTAGTGTAAACCGTTGTCCACTTTTTAGTTTACCTGAGGATCCTTATCATCCATCAATGTGCATTTCCTTTCATCACAAGTATGACGGTTCTTTGGACTGCCTTAATGTTCCAAATCAAACTTTTTCAAACAAATATTATGATTATGATGATGATAAAATAAATATTGTATTGCTAAAATATCATCTTTTACATGAGGCTTGATTTCTCAACGGGAAGTATTGAAAGCTTACGGTCATCGTGCTACAATACAGATATTGCTAGTGGAAGTAGACAACTTGTTGAGCACTAAAGAGGCATAGCAAAGTTAAGTGTCTTGCCTAAGTTGTTCGAACGAATTGTGACTCAGTATTTGACCTTTGCCATTAATTCGTATATTTCTCCACACCTGCATGGCTTTCGGAAAGGGCAATCCACGTCACTAATTCGTTAGAGTTTACTTGTCATGTTTTCAAGGCTTTTTCTAGTGGCTCTCGCACAGATGTGATATACACTGATTTAAGCAAAACGTTTGATATGGTTAACCATAACTTACTTATCTTTAAACTCCAAGCCTCTGGCTTCCCTTTCTATTTAGTGAAATGGATAAGCTCTTATCTGCACAATAGATCTTTCAGGGTTTTGTTTAACTTCATTACCTCGGATGAATTCCCCGTTATGTCTGGCGTACCTCAAGGAAGCCACTTAGGTCCCATTTTATTTAGTTTATACATTAACGATCTTCCATCGGTGAATAATTCCGGGCAGATCTTAATCTATGCTGATGATGTGAAACTGTTTTCTTCCTTCTGTGTTGAATCGCAATCACATCAGCTTCAAGGTGACTTGAATAATTTGGTTGCATGATGCTCTTTAAATCTTCTGAAACTAAATCTAAATAAATATAAGAAGCTTTCTTTCTCAAGGGGGAAGTCATTCATTACTCAGTATTTCATAGATTCGCACAAGTTGGAGAACGTCGGTTTGTTTACACATTTAGGCGTTCTCTTTGACCATAGGTTACATTTTAACTTGCATATTGAGCTCTTGTGAAGCAAACCTAGATCTGCTGTTCTATAAAGAGGTGATCCAAAGAGCTTGATGATCCTTATACTACCAAAAGTATCATGTGTTTGGTTAGACCTATACCTATACCTCTGTATGCCTCTGTTGTGTGGTCTCCTTCATATAGGTGCTATGTAGATTCAATTGAATCTGTTCAAAAGCAATTCTTGCTGTTTGCCCTTAGGAATTTGGGTTGGGATCCGATTGCCTCTCTTCCCCCTTATGAATATAGGTTGCTTCTATCCTTACCGTCCTTACCGTCCCTTCAGAAACGTAGATTGGTTCTTGGAGTTTCCTTCGTAATCAAAGTAATAGATAGTGCTACTGACTCGCCTTCATTACTTGGTAAAATAAGCTTTAATGTCCCTAACCGCTTCTCTAGGCAGTTTACCTTGGTTAAGTTTAGTCAATGTAAATATAATTATGAGCTGTTTAACCCGCTCAGAGTTGTTTGCAACAACCTAAATGACGTCTATCACTTATTCTCAATATCGGACTCTTTAAAGTCTACTAAATCAAGATTGCTCAATACACGTGATTTATCTATGTCGTGCTTAAACTAACTTTTAACCTTAATAAGTCATTATGATTGGAAAATTAATTGTTGTTAAGTGTTACCGGTTGCCAAGCTTATGCATGCTTGCGATGGCTCAGGGATTCATTTGCAATTTGGTCCTGCGCCGGTTGTGGGTGTGTCTCTGTGCTAGTTGTGTACATGCTTTTTTCTTTTTTCCTTCTTATTTGTTTTATTATACTTATACTAACTTTTATTATTTATTAATTTAAGATTTACTTTAAGAGTCAATAGAATTCGACTGTCATTTATTTTAGTTGAGTTTCATGTATAAGCAGAATAAACAAATAAATAAATAAATAAATAAATAAAAATAAGTAAACAGAAATTCCAAAATAAGCACTGCAAATAAAACTCTCTAATGTAAAGCTGTTTCTGAATCAATTATATTGTATGCCTGACCAGTACGAGGCAACTGTGCTTTAACCCACATCAGTAATTTACAATCGTGCCAACATAAATTATTGAAAATGATGGTAAACTTGTCTAGGTATTTTTCTACAAAAGCTTTATATAAGTAATACCGTACCGTAGGTAGGTTTGGATTAAAATTTGAACTTTCTATACGAAACGCTGAAGAAGACGAATTCTTGGAAGCAACGTTGAAATTGGCGGATAGAGGATATTTAAAAGAATGGCGATCAATTCAAAGAGTTTTTATATTTAGTGCCTCAGAAACTAAATCCACAACACCATAACGGTTAAAAAAGAGGTGTATATCAGAGTTTATGAACTCCTATCGAAAATATTTTAATTTTCTTTTTCATTGTAAATAAAAATTCTTTCAATTATAAAAGAATATATATGTAATCATATAATCAGACTTTCGCAACATGATTTTGCTGTAATGGCTCAATTTAACGTATTTGATGTCTTGCATCATCGCAGGAAGACAAATACGATATTTTTGTACAACCCACCACTCAATTTATTTGTAGTTTGTAATTGTATTGTTCTTAAGGTAGGTCAGTGAAAACCTAAAAGCTTCTTAGAGCATGATTTCTATATCTGAGGTTCAAAATACATTTTAGGAGCACGCCATAGAAAATTGTAACTACAATGAAAGTACATAAAAAACGCCACGTTTAAAAAAACGACATTTACACTTTTCGTTTACGTAGAACCAACATTCCAACTTATTTTGAAAAAATTCAAGTTTTTCAATTCAAGTTTTTCTAAATCTAAGCATAAATTAAAAAAATTTCCACAGACTCAATTGTTTAACAAAATGTGAGAACAAACAAAATGCAAAAAAAGCAAAAATTATTATTTAAGGACATTTTAGTAAAAATATATATAAGCTCTTGTATGAATCAGTAACAGTTATAAAACGTTTGAGAGCATTCACGTCTGCTTGGCTCGGTGGTAAGTAAAACAAAACCCCGAGCAAGAACTTCATAGTATGTTTTATTTATTTTGTTTCGTTTTATTGATTTTATAAAAATGCTCGAGGTTTAAGTTCCTAATCTCTTTTGAAATGCTTTATCTAATATCAATGAGTATAAACTTTTCGTTACTTTTTAGAAAGCAAAAAGTCGAAGTTAATATTATCACTTAACTAATAAACAAGTGTGTAGATTAAATCAAACAAAGGGATAAGTTTGGTAACCTACGAAAATTTGTTCACAATAATTACTGATTGTTAACTTCTTCTGTTATCACAATATTTTTCAGATTCATTGGCTTTTAAATCTGTAGCGCACCAGCGAAAAAGTATACAAAGCCGACGTGCTATATCGTCCTGATAGAAGATTCCTTGGGGCTTTAGCGGCAGACATCTGAAACAGAACTACATCTTCATTCTATCCAATCGAATTCGCGCAATGGTATCCAACTCATCAAAAACATGTCAAACAAACGTAGCCACGGGTAACTTAGGCTTAGCATGCATGAAGTAAAAAAATCGACTCAATTATAGGTCTTTGCTTATATTTGATCATTTTTACATGGCTGTTACCTACTTTAAGTATGATTAGTTATTGCTAATACAAATTTATTTGGCAGGAAGTAATGCCGTCATCTAGATTTTTCCATAATTCGCACTCTTAATATTGTGTTTTAATATAAAGCACATAAAATTAGCGATAAAAGCATTCACCATGTTTTTGCCCATTTCATCATAGCCTTACTTCACTAAGCGCTGTTTAAAGGACTTCAGTTCTTATTTGCATAAATGAGTACATTTTTTCTCATCTGTTGGCGTTCTTTAATATATTTCAAGTGTACAGAGGTGAGTTTTGTTGGCTTTAGCTTTTTAGCGATTTTTAGTAAAGCACAATTACAGGGGTTAGCTTCACATTTACGAATTGTCAATTTTGTTTATTTTTTGAAACGTCAAAAAAGTAAAGTGTGCGATACAACTCTTAATACTAAAATTATTTTCGTATTAGTTTATCGCTTGTAGCGAGAGGAAAGAAGTGATCTTTTCGTCCTAAAATATACATTGATACTAGGATTGAATGTGTATATTTTCCATTAAATTACTTAGCACATATTAATACCGTACGTTACATATATCGTAGAAAGTGAAAAATGAATATTATAATTCTATTTACACAGTGAGAATGCGTGTTTAGTAAATAACTTTTATTAGTTATTAAGAGCAAGTATAGTTATTTTGCCATGGAGATGTTAGGAAATTTAGCACTGACCATGTTTCTATTATTACTTGGGTTTTTGTTTTTATTTAACTCTGCTGAGTGTTGCAACGAAGCTGTATGTGCTTCAATTGTATCTAAATGCATGTTAATGCAAAGCTGCAAATGCGAACTAACAAACAGTACCTGTTGCAACGAATGTTTAATATGTCTAGGCAAGGAATATTACGAAGAATGTTGCAGTTGTGTAGGTAAGTAAGAAGAAAAAGGAAATAAAAGTCAGACTTTTAACACTCATACAATAATTATACCAAACACACCTACTTTATTTATACAATATCCATAAATGTATTACCTATGCGAAAATTGGTTTTATCTAAACAAGTACTTGCCGAAGATACGAAATATAAACATAACACTTTTATTTTTATACCAATCGCCAAAGCATGAGGAGTACAATGATTTGGTCAAAATGTTTGCAACGCCCAGCAGGAAACATCAGAGTCCAACGAAATATATATGTTCTTGATAAGCATCAAATTCTAGATCGACTTAAGCAAGCCCTTATGTAATGTCTGCTGTCAACATTCTCTTGGCCGCAAAAGTAAAGATGTCAAGTTCAAATTTGGTAAAAACACTGGAAGTTTCTTCACGCATTGTATTGAAAATGGGCCAAATCAGTCGACACATCTACAATACTATAGAAATAAGAAATTGGGTTTTTGCTCATTACACATAAACTATAGCAGATAATTGTACAACAGTTTGAACGTATATTCTATGAGCGACGCTGTACAAACCTGTAGAAAGATCAAAAAAATCCGCCATGCCTCCTCAATTTCATAGTGTGTCATAATTTTTATTCAAAGCATTTATGCATAACGCGCAGAAGCAAGCTTCAAAAGCCGCGTAAAGTATATTAATTCTTGGCGAGTTTCAAATTCGGAGTGCATCTATGGCCGTCCATCCATATGTTCATCTGCCCGTCTGAGCAATTCTGTAGCACCCGTGGAAACATTCTCCCCTTAGTGAAAATGAAGATATCGCCTGCGAATTTGCAAAATAATTTGGAAGTGACTTAAATTTTTCCAAGGACACGTCTGTAACATCCACACCCCTATGCGACAAAACTTTTATTTTGAATATAGAAAAAATCAATCGCGCTCACTCCATATTGTAGAGCATGAAAATTTAATTCTTTTATTTTATTTGTCTTTTTTAGGATAGTGTTGGTGGGAATAAAAGATTCGGTCATGTCTTTCCTACTTGTTAATATTTTAATCAGTATTTAATGCAATACAATTAATATGTTAATAAAGGTGCATCTACACATTTGTTACTTTAAACACGTCTGTTTGTCGTTACCCATTCTAGAGTTGAAATTTGATATATTCCATTCATTTTTATGGTAGAAAATAATATTTACTCCCATTAATAGGCGAACATAGTTTCCTTTTTTCACGTAAGCATAATTTGAAAAAAAAATTTTCATAGTATATTAAGCTTACTCCGATATTCCTTATTTAAAATTTCTATCTACTGCTACTGGAAATATATAGTAATCAAAATGTGTTTACTTTAATTTTTCCGTTTCTCTAAAATAATTTAATATTTGTTTTATTTCCTTCTTTAGAGTTATGTGTAAAAGCAAATGACACGAGAAATTCACTGCTATCGCACGTAGAAGAATTTAATGGCATTCCAGACTTGTTTAACGTTCTTGCTTTTAGTGACGGAATTAACTACAATTGGCACAGGCTTACGTTCCCCGTAGACTTCGATACTATATTATCTGTTCCAAAGTTAGACAAAGATGTCAAATATTATTTAAGTAAGTATTGTTATTTAATAAACGAAATAATGTATAATGTATGTGAAATAATTGTGGCCACACTTAGAAATCAACGGTGGAAATCGCGACGAGGCAATTAAAGAAAGGGACAATGTTTTAACTGTGAACTGTACAGTGCTATTCTTAGATCAATGTACATCGTGGAATAAGTGTCGGCAAATTTGTCAAAGTACAGGTGCTAGCAGTTACAGGTACCAAAGCAAATGTGGTTAGGTACCAGTAACATTGTTGTAAGTGAAAACATTCATTTCCAGATGGTTCCATGATGGTTGCTGTGAATGCATAGGTTCGACATGTATTAATTACGGTTTAAATGAAAGTCGTTGCAGGCAATGTCCAGAATCTAGAGATGATATAGATGAAACTTTTGATGACGACATGTTAGATTATGGAGATGAGATTGGACCATTTGACGTCTAGTTTTGGAATCAAATTGTAACAATGTTTACATCCAAAAACGTGTATAATTATAATTATGTAAATAAATTAATTTTAAAACGTTATAGTCACTTGTCACTTATAGAAAAAGAAGGAAACAATTTCCTCAAAGATACGTTATAATTTCCCTTTATTTAGATCTTAATAATGGCGATTTTGTATTATGTTTCTAACGTTATTTTAGTTTTTTATTAATTCTTTCGTATTTCTTGCAAGAATTTTTTTAAATAAATGAAAATTTAATTTCATTGCGTAGTTTTATGGCATGTAGTGAACGTAATTATGTTTTATATTAAATAAAATTTGTTTATTTATGTATGTCAGTTTAAAATATAATTTCATAGTAGAAGAAAGGAAGAGTTGAGAACAAATCTTAATGTAACTGTCATCAAATGTATAAATAGTTACACTCCCAGGCTTATTCTGAGCACAATTATTTATAGATCACTAACCATACATTTCTGGAAAACAACGTTAAAACCGGTCGTGCTATCTTTTAATATCTTTGAGCTTTTTTGGTATTCTGCTGTTTAAACATAAAAATAGAGACTTCAAAAAGTACGATATACCTACTCTTCAGCAAGTTGTCGAGCATTTTAATTATAAGCACAGGTTATATTGCAATAATATAATGGGAAAATTTTTTAAAATGGAGGAAAGTAGTCAAAAAATGGAAGAAAAAATAATTGCAAAATTTTTTTGCAATTTTGGAGAAAATAAAGACAGGGGTTTAGAAAAGCTTTATTTTTTTTTTTTTGTTGATTTATTATTTATTCAGTAACTTCATTCGATTATAATATAAAAGAATGACAAAATATTTATGGTATAAGAATTGTTATATTAAACCAATTTATTAATTGCCGTGTTCTTTTGTTGTGCTTGTGTTTCCCTGTCATTGCCTTTGTCGCCTTTTAACAAATTTCGTATCCTGAAGCAGGGTAATAACAAAACTCTCCAATACCAATACCAATTTTGCGGTAAAACAGGGTTGTTAATATATAAAAATCACAAATAGAAGTGCAAAAGAAGAATGTAGCGTTACAAAATTGTGCAAATAGAAGGCTACTTATTAATACATTATATTTACTTTATTCTAATTTATTTTATTGTTTTATCAATTTAATCTAATTTAAGTTTAATGCTATTAATTTCAAAATAATATTATTTCTGCTTTATTCTATTTATTTGATTTATGCATGCTTTGTTTATTTATTCAAATGCAATAGTTTAAGTCAATAACGTAACAATAAGATACTTTAATCTAATTTTATAATCTAATTGAACTAATAAACCAATTAACTAATAACCAAATACCTTAGTTTAAAGTAATTTAGGAAATAACTTACTTTATAATTACGTACAATGTAAGATACTATGCATAAGCATAAGCTATATAATAAGAAGCTTTTGCACATTCATTCAAATCATAAAGAAGCATTAGAAGTATTTAATTCTATCAAGTTAACAATAAATTAACTTGAATAAAAATTAGAATAGCTTTTAGTGAATAGTACAAACAAAGCGTTTTACTACATGGTGGCCGTGTCATGACCTAAGGTAAGGCCAGTGTTTTGACAAAAAAAAGAGACTCGACGCCGTCCTCAAAATAAAAATAAAAGGCAAACGTTTTTTTTATATCACAATGAAGAAAATATATTTTAAAACTGAACGTATAAATATTAGGTCAAGACCCAAAGACAATATCCAACAGATAACACCTTTCTTTACTTAACATTGAAGGCAGACAAGTGAAAATTGATAGCCCCAACGCGAACGTCGCTAATAATATAAATAAAAGCCAAAAGTATCAATAGTACATAAAACCACCCAGTTAAAGTCTTTCCATTATTTATTACTGCTATAAGAAAAAGAACCTTAAGCTAAAATATATAAAGTAGGCAAATGATCTAAAAAATTAAAACTACCTTTTTTCAACGTTTAAGCGCCTGATGACACATGACCCACCTTGAAGAGAACTCCAATCAATCCATAAATAGGTCTCCAAATTGATCAAAAAACCTAATAAAGATATTTATAGACTTACTTTTAGGGGACTGGATGAGACGTTATTTCCATTTTCGGTATGGAACTTCAACTTTGCCGATTTTTTCCAAAATTTTGTGGGAATAGACAAATCATACGATTTTGCATGTATACATACAAACGAAACAAAAAGAACAGCGCACAACAATAAATAAATATATATCTAATCAATCTTCTTTATCATTAATCAACAAATAAGTTTGTTTGCTTTTGTATTAATTTCCCTATTTTAACTTTATTATAAATTTGTTGTTTTTTGTTGTCCTTTTATTTCTAAGACCATATGTTCTTGTTTATATTTTCCTGTAAAACAATATATTAGCGCGTTTGTCCATTGTGTATATCACTTGGGAGTTTTTAACGAAAATGAAAATGACACGTCATCCTAGCTACCCTTTACTAATTTTCCGCAAAATCGCATTAAAATATTTGAATTATTTTTTCTTTCGTTTTGTATATACGCTTCTTTTATCTTTTCCTTCAGTTTTTAAAAATTATCCATATATATCGTTGCATTATGCTTTGTTATTGCAAACAGTAACTAGAGAGTAGATCATAAATATGATGAGTCTTTTAAAGTCTCCGCATTGATGATTAAATACCGGAAACTAACAGATCACATAACTGGTTTTACCCTTGTTTAGAAAAGACAAATGGTTACAGGCTTATTCTGAGCACAATTATTGGGCTACTATTAACCTACAAAATATTACGATTTTAGTGAAATTGCCACCGAATCTGTGAGTTTGTAGCTTTGATTTTGCACAATATTAGCAGTCGATTTAACAGCACGGAAGTGACATAACTGAATCATGATCAAATGTACAGAAAACTGGGCTACGCAGCACTGAGGAAGAAAACACAACGATGCCGCGCTTGTTCGGGAGGCCACTTTTTGATAAATTCCAGAGTACTTCTGGCTTTATTTACTATTGAATGTATGTAAAGAAGGAATTGTAGTTTAGGCTAAAAATCAAATCCATCGCTAAATATAGACCATCAATTCTGTTCACATGTATATTATATGTAGGACGTAAAAGCGAGCTTGTACAAAATTTTAATGTCTTACTTTTATTCAGGTTAAGAGACATAAGATTTACCCTACTCGAAACAGCTAAGATTTCTAAATATAGCTTTAAAAGATTTGCTTTTGCATCAAATGATAGAGACAGATTCCACTATAAGCATACATAAAAATATACGGGTATTGAACCCAGACAACAATTCAATTTGAGTAAGCTATCCGGAAAACCATACAAAGTAGGTTTAAAGATAAGCAAGTCATGGATTACTTTATTAAAAACCTTATTAAAATGAGTTTAGCTTGCTGACCTTTGGAAAACCACTTGAAGATATAACATGACATCTCTAAAAGATTTATTACTGTGGGGCTACATTTTTGGAGAAATAACAGCATCAACTAAATTCTAAAAAAAGGGAAAACCAAATACACATTCGTGGCAGATTACCTGGGTCATGCAGCTGGCGACTGGACAAAAAATTAACAACAATTGTTTAAAATTTAGCTAAAAAGAGATTATCAGGTTAACGGATTAAAATATAGAGACGAATTTAAGTAATGGTAACTTGCTTATAAAAGGTTATATAAGCAGAATATTTGCGAAACGCAAAAATCAAAAGAATTGCAATGTATCTTGATACAAAGATTAGTTTTATAAATTAACAATATTATATGTGCGATATGTGTTAGCTATAGATAATTCTAATATGAATATATTTTAGAAGAAAATGAAATAAAAATATAATATATCGTTAATAAATTGACAACAAAATACTGTTTATGAAAAACGACATACTACAATTGCGTAAAAAGACCAAAAATTTATAAAAAAAAAATGCTTACCAAAAATGAAATACGCCGATTGCGCACAAAAAGACCAAAAATTTAAATGACTAATATATAGCTCTACTGAGAGGAAAGAAGATTTTTAGGGTTTCCGGAGCACTACCTATTATTAACTACGATTCACAGCAAGTAGTGGATGGCTTGAGCCTAAAGCGCGGCTACATAACCGCTATCGCGCAAAGCTATCTACGCGTGGACCAGTCATGATCAGACTTTGCAATATATGAGACATCTTAAAACAAACTTCGATTTATCTATGCAATACATAAAAGGAGTAAATAGGCTGAGAAAGACGGTGGCTTGACAATGGCAATATGCCGAAAATTAACCATTGTAAGCTATATAAATAAATTTTAAGCTAGCTAATGTAAGCTAGCTAAATAAATTTTAGGGCAACCTTGCCGTGCCAGTATAAAAGGAATGGAGGCCTTGAGTATTGCGTACGTGCCATACCTGAACCAGCTTGTACGTGACATGTGGGAGGTGTTCTATATGTTTGCTCACCAACACTCCTAGGACGGTTACAATCAAAAAAAATTGCACGTACGTGCCCCTTATTGAATATTCGGACAGACGATATCCTAGCCTGCCGAACGGGAATCCTACATGCCCGCAGGGCCTTTCAGTACCCATCCTGCTTGTTGGTCTCCCTTTCAATATACTTTCCTCTCATTATAAAAAAAGAAAATTTTAAACTTAACACATTTTCAAGAGGGACAACATATAGTATAAGATACTTTATGTACAAATATTTATTAGAAGCTACCAAAAATAAAATATACGATTCTTCGTGCTTATAGGACACGTCAATACAAATATACTCCGAAGACGGTACAAACACGAAACTAAGGTTGAATTAGTATAAGTAATTGACATATGCGAGTCAAAATTAAAGTCTCAATAATTTTTGGCTAACTTAACAACAATCAGCTCCCATTTATTGGTACATTCTTACCTTGACAGTACCGCGTACTGTCGCGACAGTATCGCGTACCCATTCGTCGGCATCGTCTAAATTGTACACTTTTCTTTGCAACCATTTGACGTACAATTCTTCGTATACTTTGTGTTTTATAGAAACTTCGTCCAATGTAGGTCTCATTTGTGGTTTGCAACCTTTTGCGGTACCTTTTCTAAAGCTGAATTTTTATGATTTAACTTCGACTTTTCGCGTCTTTCTCAATATCGCATACAGTAAGAAAAAAAGAAGGAAAAAGTTTCATCCCGAATTTTCAGCTCTTAAGAATTGGTTTATTTTTGTTTTATTTTTCTTTCAGACTATTCTTTACTTAAATTGAATTCATACATGTTTGCTTACGAATTAATTATTAACAAGATTTGTATTCCTCTTTCTTATTAAAATATTTTAAAATTTTTTTTTGGCCTTTCTTTTGATTCACTCTGGAAGGAATTTCTTTCTCCAATCCCTTTATTTTGGTGTTTCCATAAATACGTTCAGATTTGTATTACCGCACCACGGCGTAAAAAATGTTAAATTACTTTATTACACCTTTCTTATAAAATTACTTTTGTTATTGTCGCAGTACACTGAATCGCGGGTATCGACGATTATGACATGACATCGATATTGCCTCTGCAATACTATATTTAGTTAAAATTGAGCAAAGTCGTTTAACTAACACGCAAATACAAACAATGGCTGAAGTGTATTTAAGCAAAATTCGCGATAGGTGGAAATATTTATACGTTTTTTTTTATTAAAATATAATACCTTTCCATATGACAATAAGTGTAATTTTCAGATTATCATTAATTTCTAGTGTAGACCAAATTCGTAGTCTCTTTTTCTTTCAAAACACGTGCCATATTTATTCTGAGTAGTTTTATGTACATAATGTTCAAATCCCTGATATTATTTTCCATAATCTATTTATTTTTGTTAGGTCCTTTGCGCTTAATGTAACTTATATTATTATATATTCATAGACTTTCCATGGAAAATTCTCGCTAACTCAGCACTCACTGCATCTACTGCTTTCCGTTGTTTTACATTTTTTTGTTTCTTTTCTATTTTTAAATAAATTTATTTATTTCTTCATGACAGATATCAAAACCATCAAACTTTTAATTTTCACTTCAACACATTTCCCGTCGTTAACCTCTTTCTCATGCGAGAAGTTAACAATCCTGTTAAGGCATGGTTGCATTCTTTAAAAAAAAAAATAAATGCAACAAGGTTTGCTAAGCTAAAACCTCATATTACAATACTTGGAAAAGTAATACGTCAAATGGTAGAGTCCTTTATCAAGTTCAAACATCTAAAGTTTCTATAAAACGACAAATTAACTTAAACCTAAAAGTAATTAAAAAAAACAAGGAATAATCAAAAAGTCATTCTTAATTGTTTAATCCGCTTTCACAAACGTAGGAAAGGCAACATCAAGGAAATTATCGAAAAGATCAATCTGAAAATATTCAACGTATGAAGACAAACTTAAAAATGTCATCCACCGCAGTGAAAAGCGGAAACGTGAAATTTCTCGATACATAGCACTTGATTTAAGGAAAGAACGTGAAAAATGCATTGTAAATTATTACCATTACTTAAAAGGCGGAGTAATGTCATATATACATTGTTATACATTGAATTATCATTTTTTATATTCTAATTACATATATATTCACAACACCTTGTGATATTAATGTAGAAGTAAAATTTGGAATAAAATAAAGTATAGAATTGTTTTATTTCGATGTTTCGGACACATGTCTATATTATAGAAATTTATTAATGCCAAAAGAAATGTCTCCCCATTTTCTCCATAAATGTTTTTTAATGCGTCTGACTCTTCTAATGATTATAAATAATTAAGTCTGTTTCAGCTTCTAAACTGATCATTTCTGAATATGACGTATTACAAAGATTAAGCTCATGAAAGTAGAGTTGTGCGCAAAAGCCTGATGGCATCCCATTATGTGTTCTTACCTATGATGAACTGTGCGGTGTTATGTCAAATATTTCCCGTCTGTCCCTTAAACCTGGCGTTTTCTTGTCGTGATGACAGAACAAGTGTATTATTGCCATGCACGAATGTAGAAATAGGCATCTTGTCGAGAATTACTGAGGAATTACCAAGTTGATTGTTTTACCAATACTGTTTGAACGATTTGTTGCTGATCAAAAAACATCGATTTCTCTGTTACAATATGCCTTGCTGAAAGAAAGATCAATAATATTGAACCTTTTAAAATTTGTCATGTTTTCAAGACATTCTCCGGTGGCTCACAAACTGCTGTCTTATATTTTTTTCTTCACAATAGATCATTGCTGGTTTTTTTCAACTCCATCATTTCTGGTCAATTTCCCGTGGCATCAGGAGTAGACTTTTGGTATGTTTACTACATCTCATCGTTTCCTTTCTAAAAGTGTTATGTTAACTCAATGGCATCACTTTGGAAGTAAATTTTGCTTTTCTCCTTCAGAAATTCAGGATGAGATCTGGGAATCTGATTGCTATTTTATGAAAATAAAATGCTACTTTTGGATCTTACGTTCACTAGAGATTCTAGATGTTTTCTTTTTAGCGTTTTTCTGCAAACTCTGTTTTTATGAAACTTAGTCAGAAACTTAGCCAATTGTTAGCTTTTCAACCCTTTTAGGGTTCTTTGCGAAAATCTGAATGATATTTATAATTCATCTCACTTTTATTCTCTGTTAAGAGTCGTATGATCCCCAGATTCCACATTCGTGTTTACTTTTTCCACAGTTTTTTGTTTTTTCATTTTTTTTACAACTCGTAAATTTAATTTAAGTTACACTTAATTTTTTAAAATTTTTGAATGAATAATTCATTTTTTAGCAGCTGTTTATATTTTGCTTTTGGAGCTTTTTTTAACAAACGCAACTCTAAAAGTAAGATTTATGATAACATTGCTTGATTTGTACTCAATATTAAAGGAAATTTGTTTGGCGCGACAGAAATTTTACTATCGCCAGATTTGACGTAACTTTGGCGGCAATTTGCCGACATGATTAGATTCTCTTTGCCATTGTCACCTGCTTGCGTGATTACCCCCGACAGTAAATTGGAAATAAAATAAATTCCAAACAAGATTGGTTACTTGCAAACAGGTGAAAGATAAGTAAATTATTTTTTTTTTTGTTATTTACTGCAATTGTCTAATTAATACTGTTAATCCGACATAGTTTTTAATCAATTTTGTATCACCAATGTTTAGATACATCATCATATGCTGTCGCTATCATTGATAAAACGCAAACGATCAACAAATGAAAACTCATCACTCTATCGGATACAATGGTGTTGTCACCTAAAGGCCTAATTCATTCTACTAAATAAAAAAAAAAAACAGATAAATTTTATTTCTTTAAATGTTATTATTAAATAACCAAGTAATGATGAGGAATATGTATACATCAAGTGGAATGGTTCCGTTGTTCATATAACATTATTTGGAAGTAGAATAACATCGAGATTGGCAGAAAGGGAACATTGTAGAACCGTAGAAGAGTTTTGCGGGAGCCTTCGAATCTTCTTACGCTCCCCGAAAATGTGTGAGTAAATGAGTTTATATAGCTGTAGACATCTATAAAAGTATAAAAGTATATATATATTTATATATGTTGCTGCATGTAGATTCTTGAATACCTTTATGGAAAATTGGTGCGAGTGACAGCTTAAGGTGTACCTACATAGGGTTTTTGTAGTCTAGAGACAATTAACAGCTGACGCGTAGCATAAACCAACATATCTTCTGCACTTTTAAGGTGAATTCATTGTATTGTGATAATAGTTATAAGGAATTAATCCGCATTAACATATTTATGCAAACTAAAAAGTTGGCCTTTATTTGTATAATACACAACTAGGACTGATTGGCAAGTAATTTTAAAATATTATACTTTCCTCATAGGTCAATTAACATATGTTGATGTATAAATATTTTATATAAAATAAAAAGATGTATTATAAAATTTAAAATTCAAGTTCACAATTCAAAGTTTTCCTAAGAGACGAACATATGAACATATGTCACTTCGTTCTTTCACTTTCCCATGATTTTGTTATTGATTGTGTCGTATTGTTTACTTTTAAACAAACAAAAATCAAATTTGGGCCGAAAGGGAAGCATAATTCACAACGAAATGGATTTCAACCTACGCCGGCCGAGTCACAGCTAGTCGACTAAAGGATACGTAGTCAGTAACCTTTAAGGGCTTTTTAAAGGTTTTAAGGGTTTTTTTATATATATTTACAGAAATATAATTTAAATTGCAAGTGTCGTAGAAATGGTATTTCTACTGGGAGGTCTACATAGAAACATCAACTTAATTATGAAGTCTCGTGCAAACATTTTCGTATCTTGGCGTTTTATTGGAATTGTTTTCACATTCTTTCATTAAAATGAGCCAGCGACGTTAATTGAAAAAAATTGAATTAAAATTTTTTTACTAGCCTTTATATACACTAAAGGATATTCACTATCGCCTAAATATATTTAACGCATTATGCTTTAAATCATTTCACCGCTTACCAACAAGCCAAACATTACCTTGAATGTAAGTAAGTTCAACAGTTTTCAACAAGTCGTGATACGATCCTAGAAATCAAGAACTAGCTGCATTATTTTCAGTATATGGTTTCAAATCTTACGCCTAAACACCGCATATACATGTATAAACGATATTATTAATATAACGATATGCACTACTCCGTTTAAGCCGTGCTTTCGTTTTCATTTAGTGTAAAGTCTTTCATTTAGTGCGGGCTTGTGAAAATATATGGGTTTCGTCTACCCGTCTAATTAGTTTATTATATATTATAAATATTTTAATTTTCGTTTATTGTAAGTGAAAACGTATAGTTTCTTACCACCTAGAGCACCATATTTCCTATAAACCCACATCTGGAATAATGATGTACAGAATCCATGCCAGTTCTTGCATCATTTCTGAAAATGTATTCGGTGATGGGTTAGAAAATAATCAGTCAGGCAGTGATAGCGTCCGGACCACAAGAACACCAAAATTGTCCGTGTGGTGTCGATGTTAATTGTGTTTTATTTACAGTGAGTTTCATTAATATTGGTTTTTTTCGCTCGACAAAGAGTAAACGCTTCTGAAACCTAGTCCATTGTTCAAACCTACAAATTTTTTTTACTATTTTGTTCTGCTAGAGAATACATATTAAAATATAAAAAAAACAAACATTATTCCAGTAGACAAGAAAATTAAATAACTTTAAAAACTCAAAAATATACCGTCATTAATATTGGTTTTTTTTATATAAGAAACGATACGAAAACAACAGCATATTAGAAATTAATATTTGCTTAATAACGACATTTAAACGTTTTGCCATATCTTGTATAATTTTTCTTTGTAGGAAACAGAGATTTTCTTGCATTCTTCTTATAGTCCATTTTTCAGTTCTTGGACGGAAGAGATTAGGAGTATATTCGCCTCTACTGAAGACTCTACTTTGCTTAAACATAGTGCTCCTATATGTTTTTGCAGATTACTCAGTTTTTCCCTTACTTAAGAATCCATTTTTTTCTGGAAAAAGTGAATATAAACTTTTAATGCATCACAACTTTGTAAAAGTGCACAGTGGGTCTTATTACCCAATAAATGAAGAAAAGAAATTGCATCTTTTCCACCTTAGCGAATTTTATTCATTAGCCGGTATTTTCAAATTCTAGAATCTCTTTTTCCTACTCCTTATCTTTATAATCTGGTTATGACGTCATCGAAAATCGTTATTTGCTTTGACCAATTACTGCAAAATGTTGCAATTAATCTTTCAAGAAGACGGAGAACCTAACGCGTATCCAGTTTACCAAATACGTTATCTTCGTAACATTTTTAAAAATTTACACAATACACATAAATCAAAGTACAAAATATTACAGTGTACAAACCCAAATTTGAAGTGACATTATATAAAAAAAAATGTGGTATACAAAAATTAAATTTTAAAAATATAATATAATATGTATATAATAAAATATATATAATATAATATATAATATAATAATATATATAATATAATATATAATATAATAATATATATAATATAATATATAATCACATGTATATAATAATATATATATAATATAATATATAATCACATGTATATAATAATATATATATAATATATATATACATATTTCAATTTAACATAAATCGTTTTTCATGCTTTAGATTGCATGTTATTATTTATAAATACCATATGATTATTTACCAAAGCGGGTGAAGACTTATAAAAATTTAAGACACTTTGTCTGAGATAACTGAAAATGCCTGCGCGTATTCGTTTCTTTTAATGTAGTTACTTTGAATATTGGAGCTCGATAAGCTAATGAAGATTTCATGTGTTGCAAAAGTTTGCTTTTTGCGTTTGAAACAATTTGAAATTTGTGAACGCGTTTTTGATTTAAAGAAAAATACAAATTCAGGCAATTCAGGCAGTACATATATGTATATACATATGTGTATATATATCTAACCATTTCCTTACACCTCGACGCAAAATATTTTTAGATATGTACATACTTTTATGTCGAAACTTATAACTGTGATAAGGTTGCTCAAAACATTTCTCATCTTCAATGTCGAATTTTCAATGCAATTTATAAAATACAAATAAATGCGGTAGCCCTACCTTAACAAAAAGTTGACTTTAGTCATTCCATTTTGACGTTTCGCGCCTTTTTTGTGACATTTGTTTTCTTTTGGGTGGTGGAATATATTTACATATATATGTTTTATTTCTTTACAAGTAAATTAAGCTGTTTAATAAATTTTTGAAATTGTTATTATCTATAATAGCAAGAACTTTCAAACTATTAACGCTATTAAAAAAAATAACAGGTTCCATATTTAACTTAATTATCAAAATGACCCAATCAAGGGAAGAAGTTTGTGATGGAGTACGAAGCAAATACGAAGATCTTTGCAGGGAACTTAATATGGATAGAGAAACAGAGGAATTGTCGTGGAATAAATACATTGAGATATCACAAAATTTCTCTTTAGATGTATGGAAAGTGTTTTAAGCTTATTCATTAAACAAATTTAAGTTCGAATTTTATTGGTATTTATTTAGGGTGATCCGTTGCACTGGTTTTGCTGTGCCTTGTACGCAGCTTGTCGAGGTTCTTATACTCCCACCGTAGGTGGTACTAATGATGTTGTCTTGGGCAATTGTATTTCAGTTATTAAACTTCTAAGAAGTTGCAACATGAGGTAAGTCCTTTCACTGTTACCTTCCCTAGCAGCCATAATTTTCAAAATGTGAAATGTTTTATAGTATATATGAATTTACATCTAAAATGCGAAAATGGCACGAAATGGCTAAACTACCAGAATCATTCCTAAACCAAATTAACAAAATGGAGCGTAGTTATAGCATCACATCAAATGTTTTTAAACGTTACGGAGACATATTCGAACAACTTTTTATAATACCACCAAATGAGAAGAAAAACTATAAATTTAGGTAAATTCAATAATTAACGAGGTGAAAAACAAAGTTAATTATTTTATTTCAGATCTGCCAAATGTCCATATAGTAAACTGTTTGAAATATGTTGGTGTCTATACTTATGCACTAAAAATCAAAATCCGGTTAGCCAAGTGACCGATATTGTAATGTCCTTTCATTTGCTAATCTGCTGCATCGACTTAATATATAGAAACGTTCTGGTGGAAAATCGTATAGATATTATTAACCCAAAGTTCATGGGTGTGCCGGATAAGTGGGGTAAATCCGATTTCAATGCTAACGTCCTTAGCGATTACTGTATAATTGAGCATTTATGTAGCATGACAGATGCATCTCCGGCCGACGCGAAAAATATGAAAGAGACGTTCAAAAGAATTGTAAAAATGTTCCTTGATGCCAATGTGTGTTAAATTATTCTTTCGTTATATAACGAATGCTTTTATTTGATGCATTTACTTGCAGACATTGTATGGTAATGATGAAACTTTTTTGGGCTTAGTTTCAAATGTGAATTTTGAACGTAATCTCAGATCTCTAAAAGGTGCCTACGAGTTATATGTTCTCAACATGGCTGAGTTAGATGAGCGTATATTATTAGATTATCGTAAAATGAATAATTCATGTAAGTAATGGTTTTAGTCCACATTTTAAAACAGTTTAATCTTCTATTTTTATATACGTCATTGGAGGACCTATACTAAATTTATTCTTCTGTTTCCAAAACGCAAAAATACATTTCAAAGATTTTATAAAGTATATAGAGCATTGATCAGTGCTACATTCGATTTGGCAATGCCTCTGTATAGGAACGTGCAAGATTGCGAAAATTGAAATACAAGAACCTATCAGCAGTTCGATATATATATATTTATTAGAGGAAATATCTACGGGGCTCAAAAGCATGCTTGTGTAGCTTTTATATGGAGACCTCGTGCTAAATGTAAATACAATAGTTAACATTTTATAACAGTTTCAAGCACCATTGCTTGAAAGTCTTTCAAATTTCAATATTATTCTACATACAAATTCTACATGAAGAGTTGAGTTGTGATATGTAACAAGTTTACTTAAACGTTACAAACTTCGACAACTTCCACATTAGACGCCAAACTGGCAGATTGGAGGCCGGTAAGGTTATTTGGAATATAGAGCTGATTAAGTAGTTGGATTATATTTTTCCATTTTCTTGAATAAATTTCTCAAACTCACCGCTGAAGATTTAATTTTTCAATTCCTCTCTTTATCTATATAATATTTCAAGACGATTGCCATATTTAATATCATCAGGTTCATCCTCAAATTTCTTCAGAAATTCTTTTAAAAGATTAACTTTTCTTTTTGTTCATACCCGCATTCGCGCTCTCTCACGAAAACTTACGTTCGTGCTTGTCCTAATATGTCTTTTATTTATAATACTTCACTCTAAAGGAATTGTCTTCTCTGGAATTAATGATGGGTATAGAAGGGCATTCTGTTACTTTCTTTTTGCATCTAAAACAGATGAGGTCAATTACAATCATTGAAAATATAATCTTTACCTACGCAATTGCGGCATTTTCGTTAGTACTCAACCCCTCTATTCTTCCCCTGCTTATTATACTTTTTTCTTGACGCATATTTGTAAGTTGGGCTTACTCAGCAATATCACGAATTTTTTTTACATTTTTAAACGATCTTTGGGGTTATCTAAATTCTTAGCGTGACACAAAATTGCTTAAAGTCCGAAACTCCGTCTGCAAAATATTGAATTAAATTTTCTTCATCTAATTTAATAGGGCTGCCGATTTCAATTAGACTATGAGGATATTTCTAATAATTTCCTCTGTCTTCCTTCTCGCGATTTCTAAGGATGAACTTGTCCATTAACTTATTCATAAGTTCGAGGAATAACAAATTAATAACAAGGTTTTCGGTTTCACGGCATAGATGACACTCGAGTTTTTTTAAACATTGTTGTTGCAATTGATACATTATCCATTTATCTAGTTTATTTAGTTCATTTTTATCGGGACAATCTTAAAGCACACTTTTTATTTAGTGTAGACAAAATTATGGCAGTATAAGACCAATACATCATTTTACGTTATTTACATTTTTATACGCCACGTTCTGCCGAATAAACGTTGACAGGCAAAAAGATCTTTGCTCCCTTTTTCTCGCTCACTACCTTAGTTGTCATGTGTCTGGAATTCAGCTCGGTAATTTTCCAGTTGGTTTGGAATATTTCCATTTTCCAGAGCTTTCCCAATAGCCCTGTATTACGTGTTATCAAAAATTCTTTATAAGTCAACAGAGACAACAAGCACCACTTGTTTGACTTTTAATTACGCCGTCTATGATACTTTATAGCTCATGAATTGCCGTCGAAGTTTATTTGCCGCTTTAATAAGCAAATCGATATTTACTTACTTACTTAACTTACTATACTTAACTTATAAAACTGTCTAAAGTTTTCTCCATTATGGTCATGAAAAAAGAACTGAGGCTGATGGGTCTGAATGACTTTAGCAGGTACTCATTTTTGCCCCCTGACCAGCTTTCTTGGTAAGCTTCCTTTATGATTCATCAAAGCGATTGTGCTTCAAGTTCAAACTTTTATATACTATGATAAGAAAGATGAACGATTCTCAATTTGCCGTGACTCCATGATTGCTACGATATCGAACCTTATGCGCTGACGGTCCGATAACGGAAGATCGTTGGACACGTGCCATGCCGAGATATAATAACTTAGGTTGGTGTCGGTCAGGGTCAAATCTAGCACTTCCTCCTTGATTATGTTTCTAAAAGTGTCTGACGAACACATTAGAGCGGGATATTTCGTCCCCAGGTCACGCTTTTAGAGCGGGGTCGTCCCAGTGTTTAGCATTGACACCATCTCCGTTAACCAATCCGTGTTCAAAACGTTTGCTGCCTTTATTAATGAATATTCTCTTTATCATTATATGTGAATAATATCTTGAATTTTTTTGAAATCAATATTTTTTACTGTGATGTTCATTACTTTATACGATAATCAATGAAATAGAAAACGCTGGTAAGAATTTATCTCAAGGACAATTTAAACTTTTATACTTACTGCACTGTATATGTAGTATATGTTCTTGACGGCCGTAATCTAAGACGCTTTAGTTACATTCTTCCGGCATTGCCCTTGTCCGTTCTTTTTTACTAAAACATTTGTAGTCGCAAAAATCGAACAAATTGGCATGAACTAGGTGAAACAAAAATCCGTGACGTTTTCCCACGGCCGTTCTCAAAGCCGTTATATATCAAAATCTGTCCAACTATACCGTAACGTATACAGACATTCTACAGATGATTAAAAAAGAAAATATTGTGAACTTTGTTAGTATAGTAGAGAGTAACCATGTTTTGAAAAGAAACCAAAATCTTCAGAAAATTCGGAATATTTTACGATATCACTTCACCACTAAATCGATAATACTTCACGGTTTTTTAAAAAAATCGTGGTGTTTATGGTAAAGAAGCTTTAAAAACTCAATAGCCGCAAACGGTTTGTTCGGGTGGACTAATCGTTCAAAAGTCGATCATATGCTTTAAAAATTGAAGAAAACCAACTCATTTTATCTTATGCCACCGTTGCAGAGTTAATTGCCGACCAAACAATGGTTTTAAACCATTTGCATAAGCCTGAATACGAAAAAACTCTATGACAAAACTATTATGACAAGATGAAGTTGCATAAATGGGGCGAAGGTCTAATGTGAGTTGGTTCGATTTGAACATTGATTCGATTCTCCACTGTCAACAACTACTGCGATTAAAGCGTGAAATTAACCTAAAACGTCCAGAATTGAGTAATACGAAAAGCGTCGTCTTCCCTCACGAAAATGCAAGAACCACATAAATCCTTAATGATTCAAGAAAAATTGAAAAATTGCTGTGAAGTTTTGATGCATCCATCCTATGACCCGGCCTTTCCCACATCCGAATATCATTTGTGTCGTCTTCTACAAAACATTTATTGATATAAAGTTACATCAAAAGAGGAGTGTGAAAATCATTCGTTTCACTTCTTCAAAATCCCAAACCGTCTGCGTTGGCGGCGTAGTGGTTTCATCAGAAAAATGCCAAAGTTTATCGATTAAAATAGCATGTATTTACTTTAACAAAATTCTTTTAAATTATACGAAACATGTTATAGAATTTTGGTGCGCTTTTCATTTTAATGGTGAAAAAATTTCTTACAATCCATTGCAGATGTTGGCCTAGACATTGGCAAGAATATTTTTGTCTAAAATTACCGTAATTGCCATCTGTTCAGTATACAACAAGTATACAACACATACACAATTGTACAAGTACTCCAACTGTTATATATTTCATTTTTTTAAAAAATTCAAAAAAATTACAAAGAGAAAGTAATAGCAAGTTAAAACAAAAGATTATCCGGGTGAATGGCTGAAGATAAACAACTTCGGCCAGCAAAGCAATGGTTATGGTTCGAAACTCAAGTGTGGTTAATTTTCTAATAAAGCCAATAGTTTTAGATGCTAGTGCTTTTAAAGCTTTAGTCTTAGAATTTATTTCTTTGGCTAAATTAACAATAATAACGGTAATAAAACAAAAGACATGGTATTAAATACATTTATAATTTCCGGTTTTTCTTTTAATTTATTGCATTTGGCATCTATTCCGTTTTGCGTTTAATGGTTGACATCAAACATGTACGTGACAATGGTTTTTATGTTCTAGTTTTGGTACTACACTCATATTAATGATGGTACATACGTAAACATATTAGGGTTACCCATATGTAATCAATTATTTTCGCAAGATACCATTTCTCATTAGTCCTGCGGCAACCAGACAAGTGTAAGCATACTTTTTTTTGGTGTTATTCTTCAACCAGTTTGTTCTTAATTTATTCACAACAATATAAATTTTTTTTGTAGCCGGACTTTGGACCTTCTGAGAGCCATATTCGTAATTGTGTAGTTTTCCATTTTAACGCCGGTTTAAGTGCCACGGAAACAACAAGCAAAATTTGCGACATATATGGAGATGTCTTGAAGGTCAACAAGTGTCAACGTTGGTTCAGAAGATTTGCTGCAAGTAATTATGACCTGCCAGATAAGCATCGAACTGGACACCTAGGTCAATTCGATAACGCCTTAAAATCGCTAGTGGAGTCTGATCCAAGGTTATCTATACAGGAACTATCAAGAAGCCTTGCGTCTACCTGGTCCACCGTGCAAAGGCATTTAAAAGAAATTGGCAAGGTACATAGACAAGGTAAATGGATTCCACACCTGTTGTCTGAGGCTAATAAAGATCTTCGGCGAACAATTTGTAATTCCATGCTCACCAGACTAAGCAGAGATCCTTTTTGTCTAGGATCGTAACTGGAGATGAAAAATGGATCCTTTATGATAACGTAAACAATCGAAACAGTGGTTGTTTGCAAACGAGAGATTTCTTCCAACCCCTAAACCAACCCTATCCCTGAGGAAGGTGTTATTGTGTATTTGGTGGGATTGTTCCGGTATAGTGCATTACGAATTATTGAAACCTGGGGAGACAGTTACTGCTGACCTGTATTGTCAACAATTACAACGGTTACAGTCCGCACTTATATAAAAAAGACCATCTTTAGTAAACAGAAAAGGTGTGATATTTCAACAAGATAATCCCCGTCCTCGCGCAGCGAAGATTACTCAAAATTAAACAGTTAGACTCGGAACTTCTACCGCACCCTCCATACTCTCGAGACCTAGCACCGTCGGACTACTATCTGTTCAGGTCACTGGAGCATTCGTTACAAAATAAAAATTTTAATTTCTTATCCGATGTCCAAACGCACCTTGAGTTATATTTTAAGTCGCGCCCACTACACTTTTTCAAGAGGGGGGTTGAACTTTTGCAGAAACGATGGCAACAAGTCACCGCAAACGACGATGATTACATTAACGATAATAAAGTAAAAATGGCATTTCAAAAAAACATTTTGTCTATGAACGCAAAATAATTGATTACTTACGGGTCCCCCTAATATTTGATTAGTTACAAATCTCTATGCATCTCTCCTTTTTAACAATTTATTATATATTCTTTACGTGAAGACATGTCAAATACAAAGAGTAAATTTGCAAACTCAAAAATAAAAAAGTATGAATGTGTGTTATATTGCTGTCAACTTCTTTCGACAGCATATGATCTTGCCGTATCGTTCTCATGTAGTCATACCTTGCTGCTTTTCATCCCCAAAGCCTTTTTCTCTTTTTCTATTCTTTCCATACCACAGCATGATCAAAGAATTATTATCGTACAAAGTGGATGCAATAATGTTAGTATGTTTTTACTATTATTTTCAAATATCATAGTCCTTGTTTACAGACTCATTAAGAACTCTCTTGGCGACAATTTTAAATTCTTAATCAGTATATTTTTACACCCCAGCAATGCTTGCAATATATTAGTTTTATTGTCATTACATTGCAAACTCAATCAGCTTCAGTTACCTGCTCCACCCTTCTTCCACATCTATTTGACTTTGAATAATGAAGTTTCGTAGTGGTTTCATTAATACCTAAATTTGTAGCTAATTTTTTAAGTTCATGTGATGTAAAAAGAACTTCATCCGCGACAATTTGCTTAGGTAATCGACAAATAAAAAATGAGATTATAAGTTTCTCACTAAATCGCGACGTAGGTTTCTTTACAAGCGAGATTAAATTCAGATATTTCCAAAAATGATCGCTACTAACGAAATAATCTCTTCGATTAATTTGCATTATGTCCATAGCAATATTTTCATTAACCCAAGATAAAAATTGCTTTGCTCTATTTATTGTCTTTTCCATGCCGAAACTCGTTAAATAAAGACATTTTAATTTATTATCTTGTAATTTGTGTATCTGTATTTCTTTATCCTCAAAATAAATAACTATCTTTTAAAAGTGAACTATTTTTAATATTTACACATACACATTTTAAATGAATAGGTAAATCTCCGCTCATCATCACTCTAACCAGTATGTTAAAATTTTTCCAACAATGCCAACTTCTATGAATGTTTATATAATTAATATAAAAATATCCTAGGCAAAAACGTAAACAATTAACGTTATATACTTCTAAACTTAATTTCATACCTTCTAGTTTCGCAAACGGCATCATATTACAATCTTTTCATGTATATACTAGCGGAAATATTTCTTTTTCTACCTGTGCTTATCTAGTCTCAGTTTCAATCAGTGTTCTAAATACAAAGTAAACTGGCTTGTCATTTTGTAATAAACGTACATTCAAATGTGGAAAACAACTTACGACTAAACGTATATTTTGTGAATGCCAAAACATTTCCAATGCACGAAAACTCGTTTTTGAAGCTTTTAACCTTATGAACATTTTTGAAGTACCTGAAGAACTTAATATCAATCAAATAGTTCACTTTATTAAAGCGACTAGAATAACCATCTAGTAAAAAAAAAAAATAACAGCGTACCGTTTTAGTTGCTATTGCGTATTCAACTCTTTAGCCCAAGAAAATATTTCTTTGTGTTGGGCCCTGCTTGTTTCTTTGCCTCCATATGAAAATAGATGGCTTGTGTTAACCTTTCCGCCAACTACGAAATGTACATTTATTCAAGGTGCTTCCTTTCTAATTAAATTAATAAATAGTACTATTGATTCACCGATATTACTTGGTGAGACAAACTTTAATGTCCCGAATTGTTTCTCTAGGAATTTTATCTTCAAGAAGCTTAGTCAATGTAGATATAATTAGAAGCTTTTCAATTCGTTCGGAGATCTTAGCAAAAATCGAAATGATATCTTTTACTTAACCTCAATATCGGATTCGTTAAATTCTATCAAATCAGCTCTCCTTAATACGCGCGATTTGCCTATGTGGTATTTAAATTCACTTATAATCTTAACACCTTAGTAGGATTCCAAAATGAACTGCATTTATTTACTTTTGTCTGTTGCGAAGCTTTTGGATGTTTGCGACCACTTGGGGGCTCACTCACAACTCGGATCTGTACCGGCTGCCGGGTGTGTCTTTGTGCTAGATGTATTCATGCTTTTCTTTCTCTCTCTATGTCTTTTATTTAATTATTCATGAATTCTTTTCTTATTCTTTTCATATTTTCATCATATTTTTTCTTTATTCCTCTTTATGGACTTTGTATTATAACTATACTATATTGTAATATAATAAGCATGTTTTAATTCCAAGTGTCAATTGAATTGGGCTGTTAATTTGATTTAACTGAATTTCATGTGTAAAAATAAAAAAAAAACAAGATTACAGTCGGGCAAGGCCGACTATTACATACCCTACACCACTTCGCTCGTTTTGGCAATAATACATCAAATAACACACATTATTTTATGCAAAGTCATAATTTCCATGAAAGCTCGCATATTGGAAGTTTAGATTTTCTCTCCATATCAGACCTTACGTTTCGTGATAGCGTCTATATATCTCGGGATGCAACAAAAATGATGTAAATTCTCTACCACTAATTTTTTTGCTGAAAGGCAACTATCAATTAATTTTCACCATAAAATCTTAAAAATTGAGACTTTTTCCGAAAGGCTTCTGGTTATCTGAACTATGATTAACCGTAAATTTAACCATTTTAGTAAGATCTTTGCTTTTAATTTATCCCATTTTTATTTACAAAAGTTACCTGCTTGCGTTACTCTTGTCTTTTAATAATTTTTAGTGCAGTGACAAAAGACTCCCTTCAAACTAATTTTAATGTTGACATAAAGCATTGATGATGATTCCACAACATTCTACTTATATCAAATTCCCAAGTTCGTAATTTTTGATATACCGCAAGTACTATTGCTTTCCTGCTTTTTCATATACTCATTACACGATGTATTGAGGGGCATTTTACTTCTCTTATTGGGGATTTCCTTTGCTCCTGTTTTATTAGCTTATTACCTTAACGAGGTACTATTGATTATATATCACCAGCCGTAAACAAATGTATGGCACTATGTATGACTCATTTTTGATTGTTATTAGTAAATTTTCTAAATATATATAAAAAGAAGAGAGATTTATTAATATCCGGGTTGCGGCTGTGACGTTTATTTTAACGTACATACTGACTATTTCATTAATTTCTTTTATGATTAACTTAGTTAACAAAATTTGATGATATTTACGTAACTAAAACGGATGTAATCGATTTTTAAAATATTCTTACTAAACGTCTCAATACGTGATTGTACTGATCCATTGCCTATCGCGCAAGTTTAACATTCAAACACAAATGCAGTGAATTTTTCATTTTTTAATTGTTGTTAATTTTTGACTGATTATGCCGACATTCGAAGTTAGGCGAATATGCAAAACAAAGAAAAGAAAAAAAGAAAGAAAGAAGAAATAAACTTTTCGTGGATACGAACTGATTCATATTTTGATTTTGCAAATATTTTAAATGTTGTTTAACATTTGTCTGTTCTTCCTTTTTTTTTGTTTTTTCTGTTAGATGAATCCGTTGGAATAAAAATTGACATACAGCCTGATATTAAGTCGATGATGCCAAATACACCGTACACACGCAAAGAAAGTTTGCCCAGCCGAGATGGTATATATGATCCGGTAGCAAACGCTACGAACAATGTCAAAAAATTACGAGAAATAGCAGGCATAACAGAACCTTCCGATTTCATAAAGTAGGATATATTTTAACGTTTTCTGCACTAAATATTTAGATTAGGTCAAACGTTACTAACTTTTTCCTTATTTAATTTCTATATTGATTTTTGGATTGAAAGTTATAATCTTGAACTTTATATAATTCTTTAAAATACATAATTAATTATTGTTTTCCATTTTTGCATGCCTTCAGGCAAGTTGCCGGCAAAGAGGTTTTAAATAAAATTGAGGACCAGTTGGTATTCATGTCCAAGTTATTTTACAATAAGTTTCCAAACAAGGAAGAAGCACCTAACAAATTTCAGCTGGCCAAATCGCTCTATCATTATTTACTGGACAAAATTCTGCATTTTGAAGTTAAAATTAGACCGATCGATCTCAGTAGTTTATTTCAAAAGGACACGTTTAATACGACCTTAATTGCCTGCAGTATTGAGATTGTACTTGACGCGTATGATTCCCCTTTGAAGTTCCCGTGGATTTTAGAGTGTTTCAGTATAAGCGCCTTTGAGTTCCATAAACTCATCGAAATAATAGTGCGCAGCCACGAAGGGATACTTAATAGAGAATTAATAAAACATCTAAATTTAATTGAAGAAACTTGTCTAGAATCGTTGGTATGGCAAAAATGTTCTCCGGTGTGGGAACTAATAAAAAAGGAACATGCAACATTACCTACTTGGTGCGAAGTCAAAGTAGGACACGTCGATAGCACTGAATTACAATGTAAGTGCATACGTACATATTTTTGTGTGCATAAGGTGGGATATTTGGTTTTGGACGCCTTTTAACCAAAAGCAGAAGTAGGAGATAACGTTAATAAGTTTCTCCGTGACTCACAGTCATTTTCGTTCGGTAGTGTCCCTTCTTATACATGCAATACTTTATGGATATCTCTGTAAGTTTAATAAGTCTTTCAAACTTTTCTACTATCAAAAATTATAGTGCAGTCGCCAATGCATTCGGCGTACGAGACTTTTAATACCAGCTCCTTAGCGAATGTTAGTGATTCCGTACGAAAAAACCTCTTTAACATTTCAAAAGGTACGATTTATATACAGGCGCCCCTTGTACAACGCGGCTAATTGGTATCACGTTGTATCGAAACCGTGTTATACGAAACTTTGTTCATTTATTTAAATTAAGATATAGTATAGAATAATATAATTTAAATTTAGATATAATATAAATCAACCTTGTTGTATTGAATCTTGTTTTATGTTATATCGAAATCGTTTTATACGAAACTTTGGAATAATATAAATCAAGGCAGTATGTACGGTATTATATCGAAACCCAGTTTTAAAATGTAAGGTTTTATGATAGCTTAAATTTTGTTCCAAACATACTTATAAACGAAGAAATACCTTAACTTCAATTTTCTATAAAAAAAATATAGAATTCAACATAATAATGCAATACAAAAATTACAAATATGTCGAAAAAATAATAACAACGGTTGCAAAATTAATTGTCATTCAAAATTAAAGCTAATCTGTTTCCTTTTTTCTCTCAAAATTCTCTTATTGACGATATAATCGAAATAAAAGCAAAAAGCAATTCAAAAAATTCAACAAAATACATATTCGATGTTTGGAAATCGTGTTATATCAATACCGTGTTATTATATTCGCGAATTTTGTACCGAAACAGTGTTCGACAAATACCGTGTTCTACAAGGGAAGCCTGTATGCGTATATATTTGAGTGTATGTATCTACATATAACTTCTAGCTAAGAAATTGTGTTTCACAGAAACCCTTGTAGCAGAAAATCGCAATCAAGACAGCCTCAAACAAGTCAATAAAGCGCCAATCAACAAACGATCGCGACCTCTGAAACTTTTTCTGAGAAAGGTAAGAAGGTTTTCTATGGCGTAATACATACATTTAAGATAGTGGAAGAGTAATCTTTTACCAACTTCAAATTTTTGTGTAGTTTTACCAGCTAGCCTGGCTCCGTATTAAAGAGCTGTGTAGAGAATTAGATCTGCACGATGAAGTAGTATTAAAGAAGATTTGGACGCTATTCGAGTATTCGATAACACAGAAAACTGAACTCATGAGGGATCGACATCTTGATCAAATATTCATGTGTGCAATATATTTATATATAAAGGTAAGTTAGTATTTTGTGCCTTTAACATGAATTGTATAATTAAATATTTGATATGTATAGGTTGGAGAAGTTAATGGAAAGCTGTTTAGAGATATTATGAAATTTTATAGAAAACAGCCACAAGCTGCTAGTAGCATATACAGAGAAGTGCTCATAAAAACAAAAGAATTTACGAATGCCACCGCGGAAATAAGTAAGTTTCAATGAATCAAATAAAAATTAATCAATTAAATCAAACAAATAAGAACATTATAGTCTGGCAAGGCCAACTGGTAAATATTCTACACCATATTGTCTAACACAATTCTTATTTTTATTATAAACCACAAAAATTATATCTTGTTTGTATATAAAAGCATATTTTTCATGTGCGCATTTGTGGGGAAGCTGTCCCAAGACGCAACCTAATATAGTACAAGTTCAATCCTTACACAGGGCAGAATCCAAAAATAGGTGTAGACCATCAAAATTTTGTAGAGGTTATTCTTGTAGGAAATTATTATGATGGGTCAATTTTGGTCGCCACATATTAAAACTTAAATTTTTCTACGAAGAATCAATTTTCGGGAAAATCCTTATTAAGGTAGGATCCAAATTTGCTGCAGTTAATTTTTTTATATTATATTAATATTATGTTATAATTTTCACCATGAAGCATTGCAAATTATACCTTTTTGTCGTATGAACGGCAGTTTTCGTTATATGAGAAGGGTTCAAAAATTGGCCCAGCCGGTCCAAAGTTTTCGTACCAATTTAGAAGACCAAACTGCTAGTACTTAGCCACTTTTGCCGAGAAATATTGAAAATTGCAATTTTTTCAGAATACAGCACTATATGGGGAGTGATTGAAAAAGTGAACTGATCCAAACCATTTTCAATAGCGCTTGCCCTTAGATCAAAACACGTCACTGTTCCAAATTCTTAAAAATTGCGAGCTGTATCACAAAAATACATGGACAGCCATCAGACGCACGGACAGGCTTAGATCAATCCAGAGTATGATTCAATTCATATACCAATCGATATAATAAAAGGTGTGTCTATCTTAAGACCTTCCGGCCCATACGACCGCGCTAACTTAATATATTCTGTACCACAAGTGGTGTAGGGTATAAAAATTCTCATTTCTACTAAAAACACATTTTTCACATATAAAAAATTATGCACGTTAACTGAGCCCTCCACAGGGCACGTCTGCTTTTAAAAGAATTCTGATACTAGCATAACCTTATTCCCAGCATAGATGGAGCTACTTCACTTACAGCTTATTTGCAAGATAGTTTTGAAAACAGGTTGGATTAAACTATATAATGGTTTATTTTTATAAACTGTACATGATAAGTCAGAGAAAATTAGCAATTTACAAAGTTTTGAAAGCAAGATCGTCATATTTGTCTATACTAAATTGATGCGAAAAATTTAGATCGGATGGGTCAATATTTTGAACCCCTTCCGTATAAACTCTTCTACGAAAAATAAGATTTTATGTCGCAAGGCCTAAGTTTTAAAATTTGTTATCAGGAAATTTGATCTGTAAGAGTAAACCTTTACAGTGCAATGAAGTCCAATTTTTCGTACTTTATGACGAAAATAGGTGTACAATTATCTTAGACGAAAAAAATTAATTTTGCTAAATTTTAACAATCTGTTCAATTCCCAAAGAGTAGCGCTAGATGAATTAGTATTAGGGTATTTAATAGAAGATGTTCAGAACAAGTTTTACATTCATCACCTTCACCACCAAAGAAACTAAAAAAAACAGATCCTCTATAATATTGAATGGTCGTGGACGACATTTCCATTTTTGTACAGGTAAAGCAGGACTTTCTATATAATGTATGGGAAAATTTGTAATTTACTCCAATTTTTTCAATTTTGTGAAGATCTTCTTAGTTTATTTTGTAGTATAGATGTGTACTTCGATCGATTCGACCGTTTTGAATGTTAATTTGTGTGTAAGAACTTTCAATATTTTTGTTAAATTTGAAGACGGAGGAACATAAATATGTATATCGATTTAGAACATGATACTAGTTAAAAATATGTATTCTCTACAGTGTCTCTGCATCGTACCTCTGATTATGGCAAACTTTCTCCTAAACAGAGAATCTTTCCAACCTCTTCTTGGTAGGCTTTGTTAATAGTTAGCAACGCTATATTATTGTCCAGAAAACAAGGCAATCAACCTCAAAATTAAAATGGGGTACATTAGCGATTTCAGTACATCTTGTACAAAAATTAACCGACAGTTACCAGAGAAAAAAAATGATGAATTTCGTCTGTGTAAAGAATTTAATTTGGATTAACTTTGATGTTAGTTTAAAGTTTTCACTTAATAAATCACTTGTCCGGAGTTCGAAAATAATAATTCCAAAATACCGTATTTCAAAAAGGCGATGAATACTTTTCATAGTGTTACTGTCTAGAATGCTCCATACGACAATGGCATTAATGGTGTATACGATCGATATCTTGAATCACGATTCAGATCACGATCAAGATTTTGTTGTTATTGTTTTATTCAGATTCAGACGTTAAACTCGTAGGAAGTTGCTACAATTCTGATCAACGGTACGCCACCGCTTTAAAAAGTTCCAAAGTGGAGAAGAACTTAATGAACGTAGCAAATCCACCTTGTCAATATTCTCGTCACATTTAATCATTATTTTTTTAAATCTTATATTATAATCAATCCAAATGCGATGCCTCTAGGTTAACCACTGGAACCAACAACTTTATATTTTTGCTGACAACAACAAAAATTGTATCAGAAAATTTTGAATAGCTTAATATTGAATTCCGAGTATCAATACAGAAAGACTTGAGACAGACTGAACTTTTATTATACCGATCGAAGCTTGTCTGTCCGTCTTGGTTTCTTGCGGTCTATGTATAGGGCGTGATTTTTTAGACATTTTGATTGAAAATGGTTCGAATCGGAACACTTTTTCAACCACCTCGTATATAATACCTTATTTTGAAAAGGCGTTTTTAAATTTTTTTTGTTTCTTTTCACCATGTTCATTTTACCTTTGCAGCACCTATAAGGATGCTTAAGAGACCCCACAAAGTACACATATTTCTAGTCAGCATTAATTTCTGAATAGGTTCAAAAATATTTGTGTGTCCATACACGTGTGTAATATCTGCAGTAACCGTTCTTCTATCTGCAAAAATGAAGCTATCGACTTCACATTCGGCAGAAACATTGAAAATTTTAACACATAGATCGGAAAATGGGCCAAATTAATAGACGCACCTACTGTGTTAATAGCCCAGGGACATATATGCTGTTGAGCTTTTTTGCCCATTACTCAAACTATAATAGACAGTCGATAAAAATTCCACGAATATTCTACAAAAAAAATGGAAAAATGAGCTACGCTCACCTCAGAGATAAATTAGATAAGATGAAGGTGATGAGTACAAAAGATTCGGACACACCCGAATATAATATATAACTCGGTTTTAAATAAAAATGTGCGCTTTGATAAGACATGAGAAAGCAATGCAATACATATGTATATGTGTTTTTAATATAAATTTATGTTTCGTCAAATTTTGTTAAAATGTTCTCTTTTTTCAGAAGTCTCTGCTGTCTACGGTGATATTATTAAATTCTATAATGAAATTTATATGCAGGAAATGACCCCTTATGCTTGGAATTTTAGTGAAAAACAAAAATTGGTAAGTTAATCAACGTGATAGCCTACGAAAATTTTTCCTTAATTTGTTCGTTTAGGACTGTGATTTATTGCTGTCACCCCACCCGAGTGAGAAGCCATCTATACCTCGTCAATTGTCAAGTAATCACTTTCTGTACGTGCATTCGATGGACAAAAACGAAAATGAAAAATATATTCAATCCCCAAATCAGCTGACCTACGAGTTTTGCCGTAGTCCCGGAAAGGTGATTAACGAAATATATTTCTTCGCGTAAATTTTAATGTTTTTCTATATCAGGACTTGGAGAAGTTGAACGCTATTATAAGCAAAGGAAAACGTACTTTGCCATTTGATACGATGGAAACTTGTTCCGATTCGACTTCAAAAAAGGGCAGAGGACTTGTTGGTGACGCTTTATTACAGATTATAAAAGACAGGCAAGAAGAACGTAAATAAAGAACAGTTGGTTTTCGGTAAAAAGCTTAATGCACGATTTCTGTGAATAATAACGATATAACCTATTTTCTTAATAATGGGTATTTCTAGCAAGCCCGAAGTCTTGAATAGTTAGGATATGCTGAGGAATAAAATTAACAAAAAGTAAATATTAGTAACATGCACGATTAATAGCAAAATGGTATTCGCCAAAGCCATGAAACATAGCAACGAAATATATAATTTGATTCTTCTTCTTCTTTGATTAATTCTTCGTATTTTTAGACACCCTGTAAGTTATATAAAATATTTCTTTCAAACACAAACACGAAGTTGTTTTAGCCTATGTTTCAAGAGCTGCTTTATTTTCAAAGAAAATTATGTCTACATAAAACTTGCTCCGATACTAGCTGTTCAATAGTCGTGAATATCATTAATGAATTTGTACATATCCACGCTTAGCTGATATTTAGTTATTAAAAAGTGCTTTTAATAAATTCAATTTAATAAATAATTCAAAATAAATTACTAGAAACGTATGATTCAAATATTTGTTAAAATCTTCATAAGTTTTTAATTTGTCGACATGACTCCTTATTTTGAGTTACTTGTTTTAAAATGATTTTATTTTATACATTCGATTACAAAATAAACGCTAAAATATTTATTCCCTTTACATGTATACTTAGTATATGATATAATAAATAACAATACTGCGTACGATCTGATCTGCAGCACCTAGAAAACAATTAAAAACGAATAACCAATAACTATTTCGCGTTGTATTTTTAAGTCACCTGTTATTACCCAGTAACAATTTCAGAAACATGGTACGCAGCAGTTTATTGTCTATTATGCCAATAAAGTGGGAATTTAGTTAATTTTTCTTTTTTAATTTATTCGTTCGTGAAAAGTACTATTAACTTTGAAACATATTGAAAAGTGTTAGCTTCTCCGGTTACGAGTATATAGCATTTCGGCGACAACTGTGCCGCTCAGTACGCAGAATACATGGTTAACAATTCTGAATATTTCCTTTGTATTTATAAGCAAAAATATATATTTTCGTCATTATAAATATAAACCACAGAATGTGTCGTACAACAAAAAAGAGTTTTTATATTTGCGTTTTGTCTGCAATTTTTATTTGTGGGACCAAAAATATTCACTGTACTTTGCGAATCAATTTTTTCTTATTTACACAACAACGGTCAAATGTTCTTGCAATTGAAAAATTTCGGACAATAACTAAATAGCTGACAGTTTGTACAAATTCTTCTTAGAATTGAAGATGTAAAGCAAATGTTGAAGGAAACATTTTTTTGGGATTGAGTTTTAAAAAAAAAGTTAAAAAATCTAAATTTATTTTTAATTTAAGTAAAATACTTCTACCTAATGTTAATAAATACTTGAGACTAATGTTAATCAATATTTAAAGCAGAGTGTGTTCCAATACTGCTTTGTCTCTCTCAAACAGGAGAGTTTAAAAGGTGCAGAATTTCAATAGATTCAATTAAAATGGAATATAATGATATTCATTCGAAGAATTTATTTCTAAAAACCTCATATGTGTCTTAATTTTTTTGAGATCGCTGGCGCTTTTTACTTTAAGAAAGTGAGAGCGCATATAATCCAAAAAAATACAGATCCACAAATTTCTTGCGCATTGTTTCGTAATAAGTGCGTACACTAGAAAGTGGAAAATGAGGAAAGTAAAGACGGAGCTGAAGTTCTTATAGGAATCTTTCAAATTAAAGTGGGAAAACACATGAAAAAAACATTGCTTACAACTTTTTGTGGGAATGGAAAAAACAGAATAGTAATATACGACGAGGTTAAACAAATCATTTTTGAAAAATATTGAAAAATGAGAACTCCGCAACCTTCTTCGTAAAGCATCTCACATTTAAAAAGCTTTGCGGCTCAGAACATAACCGATAAAAATTTGAATCGAAAAAAATAAATTTAACCTATATTAATGTCTACATCTAGAAACACATGTAGGATTTTGTAGAATCATTGATTTTCGTGTGGATTGCGGCCGTGTGAATTGAACTCAACATTTGCGTGGAAATGGTGTAGGGAACAATAGTACAGAAAGCGATGGATAGCAAATGAAAACAAATATTAAGTTGCTCCTTCGTCAAGAATGAAAGTCATTTAAAAGCTAAGTAATTGCTTGCCAGAAATGTTTTCATATATTTTTTATATCAGAGCTTACGGTTCAATAACTGCCAGAGGCTTTAGCGGTGTTCAACATTTGGACGACCGCTGTTTAACATCAAATCAGATATTCACTAGTAAAATACTCCACTGGACTCAAATATAATATTTTTGTATTTTTTCTAGTTTTTGCGTTATGTCATAATTTGGTAAGGGTGTATTCTAGAAGTCTATCTCTCAAAACCTAACAAAATCTTTCTAAGGTAAGGGAAGTTATAAAGCGTACTTTTGGTATATGGACATATGAGCTATATCTCATTGACTTAGTTTATTCTTACTTCATATCCAAAGAAAACAAAAAACTTTAGTTAACAAAAAAAATCAATAAAAAAGGGAAAATTGTTAAGCAAAACAGTTTGAATTCGTGAAAGGTAAGTGCTAAAAAATAACCGTTTTTCTTTAATCTATATATAAACATAAGACAGAATGTTTACACATATCATTTTACACAATGCTTTGTATATCGTCCTCAAGTTGCACATCTATTACACTGGGTATTCTAAATGCATAAAACTCAAGTAAAAACAAACAGAAAACGGCACATTAAAAATTTGCTCACAGCGCTACTCCACCGAAACGATTATCTTAGCATACTTTATTAGTTTTAGATTAATAAAAAGATTCTCATCACTACGCATGTACTGCACTGTAATGATACTGTCTTCTTCTGTCCTTAGAGTAAGTCCTCGTTATAATTGTAATTTATGTTAGATTTAATATTTTCAATTTGCCAGTGTTTAGATGTGGCAAATGGAACGTAAGTAGTCAATCACGATAAGGCGGAGATCTATTGTTTTAGGAAATAATACAATTGTTAACTTCGTCAATTAAAGAAAATGTACTAGAAACTAACTTACCTAATACCCTTAAACGAGACGTGTTCTTTGAAGCGGGTGTCGATTATTACATGGCAAGTATCCACTTCCTTTTAGCAAATTTGCGAATCTCTTTAATGGCTCATTCGGCTAAATGTATGTTACACTCGCGTGTCATTATTTTATTAATAGTTAGTTGGTTTGCTTGTTTATTTATAAGAAAAGTCAGCGTTTATTTTTGGATTTTAGCAGCCACAAATAAATATAGACAAAAATTTGTTTCTTTTTTCTGCTTTTTCCTTAACACAGAAATGATTCCAGCGAGAGAGATACGCAAATTTTACGTGAAGCAAGAAAACCTTTATCGTGGTAACTATCGATTTCGTCGCGAGCGAAAGCTAACTTGCAGATACGTGAAATATGTAAATACAACTAACAAGTATGAAGCTCAACAAGGCAACGCTGCACGAAATAGGACGCTTTTTTTTTTCTGTGCAGAAAATGTTGTGAAAATTTCTAAAATTAATTAAGGAAAACAATCTTTTTCCTTCATTAACTTTCTTTTTTCGAAAATTTCTCAGCTGTTTAAAGACATACATAATCGATTTGCTACAACATTCTCAACATTTTTGTGCTTCTACGCAGTTGGTGCAGCAGTAGCCGTCGTCACTAACCTCACTTTGTGAAAAACATACGTAGTTTTGTTGCGGCAGTTTACAAATCAACAAAAGCCTCGAAATCTCCGTGCTTCTCCGCATAGTGCGCAGCACTATCTGCTGTATTCATCATCAACCCAACAAAACTTACATTATCACCTCACAAATACTTCCTAAACCTATTAACATACTAGGCTTTTTGTCTTCCCTGTCGCTGTCGGTTTAAACAGTATCTGCTGATTTCATCATTGAAGTCAGTTGATTTTTTTCTTTTGCCAATAATCCAGCACGAAATTTAAAAAGAGAAATATTTATTCCTACCAACAGCCTTAAGATTGGCTTCAACGGTAACCTGATCCCTCAATATATAAAATTTAATTTTTTCAACATCCCGGTTGACTATTTCATCCCCTCTGTCAAACTATGCTATAACTGCGGCCATTTTGGTCACATCGAAAAATTCTGTGAAAATAAGGAAGGCAGACGCCTTAATTGTGGCAAGACACTAGCCTGTCTTGCAAGCTCATGCCTTTCAGTTAAGTGTTTGGGTTGTGGGTCGGAGGACCACAACGTAACCTTTCGCGAGTGTCCTAAAAGAAAGAGAGAAGAAAATTTAAAAACGATCCTAATCATTGAAAACACATCCTTTAGAGAATATAAGGAAAAATTCTACAACAACCCCTACAACTTACTTGACAACTATGACGAAAATTTCCCAGCAATGCAGGATAGCTGTGCATCCAGCAACATTAGGGACCCAAAAATAAAACGGGTATTCCTAAACCCATGCAAAGAACTCCTCACAAAACATAGCAGCAAAACATAGAAAAAAAAAACTCCCTTTCCTGCTGAAAAGCACACATTCATTGACAATCACAAAACTATTGAAATGGAAATGATATTGGAAAAAATCTTCAAAATTCTATCCACCACTCATCACGAAGCAAATTTCAAAACCATCCAGGAAGAAATAGTAACCCTCAAATCCGAATTTGATCTCTTAAAACAAGGTTCATCTGAGCTGGTCTTATCATTCCCCAATATCTCTCAATGACCTCCTTCATACAATATAACATACAAAGTTTCAGGGGTAATGCCCATTCGCTGGACTACTTCATCAATTCCAGCCGAACTGATATCGCCATTTTGAGTGAAATCCTTCTGTCCGGCGACAACATTTCCGATCTTAAAATTCCAAATTACAACTCCGCTTATAAATGTAGAAGTGACGGCTATGGAGGAGTTGCCATCCTTGTTAGGAAAGACATTTTCTTCAAACAAATTCCCTTTAAAACAGCTGTTGACATTGTAATTGTTAAAACTTCTTCCCTAAAACCTAATATTGTCATTGCTGCTTGCTATTCCAAACCTAACACTCCTATTCAATTTTTCCGGGATGGTATTAATCGCCTCCGTGATATGCTCGATAACTTTCATAATGTCATCATTGCAGGAGATTTTAATGCAAGACACCCTTGCTTTGGTGACTCTGTGTCAAACAATAAAGGCAACGCTTTGCATGAAATCATGGAATTCAGTAATTTCTACTGTCTAAATGATAACACCCCAACTTATGTGCACTCTACGACAACGGACGGTTGTGGCAGTGTTTTAGATCATACATTCACTAACTCAACCAATGTCAAGTTCAAACGGGAGGCCAAAAAAATATTTACCTTGGAAACAGTCTCCATCTTCCTATTCTCTTTAGCTCCACTTTTATTACTTTTTTCAAGATAAATGATTTTATCTCGAGAAAAAAACTCTTAAATAATCTCACGCAAGACATATAGCCTCAAGTTGAGTCCATCCAGTGCTCATTTCAACGAGAAATAGATAACGTGAAATCAAACATCCAAATCTCCGATTCTTACTCACCAAAATCTTTGTGGAACGAATTGTTCACTTCGCATTTCCGTAAAGTACAAGCATGTAAAAAAAAATTTGCAAAATACCCTTATATCTCTAATTTTGATGCGTTCAAGTTATCCCAAAAAGAATGGAAAAAATCGGTCAGAAAAGCCAAAAGAAGTCACCCTACTAGTCGAAGAGCTTTGCACAAACGGCAACACAAAACCTTCTTGAAATTTTTAAGTGGACATCGTACTACCAAAAAAAAAAAAAACAAATATGTCATCTGGGACACTCAAAACAACAAACCATACCTAGAATGGTTGAAAGCCCAAGTTCCCTCGACAAATGTTCTTCAATCTCCTTCATTTAACTCTCAGGCAGGTAACTTTTGTCCATTCTCACTTAACGAACCCATGCGCGTCCTTAAGTCAAAAAAGAAATCCACAGCAGCGGGTCATGACGGCATTAAATATGATATGGCAAAGGTCCTTCACGTGTCAAACCTTCTAGCTCTGCTCTCTGCAATAAATTATCGCTGGATGACCAACTTGTTTCCCACAGTTTGGCGTGCAATTAAAATAGTACCCATTCCTAAACCTGGAAAATGATCAAAGAGAGACTCACTAATTTTCTGAACAATTTACACCTGCTTCCCTCAAGGTCCTTTGCCTATCAAAAACACATTTCCACCGGTACGTGTCTAAATGAATACCTTTTCACGATTGCAAGTGAGAAAACGAATGGAAACAGGTAGTTAGGCTTTGCTTAGACATCAATAAAGCTTACGACTGCGTTGATGTAGGGAAACTAGATTAAATTCTAACTGATTTTAAAATCCCGACACAATGTAGTCAATGGGTTCTCAACTTTCTTTCCTCGCGAACGTTCGTGTTGGGTTCAAATACAGTCGAAGTCTGTGGAGGTCTACCTCAAGGCAGCTGTTTCAGTCCAGTTCTTTTCAATCTATACACAGCCGGTTTACATCGATTACAGGACAATACAGCTCATGTATTTCAATGTGCTGACGACTTCCCCATTATTTCTGCCGGAAAATCGTTAGTAGAAGCAGTCTATAACCTCAACATTAAAGCCAATCTTTTTTACAGACATTGTGCGGATTTAAATCTACTTTTCAACCCGGAAAAATCAAAACTCATCCGGTTTGTTAAGGGTCTCAAAAAAATTTTCTACATCACAGTCAACGGCATAAAAATCAGACAATCCTCCAAGTTAGACTATTCCTGAGCATTACAGACACAGCCTCAAAAACTGCCACACAGGCTCAAATGTCATCAAACTTTTAACCAACATTCACAACGGACTCGCACCGAGGAAAGCCTTAAATGTTTATAAATCTATTGTTCGTTCGAAAATCGAATATTCATACTCCACATCGTGCAATGCTCCTGCGTATACAATCAAAAAAATACGAACCTTTCAACACTCAATTCTAAGACGCTGTACTGGTTTGTCCCCCTCGACACCAATATCAATCTTATGTTCCATTTCACATGAGCTCTCCGTAGCCAATAGAATTTTTCTTGTAACTGTAAGAGAACTTCTCAAGGTAAAAATCTTTAAACCTGCTTTTTTTGACAAAGTTGTCTCCAAACATAATGACGTCTTCAGTAGTTACTCTAACTGTTTCAAAAAATTCAGTAACATCTTCAATAAAGTTAACTCAATGCTCTCTTGGAATAGTATTATTCACGATAAGTGCGTAGTGGAATTAAACTTACTTAATTCTAAAAATAATCGGTCAAGGTCCTGTCTTCGAACTGCATGTCTGCAAAAGCTCAACCACTTCATCGAAAATAATTTCAAAATATACTGTAGTGACAAACAGATTTAAAGGTTCTTTTGATTTCTTGTTTAATTTAAATTCTCTTTATTATTCTTATTACTTATTAATTTGAATTTTTGTTTACTTCTTCTGACCCACCTGATGTGTGGTCAGTAGCTTATATAATAAATTATTATATGCTAACTTAAGCAATTGATATAATTAAAGTAGGTTATTACAATAATGATAGCGTAAGCAATTAATACGATTAAACTATGTTATTACTAGAATTACGACTAAGTGGGTTACAACTAAATTAGGCTATTTTAACTAGGTTAGGTGTCATATTATGTTAAAATATGAACTTAGCATAAATTGTTAATCATGGTAGAGCGCGACAGACCGATAATGCTACAATACGCAACGGATGGATCTGTCAATTCGGACATTTCTAGTTTCTCAATCATACAATATCCAAATTTACTTTTAGGAAAATTCAAAGTTCTGCAAGAACTATCATCCACGTTCATTGAACTTCTGGCCATCTGGCAGACGATCCTCCTCGCAATTGAGAATAAACTGAAAAAATTTGTATGTTTTTCTTACAGCAAATCGACTCTGACGTTTATCAAGAATAAAGACCCATACAACATGTACGTTTTCGGCATTTACGACCTTTTTAAAGACCCAAGCATTGAAGAATGCCACCTCATCTGGATCCCAGGTCACAGCGGTTTTGGTATCAATGAAAAAGCTGACTTTTATGCACGTGAAGCCCGGTTTGATGGTATGGTTTTGTTTATAAACTACCCCCCCAGCGAGGCTCTCCTTTTAATCAAAAAACTTATCGTAAAAGAATGGAAAGATGAGTATCATGTTTTAGCTAGAGGAAAAAGTAACCGGCTTTTTTACAGAATCTACCCTTTCCTAACACCCACACTTCTACCAAAAGGAAAATTTACAACATGGGAATTTAAAGTACTTCACAGACTTATGTGTAATTACACTTACGACAAGGTATATTTTAAAATGATCAAAGTCTCCTCCACTGATTTTTGTGAAGAATGTAATATTACCGGGTCTGCCGAGCATTTCATATTTAAATGCAGGAGATTTGACATCCCCAGACAGTCTTTCAGTATTTTTAGACTGTAAAACAACTTATATGGAATTTCTCGTGCTGGAAACTTTAGACATTTGAAGCAACTGACTGCCTTTATCAAATCAGCTGATTTTTCTTTCTAAACTTTCTTTACTTATAACTTTGTCTACTAACACAGGTCACCTATACTTTTATTTCTCCGGCACTCTTTGCCGGATTGTCGACCGTACCATACCGTACTAAAGCCTTTGGGAATGATTGCGATGCAACACATTGCTCGTTTAACAAACATAACCATCACCAAAAAAATCAAAAAAAAATCAAAAATTATTCTAAAAAACGCGTTGTTCACGTAGCATAAAATCGTATTTACATCATCAATGCGTTGCTTTTTATGTTATTGGATTATGGGTCTAAATCGATACATACAGGTCTAATCCATTTCCATATGAAAATTATATTCGGCTGTGACTGAGTTTTTTATACCCATTACCGTTATCCTAAAAAAAAGAAGAAAAGCAAATTTCCATACTCTATAAAATTTAATAAAATGGCCGACATTTCTATTTTTGTAGAATAAAAGTGGAAAATGTTATTGTACATCCTGTGTAATTTTTAAATAACGTGTGAAAAACAGGGAAAGGAAACTTGTCCTCTGCTTTTATTACATAGGTGTGTTTGCTTGATCTTGTTGCAAATTTGTAGGCGATATCCTAATTTTTGCTAACGGGCGAATGCTAATCATTGATATACGGTGTGGCAGATAGACAGATGGGCGCACTAATATTTTTAAGTGGATTCCGAATTTCACACTGATCAAGAATGTACATACTTCATAGAGGCTTTGAAGCTTTCTTTCGGGCGTTGACAACATGAATACAACCTATCCTTGACGGTTATATACAATTTCTTTATAAAAAGCTAATTTTGCCGCTAATTCAAGTTGGATAGCGAATATGCTGTAGCCAAGTGAGAATTTGGATAATAGCATTTTAAATTTTTACGTTGTGCTGAAGATGCAATATCGTTTTTATTATTTTGCGTCGAAAATACTAATGATTGCCCCCGTACGATTTTTTATTTTTTATTTATTTATTTATTTTACTTATACATGAAACTCTAAACACAAGTGACAGTCAAGTTCAATTGACTCTTAAAGTAAATCTTAAATTAATTATTATTAAAACTTAATATAAGTGTAATAAAACAAAGAAGTATAATAAAACAAGAAGGAAAAAAGAAAAAAAAAGAAAAAAAGCATGTACACAACTAGCACAGAGACACACCCACAACCGGTGCAGGACCAAATTGCAAATGAATCCCTAAGCCATCGCAAGCATGCATAAGCTTGGCAACCGGTAACACTTAACAACAATTAATTTTCCAATTATAATGACTTATTAAGGTTAAAAGTTAGTTTAAGCACGGCATAGGTAAATCACGTGTATTGAGCCATCTTGCTTTAGTAGACTTTAAAGAGTCCGATATTGAGAATAAGTGATAGACGTCATTTAGGTTGTTGCAAACAACTCTGAGCGGGTTAAACAGCTCATAATTATATTTACATTGACTAAACTTAACCAAGGTAAACTGCCTAGAGAAGCGGTTAGGGACATTGGTCAAAGAGAACGCCTAAGTCTGTAAACAAACCGACGTTCTCCAACTTGTGCGAATCTATGAAATACTGAGTAATGAATGACTTCCCCCTTGAAAAAGAAAGCTTCTTACATTTATTTAGATTTAGTTTCAGAAGATTCAAAGAGCACCATGCAACCAAATTATTCAAGTCACCTTGAAGCTGATGTGATTGCGAATCAACACAGAAGGAAGAAAACAGTTTCACATCATCCAGGCAGATTAAGATCTGCCTGGAATTATTCACCGATGGAAGATCGTTAATGTATAAACTAAGAGAAATGGGACCTAAGTGGCTTCCTTGAGGTACGCCAGACATAACGGGGAATTCATCCGAGGTGATGAAGTTAAATAAAACCCTGAAAGATCTATTGTGCAGATAAGAGCTTATCCATTTCACTAAATAGAAAGGGAAGCCAGAGGCTTGGAGTTTAAAGATAAGTAAGTTATGGTTAACCATATCAAACGTTTTGCTTAAATCAGTGTATATCACATCTGTGCGAGAGCCACTAGAAAAAGCCTTGAAAACATGACAAGTAAACTCTAACGAATTAGTGACGTGGATTGCCCTTTCCGAAAGCCATGCAGGTGTGGAGAAATATACGAATTAATGGCAAAGGTCAAATGCTGAGTCACAATTCGTTCGAACAACTTAGGCAAGACACTTAACTTTGCTATGCCTCTTTAGTGCTCAACAAGTTGTCTACTTCCACTAGCAATAGCTGTATTGTAGAACGATGACCGTAAGCTTTCAACACTTCCCGTTGAGAAATCAAGCCTCATATGTGAAAGATGATATTTTAGCAATACAATATTTATTTTATCATCATCATAATCATAATATTTGTTTGAAAAAGTTTGATTTGGAACATTAAGGCAGTCCAAAGAACCGTCATACTTGTGATGAAAGGAAATGCACATTGATGGATGATAAGGATCCTCAGGTAAACTAAAAAGTGGACAACGGTTTACACTAATCTCAGGAAAATTGGCAAAGCAGAGATCAAGCAGTCTACCATTACAATTAGGGGTACGGTTAAATTGAACTAAATTATGATCAAATAATTCGTTAAAGAACACAACAGCTCTATCAGATGTTGAAGTAGGAATCAAACAGCCAGAATTATCACTGTTACACCAAGTGGCTTGGGGCAAGTTGAAGTCTCCCAACGCAACGACCAAATCGGTGGGTCTAGCCCGTTTGGCCACTTTACAAATGAGGGCAGCCTGTTTCTTGTATATGGAGATATCAGAGTTTTGGGGAATACAGGAGTAGGTTATAAATAGGTGTTTATTAGGCATTTTCGGTCGAATGGCGATAAATTCAACGTCAGGAGAAGTGGGAAATTCTATTGAGTTGGACGGGACTGACGCAGATATGGCAATTAATATACCATCACCAATGCGATTCACTCGATCATTTCTAAAGACTTGGAAAGAATTGTGGAAAAGTTCCGATGAATGTAGATCAGGTTTTAACCAAGTTTCAGTGACGTCCAAACAGAAAAACTCCGTGCTTACTGAATTTAGGAAAGTAGAACGAAGAAACATTTAGTTTTTTGAAGGTGACAGGACTACTGCCTTGGTATTACGAGGTCGATCTCGAGGGATAAATTCCTTAATTAAGGATCCTACTGACCACAGTGGTTTATTTAACAACTGCGAGGATGTTTCACCCCTTTTCCTTAGTCTGGGGCAGCTCAGTGGTCCAGGGGAGGAAAACACGCAAGACATTTACTTTTTCACAGGGGCTCTTTATTATTTTCTATGATTCACAGTTCTTTTCAATCTCATCCCGATATCTTAACGTTAAATAGAAAAAATAGTGAAAATACTTTACTTAACGCCTACGCCGCGGAGGCTCGCTGGCGTCCCGAGCGAATTTCACACGACCTCTCCATTTGAGAGTCAAACTTCCACACTCCTCGACGACGACTCACACTCGACTGACTCTTATTCTCTACCTTCACGCTATACCTAGCCTATTGTATTCTACTGCTATACTCTATCCATTTCTACCGTTAGCTTAATCTATTCCACTCTACTACTATCTTAGTCTATTCCATTCTATTGCTAGCTTAGTCTATTCTATCCTACCTTAACCTACCAGTCCCTTCCCCTCACCAGAGACGGAGAACCCGTGAGCCCAAAACGAGAGACGACTTTGGGTCCTCACACAACATATTACTGTTTTCAGTCGGAAGTAGTATTTTAAAACACGAGATTGCTCTAGATTGAGAAGGAGACATTTTGAAAATGCTAACGCGCTTTAAGTTGACTCATAGGACTTTCGCCGCCAGATAGCTTTTTGTGTTATCCACCGATGTTTCAGGTGCCAGTCTTGATATTGCTTTCCTGGGAGGAGCTGCCGTCAAGTAAATGTCATTACTACTAAGAACAGTAGGCTATACGACTGGGGCCTTATGAGGTGGGGAGAATATTGAGGGGGTTACCACACTTGCGCAAGTAGCTTGAGCGACATGCCCAGTTTAGTGACCAGCGTTTACACTCCAAGAGCCAGGGGGAGAAGATGATTTATTGTGCTCTTTATTATTTTTAGGTGATGCCGCGTGATTACAGTGGATGACGGCACGGGGAGGAGATACCCTTGCCACTTCAGCATAGCTTAAACCAGAAGGGCTTGCCGTCTTATCTGTAACTATTTTGTTACGGACCGACTCAGCAATATCGGAAACGCTGACGTTCATTGTAGAGTTAGAGGGAATTAGCAAGGAATTAAAGCAGACAGCGAATTGTAAAAATAGGTTTTTTAGAAAATTTAAGATTTTTTCTTTTGTTGATTTTTATTCTATATAACTAACAAAACTAATTTCATAGTAACGAGTAAGATGTACTTCTCATACTTAGACCGAATGAGTATTAAATTTGGGGGAATTCGAAAAGTTTTTTAAGTTTTTCGTGGACGCCAAGATAAAAAATAGAGGGTATCATTTATATATGAGCTTTTACGACGGTAACTCAATGAATGAATAATACCTCTAAAATTTTTTTTTGAGCAAATTTATTCCGAAAACAACTTGGCACAATCAGAATATAACTATCCTATTATTCTGTTTCTTTAGCATATGAAAGCAAAATGACCGAATAAATAATTGAAAAGTTTATTTGTTTATATATATGTGCTAATATGGTGTATGAAAGAATAAAATATAATCAGGCGCCATTTAACAGAGAGCAGCGTGTTGCGATCCTTCCTCACCCACGGCATACGAGCAACTGCTTCCGTTTCTTCTCTTTTGCCTTACAGCTTGGCTAACCTGCATCAAAATCGCCCCCGATTCTGTCCCGCTTGTACTGCTCGGAACCGCTTACTTCGTTTTCATCGACCGTAGGAGTGAGAATACCATGACTTCAACTGATCGCCCGCGTATATGGAAGAAAACTTTCTAGATGTTCTGGTAAAATCCGGAATGTATTCGAAAACGTCGATCTTTTCCTCTTTGCTAGCACTAGATCGCCCCAAGAAACGTGCCAACTCGTGTAGCATTGAAAGAAGAAACAGATGCTTAGTAGGCGTATTTTTTGCTTCTAGGAAAGGGACGTAAATGGCATAAATGCAAAATTCTAAATTGTATCAGTTTTATAGAATCGTATTGATGTTCGCTTCCTTTCGAGCAACCCCGATGTTGTTGTTTACTTGGTGCAGGCGTTAGTATAACCTTGGCCAAAATTCCGCATCCTTGGAAACAACGTATAGCTCTTAATTTTTTAGATTAGTTTATGAACATGCAAGTGGCCCGCTTTGTCGTGATTCTCTTGCGCTATTCACCAACGCATCGTTTTCGTAACCAACTAGTTTTTTTTTCCAACCGTTCTGAATAATTGGACATTTTTTACAGTGTAATCCTTATCGACCATTTTATGTCCCATATTTACCCAACGTTTTGTCCCTTTTATCGTATCATCTTGGATCGGATTCGCATATCTGCTACATCTATATCACTGTGATTGTCGGCAAGCAGTCTGCGTCAAACACCTACGAGCCACATACGCGTGGAATTTCGATGTTCAATTTCAATACCAAAGGCCACCCCTATGCTATTCTTGAAATTAGTTCCTTTTTTTCGTTTCCAGTTCGTAACTATGGAAATTATCCTCATTATCAATTCAAAAACGGCTAAAATAAGCGTAAAATAAATCGCCCTCATCCCGAAGACAAGAACGTTCCAGCCAGACCAGATATTATGCGATATATGAGTATAAAAAGTTATATGCAGGAATTGATGGGAGATAGGTGGGATAAGTGAGTGAGAGCAAAAAAGTATAAAAGAGCAAAAGTATAAAAATTTGTAAATTGACTGACTTTATATGTCTTGATGACATGATTTAAAAAAAGAAAAGAAAACGACGTAAGCTGTTAAATTGCGAGACCGCAAAATGCTGTGGTCGCGAAGACCACATGTACTCAATTTGCGAAGTGTAGAATGGCGAATAGAAGTGGTAATATGCGGACAAACGTATAGGATATGGTCAGCAGATTTTAAGACTCTACACTTGCATAAAGGTATGTTAATTTTGAATAGATGATCATTACATCTCGTGTGATTGAACATCAGCCTGTTAATAAGACAAATAATGTTACGTCTGAGTCCGCAATTAGTAAACCAAAGAGCTTTATTTATTTGTGGAAATAAAGAGTATAAATGACGACCATAAGGTGAATATCCTGAATGTTTTTTGTCGATTGTCCTCAGATCTGCAGGAATCACAGCACGATTATTAAAATGATATGGTCTGGAAGATGCGATTTTATCTGCAGTGTTGTTTCCAAGAATGTGAAGGAGCACTTAGAAAATGTGAAAATAAGATATATCAGACTTGAGGCTATAAAGTAAGGATCCAGTTTTTAGTATGTGGTGATGAGTTTTACCTGAGACAAATGATTGTAAGGCGGATAACACAGATTTACTGTCTGATACTATAAGGAATTTTTTTTAAGGTTGAGTACTCGCTAAGCGGCTGGCTTCTAGCCTTAATATATAAATTGAAGCAAAGAGGACTCAATACAGATCCCTGAAGAACACTTCCCCTCCTCTTCTTTGTAAAACAACATCATCATTGTTAATTAGTGGTTAATTAAGATTCAAAGAGATGTGGATAGATTTTAAGATGTAGATGTTGGCAGAATCAAACGCTGGGGTTATGTCCAGAAAGCAGACAATGAGAATGTGGTTCTTAGCAAACGCTGAATTTATTGCTGACGACAAAGTGACAATGTTGCCTTGGCCAGTTCTGCAACATCTAAAACCAAATTGAAAATCGCTGAGGATATGTTTGGACCCAAGATACCATTCTACACTTGAGTATAACACTTTTTCGAAAATTTTTCTAAAGGTTGAAACTAAGAAAATACATCTGTAGGAATTGTAGGAATTGGCGAATTATTCTTTTTTCTGAAAATGAAGATTTGGAAGTCGTACCACGCCGTCGGTATACAGCCGGTAATTAGAATATTGTTAAATTCTTTTAGTGGGATTAATCTGTTTTCAATATTCAAAATTTTGAGATGATTGTGACGAATACTATCTGACCCGGAGCCTAGTCTTTTGAGAGATTAATGGGCTTACCGAGCTCAGAGAGAGGTGTGACACTTAAGAAAAAATTATCACGTTCTTCATCGAATGAAACAGAGGGGATTATAGGATCAGCTTGTCACAGAACTCCTTAAATAGTTATGAGGGAATGGAACAACGAGAGGAATTGACTCCTCTGAAAATCCTCACCGTGCGCCAAAGATCTGGGACTGACATGTCACTATTGACATTTTCACAAAATTGTTTCCAACCTTTACGTTTTTCCAGTCTAAGAGTATAAGTATATTTCTTTCTAATATCGGTCAAAAATTTGAAATTTATTCTAGAAGGAGATATTTGCATTTTTTTACAGGGAGTCTAAGTTTGACGGTGACTCGATTGCATGCGGTGTTCCACCAAGGATTTGGAGGATAGGATTTTTTGCGGTTCAGAGCATCAGTAAAAGATTTTGAGAATCTATCAAAGAATCATCCCGAAGAGTCATTGGTTTGCATGATATTTAAAAACGTTACAGATAGTATTGTCAAGTAAAGAAGGCTTGATATACTTTGGAATATGGGTAATAGGATGTAAATGAAGACCAATTTCGACTAGCCAACGAGAATAACCTAAGGTGTCATTAACCGTCCTCCAGGTACTCAGAGCACTGAGTTTAGATGTAAATTAAGCTATTTTCAATATTGGTTGAGGGAGAATAGGAGTGCGAACCCGATGGTCGTTGAATACTCTTGGCAAGGTCGCGAGATAAGTGTGTGGCGAAGTTAATAATAGAATTTGATTTAGAGAACGACTTGGTATTATGTAATTTTTGATTACGATCAGAGATTTGAGATAAGTTAGAGGAAGTGGTAGAATCAATGCTTATTTTGTAGTCGGAAGTAATATTGTCTGTGATGGGTCTCGGGATTTGCAGACTTTACATTGGAAGGGGAGATGACGATTTCAGGAGTTATCATCTTCTTGGTTGGAAAAGACACAGTTGTTGTTTGAGAAGTTGGTGGTTGCCTCCACCTCCAAGCTCCCCAGAGATTTTGAAAAATTTGGGTTATTTGGGTTTGCGTAAGTACTCTGGCAAAAAGGTTAAACTTGGTTGGCGATTGGAAGTTAATGCTTTCCAAATAGATGTGGGAAAATAAAATATTCCCGGAAAACCTTATAAGGACTATGTTCAAAGGCGCACGAGGGATTTGGTCGAATTTGTGAAGGCGCATGACTTCCGCAACTTTGCAGAAGTCAGGGGGGGTACCGAATTTAAGAAGATTTTTGGGACAGGCATTTGAGTGGATTTCAAGTTCGGCGAAATCAGAGGAAATGGGAGTAACCACGCGGATGTCAAAGAATCCCGACGTGATGTACACATTATAAATATTGTTAAGTGAGGCATTGGCGGCGATAGAATTGGCCGCAGCCGCATCGGTGAAGATCAATTTAATTCTTTGTTAGAGACAAAAAAATCTCTAAATTATGGAAATCACGACATAAAGCTCGGCCAAGTTTGATTATTGGCAAAGCATATTTCCTGGACTGTATAAATACATTATATTCACTTTTGGTATGGGCAGAAGCTCTGGCCCTGGGAGTTTTATGTTCTTACTTTCGCAGAATGATTTTTGTCAAATTATAAAATGGAATGGAGTCGGAATGTGTAGTGATGTTCTTTGAGTAAGATAAGCTCCACAGTGGGAAGTAGTATTCGTAAGTTTGATGTGTGCTGTTCCCTTTCCTACGTTGTATAAACAGTCGTTTTGATTTTGTCTTCCTTTTTGCAATAATTGCGTATTGAATTTTAAATTTCAATTGTCGATTTGTCACTTATAAGGTGTCACCTTTGCATACTTTCACACAGGATTTTTTATCACAGTTCAGCTTAATATTTAAAATAATCATCAATCAGCAAATAAGCATACTTCTTTGTAGTCCAAGAAAAAAATTATTTTTCAAAACAAAATTCCGAAGCACCGCGTCTTCTTCTTCTGTTATCTAACAAATTCGTCTATGGGTTCCATGATTGTTTTTTTTAATTTTCTTTTTCTTGTTCAAGTAACTGAAATTGAACTTTTTCACAACAAAAATCAATCCGACGTCTTTCACTAATTTCTCATCCCGAAAATATTCCTTCAAATTAAATTTCTCTTATCGGCATTTCTTCCTGCATTTCCATTTATTTTATCTGACAATATTGTTTGACTTTTACCGAAATATAAAATCGAAAACTAGAGGGCTTGGTAACAAAACAGTGGTTACGTTCAGCGCCTTATGCGCTTAAGCACAATGAAGCACTATTCCTATTTTCGGGATGGAACTTCATCTTTGCCGGTTCTTTATAACGCTTTGTTGGTATTGACAAGCCCAAGGTTTTGCACAAAAAAGACAAAAATAAAATAAAATGGAAAATACACATAAGAAGTTATAAAGACAATATATTTTAAATAAAGATATTTATGTTTATTTTGTACTAATTTAAGTCTTTTTATGTTATTCTATTTAAAATTTTAGTTTGTATTCTATAACCTTTCATAAGAAATAAAAGCAAGCAATAAACGCGATTTATTTCCAATTTTGAATATAGTTGTCGAATGAAAACATATAAATCAATCTTTTGCTTCGTTTTATTTCGTCAGTGTATTCTACCATGTCGTTTCTTTCAAAGTTTTTTTTTCTTGATTTTTTATTTCATTAATCAATCAAAAATATAATCTGTTTTTGCCTTAATTTTTGTTTATTTCTATAAAAAGGGGTAAATAGCCTGTAAATGAAAAGGCTACATATCCAGTAACGTTGAGTTTTTATCATAAAATTTTCTTAAGAGTTTCAGGATAATAAACACAAAAATGATGATAACGGAGCAAAAAGATGGTGCCGGTCACATGATAATTTTAGTTTTAGTAGTCAATTCAGTACTATCCATTCTGGAATTTAGTCCAGAAGATTGGTATGAAGCTATGCCTGTGTAAAAATTATTGAATTATGAAGTTATAAAAACTGTTAAAAATACGATCGGAGAAGACAAAAAATTGAAATATATTTATCATAACTTAAAAAGAGAAGTCTGCAGTTTCAATAAAGGCAGTTAGCTGTTTACGATGAATTATATTGCGAGCACGGAAGATTTCATACAGGTTACTGCAGATACCAAAAATTCCAAAAGAATGTCTTATGTTGTCGAATTTACTGCACATAAAAATAAAATGCTCGGCTGATTCTTTTGTGTGTCACACATTACATTACCAGGTTTAGGTAAACTTTGGCGTATGTATGATTCACATGCGTCTGCTGAACACCTTAATCTTAAAGTTGGCATCAGAGAGCGGTATGAACATCATAAAAGGATGAATTTTATAGAAAAGACAGTTTTTATTAGATCTAGCTACATCCCGGCATTTGTCTATCCAGTCCGGCATGATATTATTACGAATTAGACAGAAGGCGTCTTTGATTGAGAGAGCTTCTCCATCTAGCCGAGCTTCACGACCATAACGATCAACATTTTCACATAAACGAAAGCCACAATGACCTGGAATCCAGACCAGATGACATGCATCAATATCACAAATATTATAGATCTCAAATACATACATAATGAGAGGATCTTTTTTGTAGAATAAGGATCAGGGCCGATCTGCTGTCAGAAAAAACCAAAAATCTTTCAATATCATTTAATGTCCAACTGTCCAAAATTCTGACTGTTGACACAAAAGGATTAAGATCAGTTGTACATACACTTTGCACAGAATTTCAAATGACAACTTGTGTAGCTGCTGGAAACGTCACCTGCTAGTAATCATATTGACGATGTTAGATCGAGACTGGCAATCATTAAGAATTTCAGAGAATTGTTCGTGTACTGCTAGAGTAGCGCTAATGACAATATCTGGGAACTTAATGGAAGACGTTTGGTTAAACGGTGTACCTTTAATCGAAATGTGTACAATCTTACCGGAATTTTTGTAAAATACATTGCATTCGTTTTGTTCGAGTTGAAGCTAAGGTTAAGGTGTTTGCAAACATCAAAACGGAGATTAACTTTAGTGGCAAGGTTTTCAACTGCTTCTTTAAAAGATTAACCAACAGAAATCAAAAGGCAACCATCAGCATATTGGAATATTGAATGTGTTCTGCTATCCTGAAGTTAACGCAACTTGGCCCTAAATAGACTGAAAAAAACAGGAATAAGACAGATGCCTTGCAGGAGTCGCCCATGAACCTCAACCGTATCATAATCCATCACTAGGATACGAAAAGAAAGAAAGTTTCAAAGCGCTATTTCAAACTCACTATGAGTTTTACCTAATTTACCGAGATCAGCACAGTCGTAGGAATTCGTGATTTTCATAAGAACTAAGATTCTTCCCAACTTTTGGAATCGGAACGATTTTTATATGACGTCAATCATTTGAAATAATGTTTTTAGTTCAAAATTTAGTTATGGCTTTTAACAAAGCTTACAGACTTGGATGAGAGAGAACTTTAATCATATTATATTTAACCCCGTCACCTTCCGCAGCAGAAGATTTTTTTTTCTTATCAGAACTACCATAAGTTCATCAAACAGAAAAGGCGACATGGCAACATTAGAAATATATACAGTAAGAATAGCAATGTGTGATCCAGTCTACGAGTTGTTTTTCCGCATATCAAGGTATAGCTTATTGTTGGCTTCGTTCCATATTGGAAAATTAAAAGTTCTCTGACGATCCAGTTAAGACGATGACCAGTTAAGAAGGACCAAGAAGGTCTCGTGTTCCCATTAGTGCTCAGTTTATCAATTGAAAGAGTTCTGTGCTGCTTTTTAGCTTTCCTTACGGCCACTTTCCATTCTTTTTCTAAGTCTTTCAAGGAGTTAAAGTTGATTGAATTACCATGTCATGCAAATTTTTGTGTAGAAGCCTGCAGTCTGCGAAAAATAGCACAAGTGAAGCATTCCACCATTGTGTAGGAGAGAAGAATTTAGTTATTTGGATATTTGTTTTAGAATTTTTAATTTCCTCCTGAAATGTGTCTTGAATTGAGGAAATGTCGGAAACGAAGTTAACATTAGATAGTCGATCTAGTAATAACTTACGAGATATAAAGCTGTTAATTCTTAGGACTGCATTGTCATTTATTTCGTTAATAATTAGAAGGTGGCTCTTTTTTGAATTTAGAAAAAAATCCGAAGTGTGTGCATTACGTCAGAAGCTCTGCATATTACATTGTAGAAAGATCATATTTTGTGATTTAAGAGATTTAACACTGAAGAGGGCGCAGACTGTAGAAGCAAATCGTAAAAAGATTGGAACACCGACATCTATTCAACCAAATTTGCGTATGCATCTAGATCATCTATAGTAATAAAACTTTTGAAGATATCGTTAAGCAGTTTTCAAGTTCTGAAGTTTTGTGCTAATTAACAAAGTTTTTCGTTTTATTAGAAGTTTGTACATTATTTTGGCTGTTGAGATTTATTAGTTTAAATTTTTTCCTTATTAAATTAATTAATAAGGAATTAATAAGGCAATAATTAAAAATTATTGCTTTGGGAATAGTATTTCCTTTGAAACCAACTTTGACAATGTTTGTCGGGATAAATTTGTTTCTGTCATTTGGACCTTGACGATGTAATCTCGATCCCGATTTAATTAAAATATCAGATTAGGCATTATTTTTCAAGTTATTTTTATTAATACTTGTTGGAATCTTCCGAATAATACCAATTCCAGTCAAGTTCCGTTCCGTTCAGTGCCTTTAAATTTTGCGTATTAATATCATTGGCCTTCAGAAAATTGTTTGCATTTTGTGGGTTGTTAAATAGGAGTTTACCCTTGCCATTGCTTATTGTTTTAAGATGTTTTAAGCCTTTTAAATTGAGATTCTTGATATATTTAAAGAAAAAAAGATCCGATGTCAGACACCCTTTTTCTTTGTCATAAAATGGAAAAACATAATCACATAAGTAGAGTCCTCATCATAATGGTTGGTTTGAGAATTGGTTCCATCAAATGTTTATTAATAGGACTGATGTGAATTTGGGAATCACTGTTTGCAACTGAAATATATAAGAGTACTGAAATCTTTGTAATTTGTAATTATATTTTTAACACTTAACCCCTTACGAGACGGGCAGTTTTTATGTTCCATGTTTACGAAACCAAGAAGAGAAGAAATCATCTAACTTACAAGGAGTTACGTGATGGTTTCATCAAAAGTTGCTAAAGCAGAACGGACAACTATGAGGTTAACTAGGTAAGACCGAAAAAAAAAACCTTTTAATATTCGCTTGATTCTGTCTGTATCTGATCACCAGCAGTTTTCAAGAATCAGCAACCACACTTTTATAATGACACCAATTAAGCAGCTCTTGTAAATGTATTGTTTCTGCAACCACAGATAGTAAGTTTGCACTTTTAGGTAATGAATATTTGGAAGAATTTTTAAATTTGGATAGTTTATAGATGTGAGATTCGACAAGGAATCCCAGAAAGCTTTCAGTTACTACAATTAGGCGCTTCACTATAGGTTTTTGTGCAATTTATAATTTGAAAGAATTTTTAATTTTTCATGGATTTTCTGCGTCGAAAAAAATGCATGTCCTATTTCGAGTAGCATTACCGTGCTTCTGTACCTTAATTTTCTTATCGTTGTTTTTCTTTTCTAACCCAAAAAATGAAATAACGCGTTGTTCAAGGTATGTGGCAGCACGCGCGTATATAAGATTCTTAATGCGTTTTTCTCGAAATATGTCTTATGAAAACGATAAGCATCATAACTCAACTAATATTGAATTTTCTTATTCAACCTTTTTGCGGTATCTGTTAAACAAGATTCTTTAGTGAAATACGTAGATTTTTTTCGAGAAGTTACTTTAAATATTTTTTATTAATAAATAGGCGCCTCCTTTTTTGTCGGTAATTGAAGTTTTTCATTTAAATACGCAACAACCGCACAAAAGTCAATAATTTTAAAATCCGCTAGATGTAGGAATATGGGTAAAATTATATTTTTTAAAACTCAAATTTGGTCTAATTACCGGGGTTGCTATTTTTTAATATTTTTCTGACGCCCAATACGCCCAATAACCTCACCAAATATTATAATTTTGCTTCCTTCTCGCCATTTTGACGAAGCAAAGCCAACCATGTTTCGTATAGCTGCCCATATTCGCCTTTTAGCCGTTAACTTTATTGTTGTTGTATCCTAGGTTACGGTTATTGATTGGTGCATCATTGTGATTTCCATTACTTCTACATATTGTTGCGACTGATGATATTGTCGTCTCGCTCCAATCGTTATTATTATTAATATCAATATTACCTTTATATATGTTAACTTTTTTTTTTTTTTAAATATTGAAATTAAATTTGCAAGTGAATCATATCCATTTATAAAAGATCTTAATTGCAACAACATTTAATCAACATATTTGAAGGACGTCTAATGCCTATATTTTCTTATGTTTACATTTCTTTTGGATGCCTTTACAATGGCGAAGATCTTAGATAGACGTACTAAAATTTCCAAATGACTTTTATTTTTTTTAACATTTACATCTCGTTGCGTCTTCATGCCTATTATTTCAAAGTAATTACAAATTGCAAAGGCAAATATCGTAAAAAAAAACGGTAGTAACTTTCGTTTACTTCAATCAAAATCGATATCAAATATTATCAAAAGTAAGCTAATTAATATAGCGCGACACAACTATTTATTTTGATCGAAAAAGATTATCAATATAAAAAAACCCTTACATCATGATATTTTAAATCGACTACACCATTGAGTTAATCAGTTTCTGCAGCAGCCTAGGGCCCATTGTTAGATTGAAAATCGTCTCAGGATTTATAAATAATGAATCACAATTGCTTCCTTATATGTGTAACGTCTGCGTTTATAGCTGTAGTAGGATTTCTGTTGGTGTGAGTTTGCTACTGTCCATAACAAAAGGTCAATGACGTACAAGATAGTGGTATACCACTGGTCAGTCGTCATTTTATAATTATTTTTCTTAGCTAAAGCTTTTTTTCTTATTGCCAAAACAGAACAGAATAGAAATATAAAAAGTGACAAGGTCCAAGATCCGTCTGTATAAGGTAAGCATAGATCTACTTTATGCAACTGGTGCTTACCAAAACATATAATGCTCACTAAGGCATTAGCAGAGTCAAACTTGAGACATCGTAGATAGTAAAATAAGATGAGATGGAGACAAAATCAAGAAACAGTCAAGTAAATATCAAGGGTTAACGATAGAAGAGAAATGTTTCGCCTTTCAGTGAGTGAGGACATAACTTTTATCCCCGGCCGTAAAATTGCGCAGAAAAACAGTAAAAGAAAGAAATTGAAGTAAAGGCTTATGTTAAGAGTTGTACAAGTATTTAAAATCAATTAATAATTTAAAAATGAATTAAAATTGACACGAACATTTTCGATAACTAAAACCTACTTTAAAATATACTGTGAAGAAACTAAAAATTACTTTAAAAGACATAAAAAAACTCTTGCTAATTAAAACCTAGCTTAGGCTATAATTGTGCTTTGCGGATCGATTGTTTAACAAAACATATTTGCAAATCAATAGAATCACTGCTTGACATTTATTCTAAATCAGAAAAAGATGCCCAATGGAATAATTGACACAAAAGGTTTGTTATGTATATGTATATGTCTACTGTCAACCGCAAATGTATCGCGCTGGCCAATGACGTCATTTGCTGTTAGGAAATAAAGAGGCAAGGTAAGTCATAATGGAAAAATGTCCTCTCAGGATTTTCGAGAGGCAAACAGTGTCGACTAATGTCAACAGTAAATCATATTAACACTAACAATAACCAGATGAATTCGCTTTATATATATGGGTATTTTCTCTAGTATATTCTTTGCTTATTAGGACCATATTAATGACAAATAAAAACAAATAATACAAATGGCAGTCACACTATCAACATTGCCTAACAATAATGTACCCGTTTCAATGATGCAGTCCCTCATTATCACTCATTAGATCAGAATTACGGTCCTTGAATGTAAATACTGACCGACGTCAATCAAGTATTGCTAATTTTTCAGTTTCCAATGTATCTCTTCCGATACAGGTAAGACTATCTCTTAACTATTCCCATCATGAGTTAAACCCGGATAAGATGTGAAATAGTATTTCCAGCTGGAATTTGAAGTTTGGTGTCATTGAAAATGAAGGCTTGACGGTTTATAATTTCCTGTATCGAGTTCAAGTCTTGATCATGCAAAGCGTATGCGGAAGTTTCGAAGTCTTATGTTGTTATCTCCACTTATCGTTGTCAGGAAAAACCTTTGATTGGTATTGGAGATATTATCGTAAGGTTCAGTTTGTTGAATGGCAATTCCTGTGTAGCGAGCTTAGAGTTCAATTTAGGTATCGTCATTCAGATTTCGATATAAGAGAGTTGATCGGTAATAGAAAATAAAGAGCCATTGAAAAGTTTGATACATATTATGATGCAATATTTCAGCTGACGAATAGATTAGATGTTCCAATGACTGATGGCGAATTGGTCCAGATGCTAAAAAAAAATCTCCGTCCTGAAGTTTGAAACAAATTAAACCAATCAAGCAACGTCATTCTGCGGGGTCACCTGCAGTAGAAAGGCGTCTGTTAGAGGCACTCGATAAAATGCTTTCTCTAAAGGTTACAGAGGAATCGCAAAGCCCTTGATCTTCATCTGTGACTTTAGTAATCAAACCAGGGAAGGTCCGACTGTGTTTGGACGCGCCTAAAGTAAACACCGTTACGGTTAAAAAAGCTTATCTTCTTATTAATTATCTCTAAAACCTTTAATGAGCATCTCCAAACACTGTCTGCAATTGCTTTGTGTATACGAAAATCCAATTTAAGAATCAATGGTGGAAAGAGTAAGTTTTTGCAAAGCCAGGTAATATACCTGGGACATATTGTAAGTAATGGCACCACCCAAACAGATCTTAGCAAAGTGCAGGCTATTCGTAACTATCCTTTGCCAAAATCTGTGCACTAATTACGAAGACTTTTGTGGTCGGTAGCGTCATTTTGGGCGTGATTTCTCATCATTGTCCACACCCCTGACTGACATGTTAAAGAAAAAGAAAACTTTCGAATGGTTAGCTGAAGCAAAACCCTCTTTCGAAAATTTTAAAGAACAGTTACGTTCTGCCCCGTTATCACACAATCCAGATTTCAATCGTCCATTTTCCATACAATGCGATGCAAATTGTTTTCGAGTTGGGGCTGCGTTATCTCAAAATAATGGAAAATGGAAAAGATGTTCCCATTGCTTGCATGTCTCGTAAGCTTAATCACGCTCAAAGAGCCTTCTTGGCTGTATAAAAGTTTCGAACGTATGTAGAAGCGCAGGAATTTGAGGTTTTTACGGATCACGTTTCTTTTAAATGGTTAGTGTTCCAAACGGATTGGCTAGATGATCGCTGAAAGTACAAAGTTTCAACTTCTCAATTAACTATCAAAAAAGTAGTGAACACGTTGTGCCCGATTCGTTGTTTTTTGTTCACTCCGAAAAACTTGGATAAGTTAATAGTTTAGAACTGACTGACTCTATAGGAATAGATTTGACTCCCGTTGAGTTTCAATCCCCACAATATTTGTCTTTGAGAGACCGATTTCAGTGAAGTTTAAAACTATTACCGGATATAGACATTCGAGACGGTTTCATATATAAATGGACTGAGTATGCTACAGGAGATGTTGTTCAAAGCAAAATTCGTGGAAATTATGGCTTCCATCAGAGCTTACAACTGATTTAGTCAAACGTCAAAACCGTTTTTCGATTAAAAACCTTTTTCTACTGACCGAAAATGGTTAAACAAATTTCCGAATTTTTTTCTTCCTGTGATGTCTGTAAGCAGACGAAAGCACCGAATCACATTTTAAGATCACCTGTAGGTCAATCTTTTCAAAGGTGATATCTTGGTTTTCTAAGCCTTTATCCTAGATCACCTTGTCATAACATTGGTATTATAAGCATCCTCGGTTATTCCGCTCATTTTCGTTTTCTCGAATCTATCAGAAATGCCCAAAATATATTCGCTAAATCATCTCTGTTCAAGTCCTTATTAGAGAATTATGGCTTTCACCACAACTTGATTGCCATTTATTCTTCGCAAGGTTAAATCGATCTGTGTTAAGCACCATCAGAGCGTACATTACTCCGTCTCGACGAGACTGGGCTGAAAACTGGGCACAGGGTCTTCACAGTAGTATGCTCTGTTTGGTCAAAGCATGCTAAGTAACAGTAGATCATATGCGCTGTTATGATTTTTTTTGGCAAGACCCTTCCTCTTTGCTTAAGACTAACGACAAGCTAGAGTTGACTAGAGAAAAGGCCCGCGGAAACATTAGAACACCTATAACTTACGTTCACGTCCCATGACATGTCACGTTGGGCAAACGATATTTAAAAGAAACTTTGGTCAACATCGTATAGTCGTCAACTATAACAGCAAGCTAGCTAATCAATTCGAAAAAGCCGCAGTCGTGGTTCAGGGCAGCATGGTTCAAGCTATTAAAGTCTAAAGATTTAGAAAGCAAAAAGTTAAGCGTATTTCACGCCAAAGATTTGTGTACATGATATCCTCAACATCATTTAATTGCCTCCAGCTATTGATGCTCTTGTTCACACTCGCATACACGTGTTTTATAATATGAAGTTTTAGCTTATTAATCTGGTTTCATTTTTTTTTTCTTAAGTCAAATGCAACCGTGCCTCGACAGGATGGTCAAGTTCTCGCCAGTGAAAGAGTTTAATGGTGGGAGATGTGCTGAAGCCATTGTGTAGGCTTTTTTGCGCTCGGTCGTGATATTCGATCCGGAAAGAGAAGGAAGGTGATTGCGAAAGAAAGAGATTGTTGGGTTTTTTGTGACAAATGAAAGAAAATAAGTTTTTGGGTTTACGAAAAAGAAAGAAAAATTTTGGTTCAAAGAAAGAGAAAATTGAAAGTTTAATGGTTTCGATGTCCGTCAGGAAAAAAAGAAAAAAATTTATTTAAAAATAGAAAAGAAACAAAAAAATATAAAGTAAAGAAAAGCGGCAGATGTAGTGAGTGCTGGGTTAGCTCTTCGAGGAAAGGCTATGAATATACAATAATATAATTGAAAGTTACATTAAGCGCAAAGGACCTAACAATAGTAACAAGATTATTGAAATTGATATCTAAAATGAGCAATTTAAACATTATGCAAATAAAACTACTCAGAATAGATATGGCTAAGTAATCCTGAGAAAAAAAATAATACTGAGTGTAAGGTCAATAAAACGGCGTGATTTTAAGATTAGAGAATGATTAAAGTACTTAAGGACAATTAACGTTTTGTTTGGCGTTGACGTTGTGTTGGACACAAATTTTATAACACCAAGATCGTTTAGAACATATTGGCTGAAGAATTGGCCATTTTAATTAACTATGATGGTATGTGGGAATAATAAGAACATTAATAAACTGGAACTAAAATCGAAGAAAAAAAGCAAGTCGCAATCGATTTATATGAATAATAGATTGAAAAAAAAAACTCGATTTTTTGCTTTGTCGTCAAAAACTCGATGTAAAACAAATTTTTATTGATATTGAGTGAAGAAAAAGTTATCGGTGTTTTGAAAGAAAAAGAGACTTGGAATTTGGCTTACGCTGAAAATTAGAGATAATCTGAAAATTGCACTTAGTATTATATGAAATGGTATTATATTTTAATAAAAAACCAGTACAGATATTTGTACCTATCGTGAATTTTGCTTAAATACACTTCAGCCGTTGTTTGTAGTTGCGTGCTAGTTAAATGACTTTGGTGAATTTTAAGTAAATATAGTATTGCAGAGGCAGTATCGATGTCGTCGTAAATATAATCTTCCATACCCGCTGTGTATTCATCCAAAGACCCTTTTAGTATGATTGCTTTATGTATTATAGTATGATATTTTTAATAAATAGATTAAATAATCAAAATATATTCCATTACATCATTCATCACATTGGCGATTCTTCCTGAATGAATTTTCAGTTTTCAAAAGTGTTGTTAAATTAAATAAAATAATAAGAATATAAACGATTTATTTTAAAAAGAACCATTCGAAAACAGCAAATATACGTATTCATCTTCGAAAATTATTGAGTGAGACATTTTTAAAATATTGGTTAAAGGAAATCATAACAAGCAAACTTTAAAAGGCACAGACAGACTTAGCCATATAAATATCAGTATATTCATATGAAACCACAAATAATTACAAATATTTTGTGAAAATTAATAGTGATTATTTCTGTCTGAAAAGCGTATCAACAACACGATTCAACTACACCAACAGTTTCTGCGACAGTCTTTTAAAGACAGCAAAGCAGATTTAACACCTCCAATAAATTTATCAGAAAAGCAAATTTCAGCGCAAAATAACTACGTTGTTGATTATTTTTTAAGATATGAAAGTTTAGTAGCGGTATAACCTGAAAGTTAAAAACAAAGCAGCGGAAGAAGATATAAACAGCAACGATTTTGCTATCAAGGGTAAAACAAAATAAGTGAGTCAAGATTAACGCAGATTTTTTTTATTTGATATAAGATATTGTTATCCGTTTCTCCGTGTATCGGTCCTCCACATTATACAAAAATTCACCAGCCAACAACAGGTGTCAACGTTTACGGGCTCATTGATCGAAAGATTTTCATCGTGTAATAAATTGGTGATTGCAAGCCGTCAGAATTCTACCGATCGTAACTATTTTTTCCGGTTCAAATTTCAATGGTAGTCTTTAAAAAAAGTTATGGCTACGTAATTTACCCAACACACTAAACCTATCTTTGACTGCAGCAAATATAAAGGACGTTTCGTAATAACTTAAAATGGCAAATTATTTGTGCAAAGCCATGCGTGGTTCCGAAGTGGCCGTTATAAATTATACGACTCAGCGTACACAATAACCCACTATAAACGACTGTCGTATAAATAGATTAGGAATCGTGCTAAAAACTCTAGTGCAGATAATAACCAATATCCGCGAGAGTTTTAATAAACTTTCAGTAGATATCTGCGAAACTAAACAAGGCACCGATGCTTATAGAAACGGCGCTCGATAAAGTTTCAGAGGCCGTTCCCCAAAACCACAAAATTGGGTTTGCAAATATCATTTTCGTTTTGGAAACAAGGGTAGACAATACATTCAGCAGTAATTTCAAAAAAGATGAAGCGCCTAAGTTAGAAGCCCCGTTATTATGGCGACGCGTAACAGGTTACTAGGTCTTTCAAGTAGTTGAGTTTTTATTTTTCATAAGGAAAACAAACTAAATTTCTCTGCACTACTGTGCAGAAATTCCTATGGTCCCAGTTAAAGAGTATAAACGTTCATCTATTTCCAGTTTTGGTAAAGAGCTGCTAAATTTCGATCTACGTCGGGAGTTTTCTTCACACTAGCGGATTTATCCGAAGCTATTATGTGTGCACACTTCTTATGCAAATATGCTCGGTTAATTGACGTTAAATATAAACACTTGATTGGCCCACTCACTAATTTACATGTTGAAACTAGCTCTGCTACTTCCAATTCAGCTTTGCCCAAATTATTTTCCATGGACAACAAATATACTAGTGTCTTTAAAGAATTTCCTTCTTTATTTTCGGAACCAGACCACAAACCCATTAAACATTCGGCTGTCCATAGGGTTACAACAGAAACCCTAGTACATTTCTGCAAACCAAGAAGACTAGACCCTTTTAAAGCAAAAATCGCGAGAAGGGAATTTGAATTTTTGGTTCAATTTAGTATTTGTAGACATTCCAACTACCCTTGCTATTCGCCACTCCATTTACTTCCTAAGAAGGAACCTAATGGTTGACGACAATGTGGAGATTTCAGGAGGCTCAATACGATTACGATTTTAGAAAGGTACCCCGTTGCGCACATTTATGTTTTAAATAAAAAAATTTTCTCTAAGATGGATTTGCTTAAGGCGTATCACCAAATTCCTATGGCTAAAGAAGATGTCCACAAGACCGCAATTGCAACACCTTTCTGTGGGTTCAAGTTCCTTCGCATGCCTTTCGTCTTTGTCATTCTCCACAAACTTTTCAAAGTTTCATAAACGAAGTTTTATACGGCATTGATTTCATATATAGACGATGTTTTAATTGCTAGTTATAAAGAATAAGAGCACATTAACCATTTTAGAGCTGATTTTAGATGACTTGATGAGCAATGACTTTACGTTAAACCCGGAAAATGTACATTTGGTGTATCAAACATAGATTTTCTGGGTCATAATATATTCGAAAATGGGATTAAACCATCTGAAGAGAAGATTAGAGCTATTAAAGAATTCGATCCTCCTCAGAGCGTTAAACAAATGCAAAAGTTAATTGGGATGATAAATTATTATGATAAACATGTGCAAAACTTGGCAAAACTGACCTCATGCTACTAAACTCAAACAAAAAACTTTTGCTTTGCAACGACCTACCACATAAATCTTTTGAAGACATCAAAAAAAGATTTTCTGATCAAATTATGTTAGTTCACTTGAACAGCGAAGCTAAGCTTTCACTCACAGTCGATGCTTCACCTGTTGCTATTGGTGCCGCTCTTCATCAATTTTGTAATGATAAAAACGGACCCTCAGGTTTCTGTTCAAAAAAGTTGTCCATCTATGAGACGAAATACAATACATTCGACAGAGAGATTTTAGCAATCTTTGCTTGTATCAAACATTTTCGGCATTTCTTACAAGGACGAGAATTTGCAGTCTACACTGATCACAAACCACTTAAAACAGTCCTTGAATCCAAGCCAGAAAGAAGCCCTAGGAAAACAAGACTTTTAGAATTTATCGCCCAATTCACTTCAGATATACAATATACCACAGGTAAAGCTAACACAACAGCAGACACTTTATTGCGTGCTTAAAAAGTCAACGCCATCGGCGCAATTGACTTGAATCTTAAAACACTTTGAGATTAAAAGTTACTTAAACTAACCTGCAAATAACTTATTTAATTTAGAACTAATAAAAGTGTATTTTCTTAATTTAGAAGTATGCCGCGACAAAAATCAATCTAACCAACGGCCTTTTGTTCCATGCACATTGCGAAAAACAGTGATCGAAGAACATACATAGGATAACATTTCTCAACAACAACAACACGCAGATTAATCACAGAACGTTATTTTTGGCCAAACATGAACAACGATATAAACTTTCGGTCATCTCAATGCATTAAATGCCAAAAAGCCAAGGTAAATAGACATACAAAACCTCTTATCAGTAGTTTTCCCATTCCAAAAGGTCGTTTCAAACACGTACACTTAGATATGGTTGGCCCACTTCCCTAATATTAAGCATTATAGATCGTTTACAATTGACTAGAGGCAATTTCTTCTGAGATATATCTTCATCTACAGTCATTTCTACTTTTTTAAAAATTACATATATATATCACTACTGATCAGTACGACACTTCACATCTCAAAGATTTTCAGTATTGACAAAACTTTATGGCTCTGCCAATTGTTCTTCTTGGTTTACGTTCTATATTCAAAGAGAATTTAGAAGCCACACCTAGTCAATTGCCTATTGTGTAGGCAAAATACCCGTTTACACGGAGAAATCGTTGCTCTTAGTAACAACAAGGATTTTACTGATGTTTTGTGCAAACTAAAATTCTAATTTGTCACACAATCAAAATTCTGAAACCGGTTTATACATCCGTAAGGACTTAAAGAACTGCAAATATGTGTTTATCCGAAAAAGCAACAAAGTTGTTTCTAAAAATTACAAAAATTTTAAAGTCGACGTTAATGATGATACCCAGACAATTCTGATCACAAACAAAATGCGTTAGCGTTAACTTATTATAACTTTCAGTTTTCTGAAGGAAAAGTAGGTATAGGGGTAGTGGCTACATTCCTGCACTGTACCTTTCCATACAAATTATTTTGTTATAATATCCAAGTATTTATGGTTTTTAGTCTTAAAATTTTTTATTTGAAAATTATTCTTGTATCCAAAAATATTTATTAATATTGTCAGAAACAATTGCGTTAACTTAAATAAATTCCTAAGAAAAAATCATACCGAAAATGTGTTTAACTGAATAGTGATAATAGATTAACTAATCAAAATATATTCCACTACATCAACCACCACTCCCTCAATTCAGTGTACTACAATAATAACAAAATAATCTCACAATAAAGACGTATTAAAGTAGTTTAACATTTTCTGCGTCATAGTATGGTAATACAAAGTTGAACGTATTTACGGAGACAGAAAAATAAAGGAATTAGAAAAACATATTTCTTCTAGAGTGAATCAAAAAAAAAAAATTTCAAAATATTTTAATAAAAATGAGGGAAACAAATCTTCTTAATAATTAATTCGTTAGCAAACACGTATGAATTCAGGATAAGTAAAGAATAATTTGAAAGAAAAATAAAACAAAAATAAACCAATTCTTAAATACTGAAAAATTTGTGATGAATCTTTTCCCTTCTGTTTTTCTTACTGTATGCGATATTGAGAAAGACGCGAAAAGTCGAAGTTAATTCATAAAAATTCAGCTTTAGAAAAGGTACCGCAAAAGGTTGCAAACCACAAATGAGACCTACATTGGACAAAGTTTCTATAAAACACAAAGTATACGAAGAATTGTACGTGAAATGGTTGCAAAGAAAAGTGTACAATTTAGACGATGCCGACGAATAGGTACGCGATACAGTTGGTACTGTCAAGGTAAGAATGTACCAATAAATGGGAGCTGCTTGTTGTTAAGTTAGCCAAAAATTATTGAGACTTTAATTTTGACTCGCATATGTCAATTACCTATACTAATTCAACGTTAGTTTCGTGTTTGTACCGCCTTCGGAGTATATTTATATTGACGTGTCCTATAAGCACGAAGAATCGTATATTTTATTTTTGGTAGCTTTAAATAAATATTTGTACTTAAAGTATCTTATGTTATAGGTTGTTCCTCTTGAAAATGTGTTAAGTTTAAAATTTCTTTTTTAATAATGAGAGGGAAGTAGATTGAAAGGGGTCTTCGGACCCAACATTTGTGTCTTCCATACACTTTTCGGGTCGATTGGAGACCAACCAGCAGGATGGGTATTGAAAGGCTCTGGGGATACGTAGAATTCCCGTTCGGCAGGCTAGGGTTTCGTCTATCCGCATATTCAATAAGGGGCGTAAGTAATTCCGTTGGAGATCTACTTCCGGCGTTAGACATAAAACAGTACGTATTAGGTATTTGCATACAGCATCTTTCGGTGAAAAGCCATCTTCGATATGTTTTTGTTTCTTGAATTTCAATGATCCTACAAAACCTTAGTGAATCTGTTTGAACCAGGATAAAAACGTACAGTTGTAATATATTTGATACCCACTTTGTTACAAAGTTATTAAAAGTTTTCAATATTAATTGAATTGAATCTCTGGCAAGTCTTCTCAATTTTCCCTAAATGGCAAAAAATGAAGTTAAGGCATTAATCATGTTTTCTGTCGTTGTATAGAAGTCACATAAGGAAAATAGGAATAGGCATCGACGCAAATGATCAACATTAAATTACAAATTTGATAGGCGATTATTGGTCTTGGCCAAGTTAGTATTCCCTAAGCGGAGCAGGATTTTTGGTTTCACAAATATTACATTGTCAAGCCAAAGGGCAAATGTCATCATCAATATTTAACCACCATACATGCTGTCTGGCTAATCATGTAAAAGAGACAAGAATTTTCACCGTTTCAGGAATATTCAGCTAAAATCAGTGTGCAAGCGAAGTAGTCGATAAAACATAGTTCTATAAAACATTGAACTTTACGTAACATAGAATCTTGGTTTACGTGTTTACGAATTAGATTAAAATCAGAAGGTAAATCATCGAACATGACGGTATAGACAGCTTCATCGTTTTCGAAATCTTCATCCAAAGCGATTGGCGATTTAAGCATTTACATGATCTGTCATTTTACGATATTTGGTTTTGAAGGGGCGTACCTTCCAAATTAAAGCTCGTTGCGGCAATCTATGAGGTGTCGTTGTTGGAAGATGTTTTGTGGCATTAAAAATACTTAGCAATGGTTTATGGTCATTTAAAAAAGCAAAAATTTTTCCATACAAGAACTAATGGAAACGTTTTACTCCAAAATAATAGATAAACCTTTTTTTTCAATTTGGCTATATTTAACTTGGTATTTGTCCAATATCTTTATCATTAGGATATACCTGCGATCAAAATGGTAATAATTCAAAAAGAGAGACGTTAGTCCCAAGAACAATCGGCAACTTCTCTTGAAAATAAAATAGTTTAGTAGTATTGACGATATGTAATTTTAAATTGTTGGTCGTCATCCCATTTGAATTCAATGTTTTTTTCTACGTAAACGGTTTAAAGGCGTTGCGACAGTAGCAAAATTAGGTAGAAAATTGGGGTAGTTGTTAATTGTAACAGGAAAGTTTCTAGCTGCTTCAAATGCTTTGGTGGCTTTAATTCGCCTACGGCTTTTGGTGCAGATTCATGTGGTAGTATGCCATCAGCGATAATTATATGGTCCAGTTATTCTACTTGCTCTTGTAGGAAGTGACATTTTTATGTATAGTGTTTTATACAGTCAAATTTTAAAATTTGAAGCACATTTTCAAGGCAGAGTATGTGAGTTGATAAAGTTGGAGTTCAAGTAATGAGGTCAACCAAGTCACTTGCGCATCCCTCTATACCAAAAGGTAGTTATTCCATAATTTTTTGCAAAATAGCTGGCGCACTGGCAATTCCGTAACGAAGACACTGGTACTGAAAAAGTGATAGTGATTAATTATTACCATGAACTTCTTTGATCCTACATCAAGCCCGATTTGTAAATATGCTTCTTTTAAATCTACTTTTGCGAATTATTTGCCGTAGCGTATAGGGTGAAATAACATTTCCCTAGTTGGTAACGGATGTTGATCAATATCACTTCGTAGATTTACAGCTTTTAATAAATCTTCACAAATATGTAGTATACCGTAAGGTTTTTTCACAAACACAATGGGAGAGGTCTATTTGCTGAATTGAATGAATTACATCCCAGCTTGGCTCAGTAAACGTTCAATTTCTTCGTTAAATTTCGGCAACTGCGCAAAAAATAGAGGTCTGCCTTCAAAAATTTTGCCTTACCGTTGTCTTTTAGATACATGTGCTTCAAACTTAGAATCACCCTTGGATTTGAATTGAAAATTTCACTTGTTTAATTTCGACACCGCATGCCTGGAACAAATCGTATCTAAAGAGATTTTTCGAATCAATAACAATTAAAGCAATTTCTTTGGCCATTTTCTCATTTCATTTTCGCTTTTACTTCATCAACAGGGGGAATTCAATTGTGAGCGAACCCATGTAGTAACGTTTTTGATGCGTATAATTTAGGCGAATTGATATTTACACAGATTTTTATATTTATACAATTTTCCAATTTATGGAAGGTTTTTGATTTTCATAGGCTTGTGAGCGGTTTCAGTTATCTCAATATCGGCTATTCCTTTTTTGTGTTTTCTTTTGTTCACAAATTTAATTGTTAATTTAAACACACATGGTATGGTTTGCACCCAAGCCTGTCGTTCATCTAGGAGCTTTCTAAAAAATCCTTCCTGTCGTAAAAATAGGGTTCGTAGTCGTAATTCGCTGATATTTTAGCACGAATATGTTAAATTTTATTTTGCTATTTTAATTTACGAATAAACAATAAACGACACAGAACGGAGCATATTTTTTTTATTTTTGTTGTTACCTATTTAACACTTTTATCATTTTTCTACTTTTTTTTTCGTAATTTCTCCTCGTCGCCAGTAATGTTATGAAATTAACTACAAAATACAACGCGTCTTTTTTCTTCAGCTTATACTTCCACACTTTATTTTATTTCAAGTCTTACTTCTATACTAATATCACAGGGTGTCATACATACATACATAATTGGAACACAAGACACAATAATTCAACTTATAACACACTGAACATATTTAACAATGCATGTATAAAATAAATAAAATAAGTGTAATAAGAAGCGAAGATATTATTTTTTGCGCGTATCTCCGATAATTTTGGTTGTTGTGGTAACTGAACCGGCAACCAACCGTGTCTTTGAAATAGACATACGCAGACCCATTTTTCATCTATTTTTTGAAGTCTGGTTTATTTATTTTTATAGTATAGTATAGTATATGTAGATTAATATATTAGGGGACCCATAACTAATCAATTATTTTCGCAAGATGCCATTTCTCATTAGTCCTGCGGCAACCAAACGAGTGTAAGCATACTTTTTTTGGTGTTATTCTTCAACCAGCCTTAAAATCTCTAGTGGCGTCCGATCCAAGGTTAACTACACAGGAACTATTAAGAAGCCTTAGGTCTACCTGGTCCACCGTGCAAAGGCATTTAAAAAAAATTGGCAAGATACATAGACAAGGTAAATAGATTCCACACCTGCTATGTGAGGCCAATAAAGATCTTCGGCAAACAATTTGTAATTCTATGCTCACCAGACTAAGCAGAGATCCATTTTTGTCTAGGATCGTAACTGGAGATGAAAAATGGATCCTTTATGATAACATAAAACGATCGAAACAATGGTTGTTTGCAAACGGGAGACCTCTTCCAACCCCTAAACCAACCCTATCCCTGAGGAAGGTGTTATTGTGTATTTTGTGGGATTGTTCCGGTATAGTGCATTACGAATTATTGAAACCTGGGGAGACAGTTACTGCTGACCTGTATTGTCAACAATTACAACGGTTACAGTCCGCACTCATAGAAAAAAGACCAGCTTTAGTGAACAGAAAAGGTGTGATACTCCAACAAGATAATGCAAAATTAAGCAGTTAGGCTGGGAACTTCTACCGCACCCTCCATACTCTCGAGACCTAGCACCGTCGGACTACTATCTGTTCAGATCATTGGAGCATTCGTTACGAAATAAAAATTTTAATTTCTTATCTGATCTCCAAACGCACCTTGAGTTGTATTTTAAGTCACGCAAACGACGGTGATTACATAAACGATTAAAAACTAAAAATGTCACTTCAAAAAACATTTTGTCTATGAATGCAAAATAATTAATTAGTTATGGGGCCCCCTAATATATTTGTCACAAATTTTCATGGGAGTGACCTTAAATACAACATCAAGGGGAATTGGGAATTTAAACAAGTAGGACAATCTGGTGTATCTCTTCTAAAAATGTCAACGCTATTGAGGAAACCAGTTTCTTTATTTTCTTTATCTTGTACTTTTACTTTTTGGTAATTCTGGCTGATCTTCTCCAATCGGAGAATGTATTGTTGCCGCACAGCTTGCACGGGAAGGACTATTCCGCCTAATGGTGTTATCAGCGTTGTTAATATTGGAAGAATTCTGGTCTCTATCTATCTCTAGGCAGGAGGGAATATTCAGTGTCGTTATAGGATTTGATAACGAGAGGTTCATAAACTTTGTTATTATGAACAAGTTAAGGGGAGATCAATAAGTACAGATGCATGAGCTTTCAAAGTGAAAGAACCACATGCTAGACTATATGTTGGTCCCTTTGATTTCCGAAGCAAAGCACAACGGTTCAGATGGAAAAATTCATCATACATCGACTTGTATTTTTCAAACTCTGACAGAGATAAAGCCGCGAGTTCCTTACCTATTAGCGACAAACCCATTGTTGTCTGCACAAAAAACTGATAAATATCTATTTTCCGCTTTCTACCATCGCCACAACACCATCGTAATTCTTCCAATAAGCCTAACACTGTATTCGCAGCTCCGCCGGTGATATCAGCCTGTTTTGGAGGGCAATATAGCTCGTTTGGGCAAGACATAGTGCATGTAAACATTTTATCATGGAAAGTACTGTCCGTAATATTATTTCTCATAGATCATGTGAGATTAATTATCAGCAAGATTCATTTATCACTTCTTCTTACAGCCGTAGTCTAGGAATCAGAGAAGAGCGCGTCAATGCGCTAAGTTTTGACTCTTAAGGCAAGCAAGGCATAAAATTAAATCTTATGAAGGACTAGTTTATTTTTTTTTTGATCAGGGTTGGAAATCGAAAGATACCTTTAACTAAAAATTGACACTTATATATGACTCCTATGAATAAATTCATTAGCGTTTAATTTGTATAGATAATTTATTTCCTTCTTTTGCATTTGTGTGTGTTTCATTAAAGTTTCCATTCTTATTCAATTTTTAATTCATGTTTTAAACTTAGTTTACTATACTTATGTTTATTTCAATATTTCAATTCAGTTATTTTTTTATATATTTTTTATATATTATTGTGCAGCTCTTTACCATTGCATAATATTATTGATCATAGACACTAAGTTCATTTGTTTATTAAAAACGCAAGTTGTAAGGAAGCAGGCTTCCTTAACCACGAGAAAATTCATTGTATAATTAGAAATAAAAATTAATTAACTGGCTAAGTTAAACTTTAAGTCTTTATATTAAAAACGATAGGATTGTTACTTTCACGCGTAGTTATAATGGAACGCTGTATATATAAATATAGCTTTCAGTAAGTTATTCTCCTAAGTAAACACACCTCGTGGTGAAAGCTTTAAATGTCAACGCGTTGGTGCGGCAGCCAACAGCTATAAAAGCAACGCGCAAACAGGAATCTTTCTTTTAGTTGTTCAGCAGCAGTTGAACGAACAAGTAAGCCAAAGTAGGAGTAGTTGCCGTCCTGTCCGTCCGGAACGAGGTCCGTAAAATAACAGTGTGCGCTTGCATTATATCTTATAAACTCTCAGCCCGGAAGGATATCCTGGCCTTATAGAGCCTAGTAGTGGGTCCGACCGGAACGAGGCCCGTGAGATAACAGTGTGCGCTTGCATCATTGTTTTATAGACTCTCGGCCCGCCAGGATGCCCTAGCTCGTAGCTGACCAGTAATTAGCCCATAGGTATTGTCCGTCCAGAACGAGGTCCTTAAAATAACATTGTGCGCTTGCATCATTGTTTTATAGACTCCCGATCCTGAGGGATATCCCGGCCTTATAGAACCCAGTAGTTCGTCACTTTCGAAGCGGGGTCCTTAAAATAACAGTGTGCGCTTGCATCATTATTTTGCAGACTTTCGGCCCGAAAGCACACCTTTAGGGACCCGGTAGACTACCTGCTGAACCGCTAAAACAGTTCAATTAACAGAACATACATGCAACAGGTTAATTTTCGCAACACAGTCATACGTGAGCTATACTCCCTAGATAAAGAAAAAGCAAGGCTGCGCACTCCATGTTGGTTTTTTTTTCTTTCACCACGAAAATACGTCGCAAATTAGAAAATCTTGCACTTCTTGTGTGCTTCTTTGGTTTCATAAATATATATTTGACAAAACACCAAAATCTGAAGTTTTCCTTAATTCAACGAACAAATCCCCTTGGAACGGACCGCTGGACAGCCCTGAGCGAAACCCCAGCTATAAATAATACCCGTTACAAAGTTGATGCAACATATTGTTTGTGGCTGCTTATTTTTTTTCAGAGTTTCATTAATTTCATTTTTTTGTTTATGTTGCATTTTGGAGGTACACTTCAATTGGCACATATATGCTCATCAAAGTAATTTTCGCTGGATAGTGTAAAATTGTAATACATTAATTGTCTGTATAATTCATGTTTAGTTTAAGTGAATTATAGTTTTTATTTTCCAATAAACTGTATATTCTTTGCCTGTATATTACTGTATATTGCCTGATCGTGTTTTTATTTACTTTCTGATGATTGGCAGTTTCACGTGCTGAAGAGCACATAGAAAATCCAATTGATCCAGTTCCACTGTAATGTTTAAAGTAAATAATAACGAGGTTTTGGTTATTTTTTGGGCTCTCTCTGAGCTCACAAACAGTTATTTTGAAACGCGGTTATTCCGGCTAAAATTAAGTATTTATAAATTTAAAAATAAGTCCATCAATTTATTGTGTCTAGATTGATATCTATTATCATCGTACAATTTGTTGCTTCGAGTTTTTATATTTATTTAAATTCTTCTTTTGATTGATTCGTATAGATATTGTAAGTATACTATAAATGACAGTCTCGACTTGTGTTGTGACTAGTGCGTGTTTTCTTTTCGTCTGCGATTTTTTGATTGTTTTGGTGTTTTTGTGTATTTAGCTCGTATCTTTTCAGTGTTTTTGCTAAAACTGGTTACCGTATGTGCTTTTGTTTCCTCTATATATAATAATAAAAAAAAAAAAACAAAAAATAAAAATAAAGAAATTGTAAATAATTGACATTTTCCATTAGTAGTTCCTAACCTTTTTACAGTGGGTGGTTTTTTCCGAAATTAGTAAATAATAGGCAACAATAAGGGATAATGGCCCCGCGGCCGCCAAATAAAAACTTAAATAGATTTTATCTATTAGCGGACAAATCCCCGCAAAGAAAAAAAATTAAAACTTCGGACTTTCCGGTGCTGCCAATCAGTAACATCTATCCTATTGACAAAAAATATATTGTTATTTCTTTAACTAATACTGGCATAATAATTTCACAAATCAGTCCTTTCGCTATAAAAATAGCCGTAGATGGCATTACAACATATATGCGCTCTATCTCGATTCTACGCGATGGGAATTTACTTATCTTCGCTGGGAACCCGCGCGCAACGGAAAAACTCATAAAATCGAAATCTTCAGCTAGTTTATGTGCAATTTAGGCTAAACTACATGACAAATTGAACTCAGTTAGAGGCGTAATTTATGCCCCGTGCTTAAAACACGTGCCGGTAGTTGAAATAGTTCGCGAAACGGGCAATCAAGGAGTGACTGAAGTCTATAGATTCGCTAAATTAAATGACGACGGAAAAACTCGCTCTTTTGCAGAAAGGATTATTTTGACTTTTGATCGCTATCGGTTACCGCAAACTGTTGATGTGGCTTGGTATAAATGTAAAGTGAAACTCTACATATCAAATCCCATGAGATACAAAAGCTCCCGACGCCTAGTTCGTACGGCAAAAAAGAGCAACAGTGGTCCATCTTGTGCTAACTGTGGTCTTCCTCCACATTTTGGAAGCTGTACGCATACATTGCATAAATGGTAATGCTCAGCACTTGGCGTTAGATAAACAATGCCCACGTTATGCACAAATGCGTGAAATTCTAAAAATCCAAACAGAAAATTACTGTAGCATGAGCAAAGCACGATGCAAGTACGGGGAAATAGATCCAACTGCCATCCAAGGAATTAACAAAAGTAATACCTACGCTGCCGTCGCCTCGCAAATCGAGTTTAATAAGTCTTCAACTCCAAGTCCTGCCAATAATAAACCTCTTCTATCATCAGCCAAAAACCATATGGAAAAATCACCCGATAAAAATAATATTGAAAAAATCAAAGCAACAATATATATTGAATATATATTGAAAAAAAGTGAAACAACAACACCTACCCTAAAGTCTAATAAACTAATCACCAACTATCAACTCCATTCAACAAATTACACATTGTAATGAATACAATATTTCATCCTTCAATCAACCTTCAATTTCAAATTATTCACGTATGCCCTCTCGTTATACTTCAAACCTACGCAACCACTTAAGTACGGATTATTGTGCTGGTAAGAATAATTATTTACGCAAAACTTCTATAGTGACATTTTCGACGGAGACGCTGACTTGTCAATATAACCTACTTACCACTTCGTTTTCATGTCACTACAATTAAATAAAATTTTTCAAATTCTACAATGGAACATTAAGGGACTTATTAATAATTTTGATGAACTTGGTACACTCATAAGTGATTTTAACTCTCTCTGTCGCTCTTTCAATCCTATTCCACCCAAATCATATACTGAATACTTCATGAATAGTAATGAAAATTCATATTCCAAACAAGGTATTTTTATAAAATCCAATACCCCTCACAAACCCATTAATTTAAACTCAAACATACAAGCCATAGCGATATAAATAATATTAAACAAAAAATTCGCAGTGCTTTCGCTCTATATCCCACCTTCGCAGTGATTTTCTCAGTAAGGGGTTTATAATATATTCTTCGTACTTTCCCCCGCTTCAATTATATGTGACGATTTAAACAGCTGGAATACCATCTGAGACTCAACAGGGAACAACAGTCGTCGTACTGTTTTAGAAAAAGCGTTCATTCAAAGCAATCTCTGCATTTTAAATGATGGAGGACCAACGCATTTTCCAAGTCATCACATCTTTTCGCATGTTGCTCTCCACCACTTCTTCCTTTGGTTTCCTTGTCTATTTCTGACGATCTACAAAATAGTGATCATTTTCTAGTCATAATCAATCTTAATCTTTCAAACTCCGCTGTTATTCCGACAAAACAAGTTAAATTCCTCCAAGATAAGGCGGATTGGATTAATTACTCCAAACATGCGGAGACATTTCTGAATTTAAAGCCATTTAACGGGAATTGCAACCATGATGCTGCTATTATGTCTAAGGCCGTTCGTACGTCTCCTCATCTCCCTATTCTTTAATCAAGCACCTTTTTTAAACGAACTAGGCTTCTTCGGTGGAACTACACGCATTTGTTATTGACGAAAATCAAAATGGATTCAGGGCACAGCTTTGAAAGATGTCCCGATAATGATCATTTGTTTTATATAAAACGGTCAATGCTCTATTCGGGAAGGAATTACGAAAATCAAACGCAACCCATTTTGAACTTTTATCGAAAAGAATTCGCAAAAACACATTAATGAAAGTTATCTGAAACAAAATCAACAGACTCAGTGGGACTTCAAATTCGAATAAAATTTCTGCCATCTGCACTCCCAATGGAACTTTAACTGAGCCAGATGAGGTTTCTAATTATTTTGGAAAAGTGTGGTACGAATACTTCTCTGATAGCAACTTCTTCAGTGCCTTCATGGAAAATAAAAGAGCTCCAATTTTTCTTTCGAATGCTATTGACAGATGTGCCCTGTCCCTGGCAAATTGTATATCCACCTCAGACCTTGAAATTTGTCTCTCCAAATCGAAATAGAGGACACGTGGTCAAGATCGCATCTGATACCGAATGGTCAGTGCTCTGTCTAATTCAAGTAAAAAAAATTACTGGGCCTATATAATATGGCATGTTTGACTCGCAAAATTCGCAAATGAGGAAACTGGCGGCAGTTGTTCCAATGTTAAAGTGTAAAAATGTCTTCATTGGACTAGATTATCGCCCAATCTCTCTTGTATCTTGCCTCTCAAAAGTAGTTAAAAACATTATGGCATCTAGAATATCGTGGTTTCTTGAGTCGAAGAACCTGACAACAAGAACATTTCAAACGCGGTAGAGGCTGCATCGACGCTCTTTGACATATTGATTATTTTACAACCAAAGCAATTTCCCAATGGAATCATGTCACAATTCTCTCAATTGATTTCGAAAAGCATTTGACAGAGTTGGTATTCATATTATTTTAAAGCTCTTGAAGTCATGGAATGTTGGACCAAAATTCCTCAACTACATCAAATAATTCATTTTGCATCGGCGGTTTAAACTTAGAGTTCACAATCATCTCTCTGACTCTTCTCCATCAATGAATGCCATTCCAAAAAGAACTTCTCTTCGTGTCACGGTTTTCCAGATCGCTTTCAATGAAAGACACTCCAAATTAAGTCTTCAGAAATCCAATTGCTGAGAAAACCCAAATACTGTAGGGTAGGCTTCTGTACTTCTAATTATGGATGATATCATGGAAAAATTGGAGCTTCAAAGATACATTAGAAGAAGAGTTAAAGAGAAAATTATGGAAGGAAATCTACAGTACTATCATCAACACTACCCTTCTATTAGCCCTCAATTAATTCTACCTTTATATCCAACCAATGTTGAGAAACTCAAGATCAGAACATTTTCGAGAATTCGCCTTGGCGACACAATTGCAACTCACCAATGGATCTTAAAGAAGTCTTCTTTCCCAATCTGCAATTGTGGACAAATTCTCACTATAAAGCACACTCTTTTGGACTGCCTAAACTTTCCCTTGGCTAGAAACATTGCATTTGGAGCAACCAATCCTATGGACATCCTAAAATCGGTTATAGAACGCGATATCAATGCAATATACTACTTTATTAAATTAAAAAAAAATCTAATGTTCTTTCCTAGAACAGAGCCGATAGCCTGTCTTGCTAGTGCTAAATGCCTTTTTCTTTTTAGTCTAAAAATTTATTTCATTAGTCTAAATTTATAACAATGATAATAATATTTCAAAATTTCCGTATTATGAGATGCTAATAAAAGGGTAAATGGATGCACATGGTGGTGGTATTCTATACATAACAACGCTACGGTCAACCGACATACATCATCAGCAAAAATGATGTGTGTCTTCTTCATTTTCTTTATATACCTATAAATTATATGCACCTTATTTTTGTGCACAAGAGTCTGGACATACTTTCTTTTTTATATTTAGTATACAAGCTTGTATAGTAAGTCGATGATAGAGAACACGACAATAGTATTACAGACATATTTATATATATACGGACTAACGGAGGTACTACGGATGAAGAACAGAAAAAAGATAATGACTGAAAACAGGCAAATAATGCGATAAACCAACGGACATAAGGCACGGTAACCCCAACAAATTGTTATATAAGTTAGTTCGTGGCTAATATGTACATACGTACGTAAACTTTTTAGAATTATGCTGAATTTGCATAATTCTTTAGCAACGAGAAAAACAAAAAATAGTATCGCACTTCAACTGGCTGAATATTACGAAATGCAATACGACGCCAGGCGACCCAATTAATTAGTGTTTAGGTTAGCATTATTTCACCTGTAAATTTAAGCATAAATACAGCTCATAAAATTTAATAAAGACAATTGCTAATCACAATTCAAAACTAGCGTTTTACTCGCTATATTTTATAACGCGTTCAATCCGCCTATAGTAATAGCTAGGGACTGCTTCCTGCCGATCTGATTGGCATTGCAAGAAGCAGATTGACTTGGCGGTCTGAAGCCGAGCAGAGTTGGAAAAGAATGCACAACACTTAAGTCACCTAGTGGAAGGATGCATAAGGGACCTTCCCAAATTCTTTATTAAAAGAAACTTATTACGATTTATTTGTTTATTTAACTGCACGTGAAACTCAGCTAAAATAAATTAACAGCCGAATTCAAATAACTCTTAGAAATAAACCTTATAGTAATTATTATTAAAAACTAATACAAAGTATGTAAGGAGAAATAAAGAAAAAAATATATAATTCATGTATAAATAAATAAGAAAGAAAAAAGAAAAGAAGTATGCGCACAACCAACATAGAGGCATACCCACAAGTGACCTTATAGTAATTATTATTAAAAACTAATACAAAGTATGTAAGGAGAAATAAAGAAAAAAATATATAATTCATGTATAAATAAATAAGAAAGAAAAAAGAAAAGAAGTATGCGCACAACCAACATAGAGGCATACCCACAAGTGAGTGAACTCATAAGCCACTGCAAACATTCAAATCAATAACAGTAAACTATACCAGTTAATTTTCGAATCATACTGAGGTCTTAAAATTGCAACTTAGTTTAAATACGACATAGGCAAATAGCGTACATTAAGGATAGTCGTTCGGATAGACTTTAAGGAGTCCAATATTGAGATTAAGTGATAGACTTTGTTTAGGTTTCTACAAACAACTCCGAACGGACCGAACAGCTCATAATTACATTTGCATTGACTAAGCTTTATGAAGATAAAGTTCCTAGAGAAGCGATTATGGACATTAAAGTTTATCTCCCCAAGCAATGTGGGCGAATCGATAATACAATTTATTAACTTAATTAAGAAGGAAGTGATGCTACAGCTGACAGAAGCGATTTATTTTCATAAGAAAGCAGAAAGACAAGCGAGGTCTGCAATTTGAAGATCAATAAGTTATGATTAACTAAGTTAAACGTTTTACTAAAATCACTATATACATTATCCGTGCTATAGCTACTAGAAAAAGCAGTGAAAATATGGCAAGTAAACTTTAAGAGATTCGTAACAGTTGATCTTCTCTTAGGGATCCTGAAATGGAGAAATGTAAGGTTTGATAGAAAAAGCTAAATACTGAATAACAATTTGCTCAAACAATTTAGGTAGCTTCAACTTGGCAATGTCTTTATAGTTCTACGCCGAAACATATTTCATAAATTTTATGAAAACTTTTTTTCCCCTATATTTGTCATATTTAATACTTTTATTAAACTATAACGGATGCTCGCGGTTTTGCTTGATCGGAACGGATGGAGAAATAGCTAAGTTTAATACATTATAAAATAAAAAGGGTTTCAATATTCCCAGCAGTAAAATCGAACATTATGTGTGAAAGGTGAGATTTAAATAGTAAGATATTCGTTTTATTAAAACCATAATGTTTATTTGAGAAAGTTGGATATGACTCGTGAGACTAATTTTAAAGTTCGCGTATATATGTGTAGGGAATTTTTGTCGGTCAGCACAACAAGAGTACTGTTATGTATAATAACAGAATTCCGTTAATCAATTTTTTTTCATAATGTATAATAATGTATAATAACGGAATTCCGTTAATCAATATTTTTTCATAATTGGCCACTCACATAGTAGCGCCACTTAAAGCATTATGAAGAAAGAACAAAGTCCAACGTCCGCCTGTATAGCATAAGGGTGGATTTGCATTAGCAAGCGCCATGTTTCTTTTATTTGATTACCGACACAAGAGATGAGACACATCAAGAGAGTCGACAATTAGGAGTGAAGATTGAGTCTTTGACAGGATAGTGGTGTAGAAAGAACTAGAGAGTCGCTTGATGAGACTCGAGCGCTTCTGCAATAGTTCAAAAACTGAAAAACAAAAAATCGGGATAGCATTTTTTTATATCAATACTGTTGTCATAAAGAAAAAAAAGATGGCATAACCTGTAGAGGAAATTGAAAACCATTTTTTCCATACTTGAAGCAACTAGGTTAAAAGCCTAGTTAACCATTTTATTGGCTTACCGAAAAATAATCACATAAAAAATATTTCGTACTTTACATTAATTTAGTGAAAGTCTGATCTCAAATCGTCGCTTAACTATAACAATTAAAATGAATCTCAATAAATGGACTAAATGAAAAGTGAATGTAATAGAACATAAAAACATAGGTATATACTATTGTTTACGAATTATACTAAACTTAAGAAATAATAATAAAAAAAAAATTAGTAAGAATGATGTTCATTATGACACTTATTAATTAGATGAAGAGAAGGTTTGGCGAACGTGAGGTAAGTAAGTAAGTGAGTGAGTGCATGTGGGTGTGTGTAGAGATGTAACCACAGACAGTGACTTAACGGACCAGCAGCTACAAGAACTCAGACTAACGGACAGTGTAAAAGGATAAACTGACCATGACACTGTGATTTGATTTCATATCAACAATACTTGTGGTAGGTTAAATTCTTCCTTCGCTTTGTAATGTAAATAAAATTAAAAAACACAACACCAGCTCTAAAAAAATGCGTTACATAGTTCAACGGACTATGATGCCTGTGATAAAAGGAAATGCGAATTGCTGGATGATACGCCTCGTTAGGTAAGCTAAAAGGTGGACACCGATTTATAGCTACCTCCGGGAAATCGGCAAACCAAAGATTAAGCCGTCTACCATTACAATTAGGAGTATGGTTGCATTGGAGTAAATTACAATCGAATAACTCATTGAAAGGCAGAATAGCTCTACCAAATGTTGAAGTGGAGACAATACAGTCAGAATTATCACTATAACGCCAAGTGACTTGTAGTAAATTGAAGTCACCCAATGCTATGACTATATCAGCAGGTTTAGAATTTTTGGTCACGTCACATATGAGAGTACCATGTTTTTTATAAGTAGAGATATCCGCATTTGGAGGAATATAGGAGCAAGCTAAATATAACTATTTACTGCCAATATTCTTCCGAATTGCAATTAATTCAACATTAAAAGTAGTACGAAATTCAAATGAATAGGACGGGACTGCAGCAGATAGGACAGTTAAAACGCCACCACCGGTGCGATCACTTCGATTGTTTCTGAAAACCTGGAAAGAATTTCGAAAAAGTTCGGACGAATGTAAATAACGCTTTAATCAGATTTCAGTGAAAGACAAACAGGAAAACTCCAGGCTCACTGAATTTAGGAAATTTTTAAGTTTAAGTCTCTAACATTTTTGTAACTGAAAGTTACTGGACCTGAAGAAACCTTTAATTTTTGGGGGTCGGAAGAACTACCGAATTAGTTTTACGGGGACAATTCCGAGGGATGAACTGCTTTACGAAGAATCCAATCCAGCCACAATGGTTTATTAAACAAACTTTTCATATTTTCAGTCGGAATTAACACCTTAGAACACGAAATCGCTCTGTGTTGAGAAGTGAGATAGAGTCAATTTGAATATGCTCCAGGCTTCAAATTGGCGGATGGTATTTTTGCAGCAAAATAACTTTTTATGTTATTCTCAAAGGTGTTCGGCGTTAGTTACGACACGAATATTGCTTTTCTGGAGTGTACTGCCGTCAAGCAGACGTCGTCCGTATTAGGAACGATAAGATTCACAAGTAAAGAACTTCGAGTTGGCAAGAAAAGAGAAGGAGAGACGGATTTATTATTTTTATTAATATTCTTTGTAGATTTAGAGAAACTACACTGAATGGCACCACTGGGGGTAGATACCCTCGCCACCTCAGCGTACCTGACACGAGGACGGCTCGGCGGCTTATTTGTAATATCTGTATTATCTGTATTATCTGTAGGCAAGAACGGAACACTCGAAAGCTTCAGCGGATTTGCCAATGGCAAATCCACAAGTTTTAGCGTTGACGATGAGGACGAAGAAGAATGCTAACGAGCAACATGGATCGACGCATGAGATTTAGGCCGAGAGAGAGGTGAACTATCGCAGGCGGAGGAGGAGGTGAGTGCACTAGATTACGAAACTTATCGAACAATGTTTTAATTTTTTCAAACTCTCTGCACAATATCATGACATTTGTACTTAATTCAGAAAAACCATTCTTTATCTCTATGAAAAGCGTAGAAAAGTCAATGACCCGTTTCCTACAGTAAACAAAGAGAAAAACTGCAAGCGCCGCAAACCAATGCAGATGTTTGGAAGCAACGACGCGCAAAAAACAAGTAAGACACTTTTTGACGAGAGTACCGAATACTGACCGCAAAAACCAAAACGATATCAACACAAAAAGCTCAATACATTTCAATAAATGTAAAGACTTCAAGAATTTATTAGACTTTAAAACTGTATAAGCCAATAAATCAATAAAATAAAAAAGAAATTACAAATCAGACAAAGTAAAAATTACGACCACAGAGCGCGCGCAGAGGTTTCAAACCTCTTCGATTGGGACGCATGTTGCAAATGAAGTTGAAACCACCCTCAGCTATCCAAAATATTCGACAAAATGATCGTGAAGTTAATCTTGATTTCAACGTCAGCGATAAGGAATCTATCAATACTCTGGGGCTCATAAGGCTGTCTAAATTTGACCAACATTACATTAAGGTTAAAGTGGCACCCGTGACACATGCCACAAGATGCACTGCAAGTTCCGACTTCGCACGACTATTTGACCCACTGGGCATTATGGCATCTTAAGTTATCATGGGATGAAGAACTTCCAGAAGATTTAAGCACAACATGGTCAAACTTCCGTAATAACTTGATCACATTAAACGCTCTTAAAATTTGCTGGCACAGGTTCAAAGGCGATCTCCTATCATCCACTTAACTACACATTTTTGCTGATCCTACCAAAAAGGCGTTCGGGGCTGCAGCATACTTACGATCTATATTTAAAAATGACGCCACAACGACAGGTTTATTGTGCACCTCGGGGAGCACCACTCAAAAAACAACAATATATTAATTGCGCAAGGATGTCAAAATAAATGACTTAGAAACATATTTATGGTCTGATTCTGAGATTGTTCTATCATGGATAAACTATCAATCATCATCCCTTCAGACTTTCGTCGGCAATAAAATTTCATACATGTAAACGCTAACTCTACCACAGCGACGACTGCACGTCGCTTCGAATTCAGCAGGAGCCTTCTCAAAAGGCTTATTAGCAGAAACATTATGATTTTTGAGACCATTATTTTTACATGGAAGTCAAGAATGCTGGCCTATGCAGCTGTTACCACAGTTACAGATTCCTACAGAGCTTGAGAAGACGAAAAACGCAAATGTGGTATTAGCAACCACAAATTACTATGATTTTTTCCAAGGGCTCATTCAGCAAATTGCAGGGTACATTTTTCGATTTATTCAACTTCCCTCTAATAAAAACTTTTCGAAACTAGACCTGATGGCGCTAACTACTGAAGAACTCGAAGCAGCAGGACTCTCAGTTATAATAATCAAGAAATAAAAAAGCAAAGTTCAATTTGCGCCTTATTTTCCTTCCTTGACAATTAACAATTCAAACAAATAACAATTCAAGTAAATTCGAGTACGCTCCTTCCATACAATGACAGCTGGTAAAAGTATTGTTCAAATTGGTGCATGACGACAACAAACACTGCAGTCCAGAAGCACTATTTGGAATGACACGCAAAAGTTCGCACGCCCCAAATCACGCCAGCAGATAATGCGAAATCTGCCTTGAACAAGAATTACACCTGCAAGACTGTTCATAAATGCAGGCGTTGACTATTTCGTCCTATTATGGATACTTTACAAGGTCAGAGCTAAGAAGCCAACAAAGGCATATAGAGCAGTATTTTGATGTTTTACTGCAAAGGCACGCTACTTTGAACTATCAACTGACGTTCCATAAGAGCGTTAACGTGTTTCATCAGTCGTAGGGAGCGGTGTTAAAATATTTACAGAGACAAAGCAACAAATTTTGGTAGATTCAGTCAGAAATTATCAGAACTTTCTGGTTTAAACTTCTCCGGGAAGGGAAAAGAATCAATAATATCACCGTAAAGCTGAAAATAATTCCACTTCGTTCCACCCAGGGCACCTCATTTCGGAGGCCTGCAAGCAGCAGTTAAGTTGGCATAACACCTTTTAATTCGTAGTGTAGATAATGCAACACTGACATACGAAGAATTAGGGATTGTTATTGTGACGATGGAGGCCATATTAAATTGTCGTTCCTTGACAACCATGTCTAATGATTCAACCAATTAGCTCACATTAACCTGTAGGCATTAGTAATAGTTTTAATTTTAAGTTTGATAGCAACCTTGTAAAAAGATTTAGAGAATGTAAAAGGTTGGGAAACTAGAGTTTATTGATAGAAATGAAATGGAAAGGATTTAATAAATTTTGTTAATTGGAGTTTTGTTTATATAAATAAATTTCAATGAACGGGTTACGAAATATTTTATTTTTGGGTATCTGTTACGTCAATTAAAACATGAGTTGTGGAAGCGATAGCATACCGAATATTTACATGAATTGCATAAATTACATATATGGAAAAACATTGGTTTCCCAATATTAAACCAAGAGACATGATTATTATTAAGGAAGAATATTATGAAATGGCCGTTAGTTCGATTCAGGTTAACTCTATGGAAGAAATGACGAATCAATTCGAGTCGCTGACTTCAAAATAGCTTCTGGAATTCTCAACGCCCAATACACCACTTTGCCTTACTTTATATTGATGACAATCCAGAAGGTATTTCAACTAACGCACAGTCGAAATTAGAAGATGTTGAGCTTGAATCCAAAAGAATGAAATTGCTAGGAAGTAATTTAATATCCACACTTCTGGAATTGCTATCAACACTTCCAGTCACGCTAGCAAACCAAGTAGATGATTGAAAATTTGGATCAAAATTAGGCATCCATTTTGAAGAAATCGCATCAACAGCTTTGTCAACTATTAATTCACTGCAACAAACCTGCAAAGAAATGGAATCAACATATCATGTCTCAGCATGGTAGAACACTTCCTATATTTTGAAGCGGATTTAAACTTAGACAACAGAGTGCTGCACAAGCTAACAGCTAAAGGAGGTGCTATCAACATCATTGGTAGCATTCGTTAATAGGAATACTTGACTCAGAATATGCTAAAATATGTCATCAATAATTACGAATCTATAAGAAACTGACTCATTCAGGCTAATGCTGTTAAGAGATTAAACATCAGTTATCAACTCCAGCATGAATATTCTAAAACAAAGTTTAACATTCGCTAAATCTAACGTTCATTATCTGCAATCACAGATGAGTGAGTTCAGCAAAAATGAACAGACGTTATACCAAATCAACTATTCAACACAGGTATAATGCAGCTTTTCTTCCTTGCAAAAAAATTGCAGAAAATAAAAATACGTATTTTGGACATCTTGATTGATATTCACCATGGAAGAATCAATTCCTTACTCTGGACGCCAATACAACTGCAAGATGAAATAAAACAAGCACATATACCTCAATCTTTCGAGCCCCCTGCAGGAGCTCTACAAATTAAAGAAAATAAAACATGGTCTTATCCGTTATCATGCAGTATTTAACATTACACTGACGTTTAAATAGACTCTTGTTCCTAACTTCGTAAAAGACACCATCCTAGCCATTGACATACGCAGTTCAGTGCTAGCCATAAACCTGAACCGAAGACATTATTTTTTGGTCTTTACACTTCAAACATATGATACTATCAACTACAACACTTTTATGTGCCACAATATGCAATTACTATATAACTTTGGCTCTGAAAAATGTTGCTGCGAAATCACTCTTTTCAACAAAAGTATCATGCCGAATTGCTAATTGAACACACTAACAGCAAATGTCACTTGAGCATCTTTATCACACTCAATGGATTTATTTAACCGCATCAACCACACCAGCAAAGGAAAATCATCTTATTAATAAACTTTAATAGTTCTGGTCTATTAACCATTAATCCTGACTTCATTCCTTAAACACTGTCATATCTATATGTCTGGTCATCATTCCATTTCATCAACATTATCATCCTCCTACAAAAGTCTTGGAGAAATTATAAAATTAACACACCAACAGTTTTTGAAACATAAAATCATCAAGGGCATCAATCAATCAATGATGTCCGACCAATATGCAACCCAGCACAATGAATTAAAATCTTCACAACATAACTTACAATCAATCCAAGATATTAAAATTCAATATAATTTCACCTCAACTCATAGTGTCAATGTTGAATATTCTGCATTAATCATCAGTTGCTATCGTCATTGTTCTCTGCAGCAAGTTTTTCTTCAAGAAGGATGTAAGTGATCAAACAACTGCTACATTGAACCACAAACTATCGGTCCGGAATAGCGACGTAGCAATGAAAAGATACCTGTATTATCTTTCCGACAAGGCTTCACCGGTCGAATTTGAAGACGCTGAAGTTGCATAACATTACTGACTTCAGACAATAGTTTCATTTGTTTACAAAAACTGTAACTGGGATATTTGAAGTGTGTCTTCGTTTCTTTAATTTCAATCCAATTCTTGCTTACAATGCAATTTTGTGACACACTTCAAGTGGGCGCATATATGCACATGTAGCCAAAATAATTATTGCTGGATAGTGCAACAATGGTTCAGATGGATCATTTGAACTGAGTCATAGTAACGAAAACCCTTTTTTTGATTTTGTTTCTTTGAGCTCCCCACGAACTCTCGGTTCAAGGCATAGTGTCGGGGCATCTTAGAAAGTCCGAGTAATAATTAGACAAAAGCTCGTTTCGTTTCACCACACGATGTTTTCACTAACTTCGCACGTTTCTAGTCATTTGCTGACAACTACACTTCTTTTACGATACCTTTTTCCTTTCTCCGCAACCCTCGTTAATTTCGCAAGTAGCATAGATTTAACGAAGTAATGCCGCTTAATTCGACGAGATTATTCTGGGAAATATTTTAGAACCCATCTGTTCTTAAAGGCCTGTTTTACTTGCAGTAATAGACGACATTATTTCTTGAGACAAATGTTTTCCTCAACTAATGGTATCCGTAACGTATCAGGACACCTCAAAAAGGTTTAATTAGGCGCTAATGCTTCGCTTTCAGCGTTTTTATTGCTAAGACGGCGAGTGGCCTTGGGTTAATCAAATTTTATATTAGTAAACTGATTAAGGTGTCAAGTTGCAATGCCCGTTTTTTTTATTAATTTGTAACATGGTATATCTTTATCACTATCCGCGCGAGTTAAGCTCGTCGCGTCCAGAATCCGCGTTACAGAAAGATTTATAAAGTTGGTAGAGGGTCACCTTCATACTGACAGATTGGCCCCTCTACTGTCAAATCCAACAAAACCATCTTTCCTTACGTTGCAATTTTCCAGCTTTATTACACTCTTGCAGCTATCAATCCCGTTATATACACCCTCTCACTCTTAGCCTTGCTTGGCGCGAAGGCTCCTCTTTCCTCTGGTTATCCTAATAACCCTCAGAGTGCGCCAAAAGCTTTCTTTTCTACTAGGAATTATTTTATAGGCAGCTTGTATGAGTCACCTAAAACGTTTCCTACGCTACTAAGTAGAGGAAAGACGATCTATCTAGCTAGTGGCGTTTACTTCATCTTACGCAGTTTAAGGCCGGCGATCGTGCCTTCTATTATACGATTTGCCGCGGTATTTTTACAGTGTTGGTCAGGGTAGCCTTACTCATTATTTATTATTTGCCGGGAACGCACTGTGAGGAAACACTTGAAAAATCTTTCACTCAAAATGGGTGTAATATTAATATATACAATTATAATAATAAGTATATATAGATTTTTATATACGTATGTATATACATTTCTAAATATTAGCACGTTTATCAAATACAATATTAATAATTTGTATAACATGAATACACAATACATCACGCCATTATATCATTCCTATAGAGATGATTGCTTGTGTAGACATTGGGCAACCATCCCTATGCAAGTATACCGCTTTATTTTTTTTTCACAACAAAAATGCCTTCCTGCATTTTACGAAATATATGTAATGCATATGAATATAACATGGTACATAACATAGCATAATGGTAGAAGTGGTGCTACGAAAAGGAAATGTTTTGAAATATGCATATGATGAATACATGCTTAATATCAAGAATGTACGTCATGTTCATGAAGCTTGCATTGACAATCAAAATCGGAGTCCTCTCACTGCCGTACACAATACATCTGCTACCTCTAATCACAAAATGTAAATCATATAAATTCTATTAATATGTGACTTATCTTTATAGTTGTTTATGTTGAAATATGTACATCTATATTCCATCCAATGTATATAAATAAGAATATACAATGCCTCGACATAACCTATTATATACATACACATACTATTAACTAGTTCTCCTTTTTCTTCATTTGCCAGATACACAACAAAGTTGCCGTAATGTAATTGTACTTATATTTCAACAATTATTGCCAATATAATTTTAGTGAGCACACAATACATTTCTAAACGTCAACCGGCGCATTAAATATTTATTTAATGTTTTGCCCGGTGCCAGAAAGACGGTTGTTATTTAACGTGGCGATTTTCCCGCTGACGCGAATAAAATTTGTTTCTCACTCGCTTCTTGTCTTTGAAGCTGGCTCGCCAAACTTCACTTGCTCGAATTCGAGACCAAACTTTTTTGTTGAACAAAGGGGTCTTTGCATGAATTATTTCTTTCATCTTTAATTTGTCTGGATAAGCTATTTCTGATCTCTCTTGATAGCCAAAACAAATAAACTCTGTATGGCACGGCGAAACCGACACACTACCCTTAGAAATTTGTTCCAAATAGAAAAATTTTTGCAGGCAAGTACCTCAAAAGACGTGGTTACCTATGACAACTTATATCATTTTTCTAATTTTCATCGAACAACTTACGTTATTCATTTTCATCGTCTTTTGAAATTGAACGTCCTTTTAACCAGCGGTATTTTCAAGAAAATTTGAAGAAGTTCTGCCACCTTGGTACGTTATCGTCTGGGTTCTGCGTTCCAGATATCCACTCCCATTGAGTTCGCGTTGTATGTTCTAATATTTCTGCTATACGATGGCTATAGATATGCATAGTCTATCCAATTTGGAACGGTGTTTGAATAAAACAATTTGCTATGGCTTATTAATTCTTTTATCTTTTTGTTGGACCCTTAGCAATAAATTGTATGCTAAGTGTATGACTAAATTATTACAAAGTTTATAAAGAAAACATCTGCAGGAACGAGATCACATGAGGTAGGCATATACTAGTATTGGTCTCATTAACCTCATGTATAGGCTTTTTGCAACGCGTAGGTCGATTTTTTTAGAGCACGGCTTAACAAAAGCTAGCGCTGACCAACTTAGAAACCGTAAGCCCATGAACGAATGTATATTTTCGCACTTTTTGGTGAATCGGCGAAATATTCAGTAGTGAATGAATTTCTTGTTGAGAATGCAAGTTTCTTGCATTTTTTTATATTTAATTTTGTAAAATTTAATGAGCACCATATAACCAAATTGTTCGAGTCTCATTAAAGGAGAGAAAAGTGCGACTCCAAGTTAAGAGAAAAGAACTGTCTAACATCGTCAGTTCACGCCACAAACATGGTGGAATTTAACCGTCGATGGGGCATCATTGATGTACAGGATAAATAGAAAGTTTCCCAAGTGACTTCCTTGTAGGACACGTGACTTGAACGGAAATTTATCAGAGGTAATGGACTTCAACTCTCAGACGAATAAGCACGACGAAAAACCAGAGCCTAGCAGTTTAGAAATCAATGGTTTTGATTAAGTAAGACTGAAGCCTTAGCAAAATCTATGTGTATGACATTCGCACGAGAGCCACAAGATAATGCCCTAAAAGCATAAGACGTAAAGTCTTAAGGTTCGAGCCGGTTGAACTTCCTTTTAAAAATCAATACAGTTTCCGTAAAACGTTCAACTTGGCAATGCTTTTTTAGTTCTCGACAAGAAGGTTATCTGCGTAAAGTGGGGTAAGGAAACCACACTATATACAAAGAGAAAAACACTTGTTTTCAAACATTGCTTAAAAATTTTTGAGATAACATCACATAGTCCATCAGAGCATGACTTAAGCATACGTGATCGAATACCATCAGGTCAGGCGCACGATTACATTCTAATGGCCTTGAATTTTGTAATACGTAATTGTTCGCAACGACCAAATTCGAAATCACAATAGAGTTTGTGAATTGATATGCGTAGTGATCACTTAAATCGAAATTAGTGCTAAAAAACCAATCGCCATTCAATACACGTTTTCGTCTAATATTTCTTCCTTAATGGCTCAGCGCAGCTTACAGTATGTTCGTTCGTTTGAAAAACTACTCAAATGCTCGACTTTGGCCCTTATACTTCTCTCCCGCTTCGGATAATCAACAGGGCGGGCGATGAATGAATGATGCTCCAATACGGCTGTCTTCATGCATGTCGCGGCTCACTTCCTCATCTTGGAGGCCTTCCACAAAATCATCCAGCTTCGATCGTTGGTCCTATTATATCTCTTCGGGTCAGGTATCGTAACTTAGTTGGTTTTGATTCATGTTATAGGTACTGATTTCGATCATTGAACGGGGGTGTGCTTGTCAGGTACACTGACCGCCGCTGGTAGCGCTTGTGTAATACCACCCGATGTCTTTGCCCTCTAAAATCATACAGTCGTTTATCTCTATGACGGCATAAGTCCGGTGGGGTCCACCTTCTCCTAGCGATTTCTCGGTCCCCCGGCGCGCCTCCATTGGTTAATCTTCAAGTCAACCTCTGGGGCGCGCGGATGATGATAGTATGTTCAGATTGGATGCGTGTGATTCATACCGCCCATTTTGATGGAATAGGCGAGTGGGGCTTTCGCCTTGGAACTTTATGTATCCTCAAAGCATCACATGCCGGATGATTGAGCGGTAGCGTTATGTATCTCAATTCCAATACTCGGCCAGCCGCTTTCTATGGCCTTTCATCGTGATATATTATATTCGGCGTTCCTGTCAACAGGAACACAACTCCTGGGAACAACGCAAAATTCTAAGCTGCCATTGAGTGTGCTTACTGGCGTGCTTACCTGTCTGCCACACAGTTTCCACTGACGCACTACAGACTTTAGTGAGGGCACACCCTCTGGATCTTGAGGCTTTGTATGTCAGTGAGGCTTACAGGTTAAAGAAGGGGCTGGCCTTCCAACCAACGGACGCACTTTATTTTGCGGAGGTGGAGAGAGAGGACTTGACTTACAAGGAACGAATTAGACCTTTGAAGGATCGCGTCTACACCTCATGACAAACTCGCTGGGATAGCAGTGCCAAAGGCCAAAGGCAGCACGACCTATCTCTTTATTAGGGATGTCCAGTTTGTAGGAGACCACTCTAATTTTAGTTTCAATTTGTATTTGGGTTTCCTACTTACAGGACATGGTTCGCTTAACCATGTCCCGAATCTCAGAGGTTTGTCTGTTATTGCAGCGTGTTCTTATCCGCGTGTGGACGTCCGTCCGAGGACTGGAAGCATGTAATCTGTGAATGTTCACTCTATTCCGACATTAGGGAGCTAGTCGCCGTAGGAATTACAGTAGATGAGGACTACTTCATTTTTAACGAAACTCTCTCTGAGGGCATTTATGTGCGAAACTTGAACGGGTTTGCAACCGGTGCCTTTGAGAGACGCATTGATGTGCGCCTGGGAAGTAGAAACTGAGTCTTTGGGTGGATTCCTCATCTTGGCTTTTCGAACTTAGCTTTTCAGCCTGTCTCACATTGACACTTAGGCCACCAGTCCGAGAGTTATGGATGTGACTGGTATGTAGCCATATGCTACCCAAAGTCGGACCTTAGACTTTCAAAACAATTAAGGTACCATGGGGGTCAGGTTGACCAGAGGAGCCTTTCTGCGTGGAACTGCTGGCTGCCGTTTTTGCTGCAACAGAATCCCCGTAGTTCTGGGTCTCCCACCTGGCTGCTTGGAAGGGTCCTTAGGAAAGTTTCATGGAGGCTGTGGTTGCCCCCAAAATAGCGGGAACATTAAATATTTGAGGTATTAAATAGACCTGGCCCCCGTCAGAGGGAAGGGCATGCCATACATATCCCCTTGACCTGGAACTGCTTGGGAGCCTCCCTGCTCCCAGCGGGGCGTGCGTGACGCTTTCTCACTCCGTGTGCCATCGGGCACGATAGGGTTAAGCTTCCACGTCAGCAACCTACGTGAAAGGCGAGCTTGTGTTGTCGGCAGAAATGACATAGTCTTCAGTAATGTGGTTAGAGACTGTCCACAAGGATCCATCAGTGGACCATTTATATGGAACATTATGATGGATTGTTTGTTAAGGCAGCTAGAAGGCATGTGCGGCGAAGTTAATGGAATACTTAATTTCTCGGCATATGCAGATGACCTGCTCATCTTAATGAAAGGTAGGACTCGGAAAGTAAGCAAAGAACGCGGTGAAAGTGCTATGAAAGTGATAAGTGCATGGGGACATAGTATTGGTGTTTATGTATCATCGGAGAAAACTGTGATGATTTTGGTGAAAGGTAGCCTCTCGTCCGGCAGACCTCCAGTGATCAGAGTGAATGAGGGCAGTGTCAGGTACGTGGTTAAAGCCATGCACCTAGGTCATGAAGGATCGGGGCAAGTTTATTCCACGCCTTGATGAGGTCAAGGATAAACTTGTGAATTTGGTAGGGCAGATTCGTCGTTTCCTACGGTGCGAATGGGACCTTACCAGGCGTGCCGTTCGAGTATTATACGGCGGCCTCTTTGTTACTTGTGCAACACATGGAGCTCCCGTGGAGTGTACGGACGTTACGTATGTTGTAGGACGACATACGACCTTGAGCTCCTTGAGCATATTGTTCTTGGCGTGTCTGCCCGTTTGTGAAACGGTCTCAACTGACGCTCAACAGGTACTGATAGGTGCACTCCATCTGGACCTTGGGATTTTACGCCTTAGTAATGCCTATAGGATAAAGAGGGGTCTACCCCTACTTGGAGGGTTAAAAATTTAGGGTGTAGAGATATTAAATTCTTATTAAGATAATAGTGAGAACAGTAGAGTTACTTTTAACTTTATTCGTGATGTCTCCTTTGTAGAAAATCCACCGTGTGTTAGCTTCAGCCTACATATCGGGTTTCTGCTTACGGACCACGTATCTCTGAATGCATTTTTGCATGAAAAAGGCTGTTCTGAAAGTAGGGATTGCCTATGTGGCAGTCTGTCCGACGATTATGAAAACCTGTTGTTGGTGTGCCCTGAGTAATTTGCATTCAGAGATTTAGAGGCTATGGAAGCCAAGGTAGTTCACGGTAGCATTGATGCTAGTCTGGCTCTCTCTACTCCTAAAAGTAGTATTAGCGGCGTTTGCGTCTGGTGTTTTTCTCAAGCCCTGGCTTATTCGACAAGGTTTGGGTAACTTTGTCTAAACTCTGCTTTGACGAGTTTATCTACAGTTTATTTAACTACACTGAGTGACTGGGGGCTAGCCGCATGGTGCTCTATAAGTCTTACCAGAGACTACTCCTCTATCCGGTACGGTATTGTGGTGGAAACCTGTTTCCTCGTTTCCTTGCATTGCTATGGTTGTGTGAAGTCGGTTTTAGCTTTGCTCACTCATCCCCATAGGGTATCGCTTCCCTTATTAAACGAAAGAGGTTGAGATAGGCCTCCTCCGCCCAGTAGAAATGCAATGGCCATGCGCATTGTATTGACTGGTTGCCTGTTATTGCACCTTCCTCTGCAGATTCGATCCCATACCGAATTTTCAGGTCGTATGAGACCTGACGCTAAGTCTGAGCGGAGGATTTATTATTCTTCTTTCATTGCTTATTTTTCTTCTTTATATCCAGTACAACGGGCGTCAGGAGCCTCCGCAGCAATCTTCTAGCTTCGGTGTGTCAGCGGGAACGGACCATTGTGGGAGTTTCGTGGTGACTGTGGTTGGCCCAAATTGCTGGAAGAGCCTCGGCTAGGTGTGGAGTTGCATAGCAACTGGGTGTCTGAACCAAAGAAAGGCAGAGGTTTTAGATAGTCCCTCGCACTGGGTGTTCTCCTCGGGGCGTTGAGTGTGCGTATTTACACTCCGTGTGCCATCGAGCACCGTATGGTTAAACTTTCACTGCAGGTAGCCATGTTAAGCACCTAGACACATCTGTACGACCGCCGCTAATTCGATTGTTGTCAATAGAAGCAAACGAACGAGCTGACTTTGTGCGCGCTGTGTTATATAAATAAATATCATAAGTGCATAGATTGTTTGGTGTATTTTGGTTTGGCTTATTTTAAGACAAAGTTAATTGATTTTCATTAATAATAAACATAAGTAACAATTAACCGTTAAGGACATTAACGAGGTTCTTGAGGCAACAATGAAGGCCATGGAGGTTCCTTTGAATTGTGCCAGGATGTACGCCCACTGGATGTTATTCAAAATGCGTCTTGTCGACGAGATTCCCAGTTGTTTTCGCTGTTTAAATTACAACCACAGAGTTAAGGACTGTAGGGTCAAGAACATGGTTTGTAAACACTGTGACCAAATAGACCACGGGGTGTGTACAAAGCCGCACACTGTAGGAATTTTGAATTCAGGGGTCTTGAGGCTACACATCTAATGATGTCTACAACGTGTCCTGAGCGTAACAGGATGGTTGCGCAAGTGTGTGCTCAACACTAATATGGCTCTACTCATACTGCAATATAACTGCAACCGCACTTATCATGCGATGTGTGAGTTGTGCCACAGTAGGCGTAAAGTGGACATTAATTTTGCACTGTTCCAGGAACTCTGCGCGTCCGGGGCACGCTGAGAGGCTTGCCAATGGACATTCGGGTATTTCTTAACACTAGTAGTCTTTCTGCTGTCATTGTGAATGATGTGAATGTGGAAGTCCAACTTGTGCTTGCTAGTAGCCATGGTGTCTGTGTGCCGGTTGAAAGCCCATATGAGAGGTTGCTTTTTGCAAGCCCACACTTAAATATGTGGATTTGACGTTACTGCTTGCTATTGGCACGCCATTGGTCCTCGGACTGCATGTTTACTCTTACTCACTTGAGGTCTGACTTACGCAACTAAGTAAGGGTCCGAATGGTACATGAGTGTTCAGTTGTTCAATTAACCAAGTGAATGATTCACATTTCATGGCCCAGTAGGAGCTAGTGACATTGATGTTACTATTGCTAATAGGGCAGCATTGGGGGTGTTCAATTTCTCTTAAAAGGATATAGGTGGTTAACGATCACAATGTAATTAAATTGTTAACTAATGTTATGCATTGTAATGAAATGTCGTAAAACAAATCGAAAGGAGGTCAAGTGGTGGACAGGCGGTCTGTCAGCCCACCCTAGAACAGTTCGAAGACTTACGAAGCAATTTCAGCGTGCGAAACGTTCCAATGCAGCACATTTATTGTATTTTAAGACTGAATTCAGGCAGGCCTTAACGAATACATGCGAATGCTCAGAGGCAAAAAGAATCTGACATCCATGAAATTCGTACAGGTAATACTGTACCAACCATTTGGAGGGGGTGTTTGCAAATACTGATGGATTCATTCTTCCCTGCACAGATCGATTTTGACGTTAGGATGGAATCCACTCCTCTTCCCTTGGGAATGGCGGAGTTAGGGTACGCTTTCTCTAAACTTAGGGCCAGAAGATCGCCGAGTATAGATAGAATAATTGGAGGGATAACGCAAGTCATCCAGGATATATGCGCACGACCTATAGTTTATGGCTCTGTCGGAAGGTTATTTTCCATGTCAATGGAAAATGGTCAAGATTTTAGCTCAACTAAAGTCGCCTGATAAGCTCGGTTACTGGGGCTTGCCTGTTTCGTCATCCGCCTGAAGAATGGAAACGTCTTTTGGTGGTTTGTCCTCAATATTCTGGTTGCAGAAATTTAGAGTCAATCAGCATACGACAAACCAGCGATGAACTAAATTTTAGTCTGACACTCTCTACTACAGAGACGGCGATCGCGATGAAAACATTTGCTTCGTATGTTTTCACTAAACAAAGGCACTTGATGACTTTGCGGGGAATCAACAGGCTCTAATCTGCATTAGTCTCTTGTACGGTAAGGGGATGAGCTACAAGGGCTTTTATGTTTTGCCAGAGATTTCTACTTTTTCTGGTATAGTAATACGGTGGAAATCCGTTTCTACGTTTCTCTGCATTGCTATAGCCATATAAACTTGGTTTGAAGCTTCTCTTAGGGTGTGGTTTCTGTTAATAAACGAAAGAGAGAGATAGGCCTCCTCCGCCCAGTAAGAACAAAATGTCCATGTGCATTGTGTTGACACACATTGCAACCTCATTTGCCGACTCTATCCCACACCGAATCTCAGGTCATATTGGACCTGATCCAAACCCAAACCGGAGACTTTTATTATGTCTCCTTTTATCAGTTTTTCTCTTTTTTAATTCGGTATCACGGTTCTCAGGAGCCCCCGAACCAGTCTTCTAGTTTTGGCCTGACACCGGGATCGACCCATTGCAGGAGTTTCGTGGTGACTGTGCTTATCTCAAAATTAAACATTTGAGGTGTAGGATAGGCCTCGTCCTAGTCAGAGGGAAAGATGTGGAATATACAAGTTGTTAGTCCGAAACTGCAGGGTAGCTTTGCTCCCTGTGAGGCGGGAATGACGCTTCCTCACTTCGTGTGCCAACGGGTACCGCAGAGTTAAGCAGGTATCTACATAAAACCCCTTATCATATCTGCACGACCACGGGTGACTGTAAATAGTTTAGCACCAATGAAAGAGGGTTCAAATCTCACTAATACAACATCTCCTAAACGAGGTTCCCAGGCGCGACGACGCAGGTTAAAATGTCAAATTGCTCATAAGTTGATAGCTCTAAATTTCAACGTACGAGTCTTCTAGGGTGTTAGTCCTATCGGATGGATTGTTTGACATTATATTCATTATAAAATATATGGGGTAGTGCAACCTCTCGTCCATGTGCTAAAAGTGCCGGCAAGAGCCGAGTCGTATCCGAGACGACGTTATTGACAGCTAAGGAGATTTCCGGCAGATAAAAATCCCAATGAGTATGATCACCTTTGGCGAATTGAGCTGTAATCATTTTCGCTGTCCGATTAATACGTTCCGAAGCCCTTTTTTATTCAAATACTGTGGAAGTATTATTCACTCACTTTTACATTGAGTCTCATTGTCAGAAATGAGACGCTTTTGCGGCTTTTATTTACCTGCTCGCATTCGGGCGTGGGATGTTCTTCTACAACACCCACCTGTGCTGTATCAACTGGTTGACGGGATAGTACATCTGCTACCACTTCCTGTGTCTCTTGGCGGTATTCTATAGTAAAGATATATTGTTGCAATTCCAATACTCAACGTGCTATCCGTCCTTATGAATTATCTATCGCGGTCAAATAATTCAGGGATCGATGATAAGTAATTATTACGATGTAGGGCCTCACGGCTACATTACATTTATAATGAACAAACATTCTTTTCCGACCATGGAATAATTATTTTCTGGAATATTTAAACAACGGCTAGCGTAAGCAATAACTCGTTCTAATCCATCAAGATTTTGTATTAATATCACCCTCAACCCGGTATCAATAGCATCCGTCTGCAAGTCAATACCGGACAGTGCGTGGGGAGATATTTTAAGACTTCAAAAGAAATTTGCTTCTCCCTAGTCCAAAGCCAATTCTTCCCCTCCCGGATGAATGCATTTAAAGATTCGGCAAAGCCTGCAAGCTCTGGCCGAAATTGTCTGTAGAAATTATATTGACATGTAGGTTTATTTCTGTCAGTATACGCAACACCTTCTTTAGATGAGTTCCTCCAATGTTTTACCTATGACTATAATATTGTCTAGACATTGAAAGGTATCCAGTTTTATCTTCGACCCGACAGAATGTAGCTAGTGCAGGATGCAGCCCGAACGGCATAACTTTACACTGAAGAAATCTTCTTCCAGCAACAGTGGATGCCGTATACTTCTTACTCTTCTCCTCTGACGGGACCTGTCCGGACCGAATCTTGGATCCAGACTGTTAACGTATTTCCCTACTCGAAGATGGTTCGGTATAACTTGAATTTTAAGTAAGGAATAGGCATCTGTGATAGATTTCTGGGTCAAATAAAAAGTCCAATACAAAGTGGGTCCATACAAAGTCTCTATATGCCATTCTTCCTTTTGGCCAAGGTTATGAGAAAACTCTAGGGGCGCTACAACGGTTCGATTCGCCCGTTAGTAACTTGTTTTCCTCAGCGTCGATTAGTCCGATTGTTTATAGCATTGTGTAATATATTCTCTGCAGATTTATGATTATCCTCAAGCTATACGGAGAGATCCCTAGGAGCTCACGGGCCTCATCGACTTCGTTTTAGCTTCGGTTTAGGATTCGGTGGTTCGCCATCAGCTGCTTTGTTATCACCAACGCTTGTAAACCTGTTAATGGCTTCGGAGCCGTTCAGATACAATCACTATTGTAGCATTAATGGATTTTGACTAACTTGACACTCTCATCATTTTGCACACCTGACCATCCGCCCGGAATAAATGCCCGCAAAAAATTGTAGCCTAAGCTAACTTAATCCCTTGCTGCCTGGATAATTATCAATCGGGAAAGGGTGGTTAGCCTTCCCAAATGAACATGACAAAAAAGGCAGCTATCTGCCTCCACTCCTCGGCCATCGGGTAAGTGAATATATACCTTATAAGAAATATCCCTGTAGCGATCGTCCACGTTCTTTAAGAGTTCTTCTGTTACGAAGCTGGTGGTAGTACCAAGAATAGCAGTGAGTGGATGGCCGGCGATTTGCTTCGAATTGAAGGCTACTCGAGTATATTTTAGCCGTTACATTAATATAACGAACGCCAATTTTTACGGGCATGGTTATATGATGGCCATGGGTTCAGAATGCGTTTCCTGAAGTAGGTTGTAGATATGGATTAGAAATCACTTACCAGTAACTTATTCTCGAAAACTCACTGAACTGCTAACCTCTTAACTGAGTAAGAGACAATAAAATACAATTATTTTTCTTCTTATTTTATTTACTACTTAACAGTCCATCTTTACTTTAAAATTAAGTAAAGTCGGAAGTGGAAATTTCATTAATCCCTAGCTAAAGTTACTGTAGATTAGTTCAGTGAGCAGGGTTGCCATACCAAAGCACTGCATGTCTTAGTCTGGCTTCTATACTGGCAAATGGGAGTTGTCTAATATAAACGTATATAAAAGAAACACCGGGTGAATATGTCTATGGTTAGCTACCGCGACGGATTAGGCTACTCCGCCTGTGCCCACCAGCTTGCGCTATACGGCTCAATATCACAAGGCCCTTATTCTACCAAGCGATAGAGGGACTCAATTCTACACTACATTTCGACTCCTTATAATATGTTCATTACCATTCTATACAGTCAAGATATTATCCTTTCAAAACCAATTAATTTTAATTCGTCCTTATTCTCCCTATTGTTATAATTGATTCACCCCATAATTTTCAACCTCATTGCACCGTTACTGGTTCTAATATCTTGCCTACGTACATAAATTTTGAATGTGCTGTACTGCTTATAGTCTAAATAATCTCGTTTTTGTCCAACTATAACGATTTAGGCTACACCTATGTATTCGCATATTTGCTCTTAACTTTTCGTATGTTCACTTCTTTCCTTCGGCTAACTTTTACTCCACATAAATACAGTTTATTTTTCTGGCTAACTTCGATTCTTCAGTATTACGGCCCAATTTCATATATAATCATATATATGACTACTCGAGTCAATAGTAATCACGGAACTATGTTACTATTTCTCTTTTATATGTCTTTCTGGATACAGATAAAATGATAATATCCAGCAGAAGTGAAACGCTACGACCCTAGTTGTTTTGCTCTCCGCATTTTTATTTTATATTTATGTACCTACTTATACATGAAATTCAACTATACAAAATTAGCAGTCGAATTTAAGGAAAACATAAGAGAAAATCTTATACAAACTGCTTTAAAACTAATATACAATATGAAGATACAAAAAAAAAAAAACGAATAAAAAACAAAAACAAAGTAGCTTAAATATAATAACTCATGCAGAAATAAATAAAAAGGAAACAAGAAAAGAAAAAAAAAACATGTACACAGCTAGTACACAAGCATACCCGCAACAAGAACAGATCCAGGTTGCAGGTGACTCTTTAAACCATTACAAGTTTGGCAACCGAAACGTTAACAACATCATATAATTTTCCAAAAAAAAAGTGTGATATTACGAACGCAAGTTGGTTTAAGTACCACATAGGTAGATTGCGCGTATTAAGCAAAGTTGCTTTAATAGACTGTAAAGAGTCCGATTATGAGAATAAGTGATAGACATCATTTAGGTTTTTGCAAACAACATTGGGCGGATTAAATAGCTCATAATTATATTTACATTGACTAAACGTAACCAAGGTAAAGTGCGTAGAGAAGTGGTTAGGAACATTGAAACTTATTTCGCCAAATAATGACGGCGAGTCAATAGCACCGTTTATTACTTTGATAACGAAGGAGACTCCAAGCACAAAACTACGTTTCTCAAGAGACGGTAAGGACAACAGACGCAACCTATTTTCATAGGGTGGAAGAGAGGCAATCGGATCCCAATCCAAATTCCTCAGGACAAACAGCAAGAATTGCTTTTGTATAGATTCAATTGAATCTACATAGCTCCTATATGAAGGAGACCACACAACAGAAGCATACTCAAGTGTAGGTCTAACCAAACACGTGTGCAGCCTTTTAGTAACGTAAGGATTATCAAGCTCTTTGGCTCACCTCTTTATAAAACCAAGCGCGGACCTAGCTTTGCTTGATGACAGCTCAATATGCAAGTTAAAACGTAACCTATGGTCAAGTAGAACGCCTAAATCTGTGAACGAATCGACGTCCTCCAACTTGTGCGGATCAATGAAACACTGAGTAATGAATGACTTCCTTCTTGAGAAGGAAACCTTCTTACCTTTATTTAGATTTAGTTAGAAATTATTCAAATCACCTTGAAGCTGATGTGACTGCGATTGAACAGAGATGGAAGAAAACAGTTTCACATCATCAGCATACATTGAGATCTGGCTGGAATTAATCACCGATGGAAGATCCTTAATATATAAACTAAATAAAATGGGACCTAACTGGCTTCCTTGAGGTACCCCAGACGTCACGGGGAATTCATCCGAGGTGGTGAAGTTAAACAAAACCCTGATGGATCTATTGTGCAGATAAGAGCTTATCCATTTCACTAAATAGAGAGGGAAGCCGGAGGCTTGGAGTTTACAGGTAAGTAAGTGAACACCTAAATTCAAGGACTGATTAAAAATCTTTGAGATACAATATAGCTCGACAGTGCAAAATTTAAGTACATATGATGGAATTCCATCAGGTCCAGGCGCACAGCTGTATTTTAGAGAACTCAACCCTTTAAAAACGTCATCTTCAGAAATAACCAAATTAGGTACAGAAACCAAGTTAGTTGTAAGATATGGGCAGTTTGCTGATAAATCGAAACTAGTATTCGAAAAGTTTTGTCGGAAGTATTCAGCAAAGCGACTTGAGGTTTTAATATCATCCGAGGACTCAGAGCCATTAAAAGAAACATGCGAGGTATTTATGGAAATTTTTCGCTTGGAGTTAACAAACTTAAAAAAGTATTTCTGATTAGCAAACAGAGATTATTTAACGAACTGAAAGTATCTGCAATAATTTTGGTGGTTGAGGGAATTAAATCTATGCCTTGCGGCTGAGTAAGCGAAATAGTCGAAAAAAGAGCCATTATTCGAAAATTTTTTAACAAGCTTGTTTTTCTTATTCTTGTAATACCTAAATGTCTTATTAAACCACGGGGGACAACTGCTTTGAAGACAGGCTGCTCGATCAGAACAGATGCAGCAGTAGCTAGATTTAATATATTGTAGAACGATGACAGTAAGCTATCAATACTTCCAACTGAGAAATCAAGCTTAATATGTGAAAAGGGTGATTTTAGCATTGAAATATTGATTTTATGGAAATCATAATATTCATTTTAAAAAGTTGAATTTGGAAAGTTAGAGAAGTTCAACGAACCGTCGCGCTTGTAATGAAAGGAAACACACATTGCAGGGTGATAAGGATCCTGAAGTAAACTAAAAGGTTGAAAACGACTAACACTATTCTTAGGAAAATTGGCAAAGCAAAGATCAAGCAGTCTACCATTACAATTAGGGGTACGGTTGTATTGAACTAAATTATGATCAAATAATTCATTAAACAACAGCACTATCAGATGTTGACGTAGGAATCAAAAAGCCAGAACTATCACTGTTACACCAAATGACGTGAGGCAAATTGAAGTCACCCAACACAATGACAATATCAGTAGGTTTAGATTGCTTGGCCACTTCACAAATGAGGGCGGCCTTATATATGGAGATATCCGAATTAATGCGAATATAGGAGCAAGTTACATATAACTCTTTATTAGAAAATTTTGTTCGAACGGCGGTAAATTCAACCTCGGGAGTAGTAGGAAATTCAATTGATTTGGACGGCACTGCCGCAGATAGTGTTAATTTCTGAAAAAATCAAGATGGCTACACCGCGCGCTCAGAGTTGCCAGACTGATGTTAATTGTTTCTTTATATGACGTCGCATTCTCCAAAACGTTTGCAAATAAGAAGTTTCTGTTCTACAGTTCTGTGTTTTCAAGTGAATAGGCGCTGGTGTATACATAGAAAGAGCTAAACAGCGGGTACACATGTAGCCAATATAATTTAATTTCTTTTGCTTATTTCAGATTGAAGATTTCTAAAAGTAATTGAATATTTTTTTAATTTAAGTTATTAAGAAGAATTAATATTATTGTTAACTTAATTCACATAAATTGCAAATATTGTAGTTTGTAATATAGGAAAGTAAATTTTTCTTTAATCCGAATAACAAGATATACGTGTCAAGCACTTTCTCTTGCTTTATCTTCGTCCAAAACTTTTAGCAATGAAATGCCATATCTACGAAACTCCAAAGATGAAGTATGCCGGTAACAACATCAAATGCACGTAGCAGAAAATAATGAAAATAAAAATAAATTAAATATTAGGAAACAGACGATCGGTTTACTGCGGACAATGATTGCAGCGGCCATAATTAGACTACTTATTGGACTACACCTTAAGAGTTTTATAATACAAAAATTCATAATTTTTGATAGTGCAGCATACCGATTTAGAGTGTAATAATCGCAAAAATAAAAAACAGTTCGAATTGCATAAGGTAGGAAATGTACATGTAAGCAACTAAAATGAATTTATATATAAACAATAAGTAAACTAGATAAACATAAATTATTCGTACAACCTAAGTTTTTTTTATTTTATATTTTTATATTATTTATTTGAGTTACCACCTACACAACAAGTCTCAAGCCTTCTAAGTAGCAGTATAGCTATAATATAGGTGAATAAATGCCGTGTAAGTTAGTGATCACAAATAATACTTTATTACACTCCAAATTGTGATACATGATGATTAATAGAGAAATACACCAACATTTTGACAACGAAAAACAACAGAATACAAATTGACTTAGCGGTTTGTTACATTGTAATATGTTAGTAAGCGTTTCAACCTACCAGCGCCCGCCATTCTTTGCAAATTCCGCGATAGGCCATTCCATAGCTTGATAGTAGATATGAACAAGGGCCTTTCAAATAATAGGCGGTGATGCCTCTTTTGTAAAATCTTTATGCCTCTATTGCTGACTGACAATCTCTGTTTTTCACGTGGATATCAAGAATGCCTTCAGTAAATAACTTTATGCAGCAGTATAAGTACTGTCACCTAGAGCACATTTTCAAAGATGACGCCCAGGAACTGAAGAACGTATACTGACACGTTATTCCTTTTTTTTAATCCATTTACGTATCGAACAACATTTTTAATATTGACCTTTCAATCTCCGCATCGCAGTTACTTCACTATTTGAAAAAAGCTTACACCCACATGAACGCGGGGGAATGAGGTAAGTTTTGATCAACAAATGCCTTACACCCAGTGGCGTGCTGCTGTGGGCTACCCAATACATTCAACAATTTACATTCAATAAATAAATCTAAACGTGTATTAACCGTTTAAGTAAAGCGTGTTGTTGTGACTCCCTTGATGGAACATAAATTTAAGGCACATTTGTTATCTGTGAGTGAATTTTCGTATAATAAATTGCAATTAAAGTTACCAGTGATAATTATATTTAAGTAGCATGTCGATAAATTCTCAATTTCGTTCAGCAGCAGATCCATGTACACATTACGATGCGGTCGATAAACAGAGCATATGAAAACTTTTGCCGAAGGGCTAGAGATCTCAATAAAAGCAGATTCAATAGACGAGTTACCTACATATTTGCATATATAGTTATAACGAATGTTATTTTTTACATAGATAGCTACTCCAACAGTATGCTTTAATCTATCCGTACGATAAACTTTATAGAGCGTTTAGACGAATAATGTCATCGGCCAAGACAGGATGAAACCAAGCTTCAGATGTCAAACAAGTATCTGTTCTCATCCAGATTTTTATAAAAACTTTGCGAGTTAGTGTATACAAATCTTGTGCCACATTCTCGTTTTGCTAATATACGTATCACGCTGTGCCTGCTATGTTGGTCATTCACACCATATTTTATTTTGGTACGTGCTTCCATGGCTAAAATTGGTTATAAAGTTGCCAGTGAGACAGCTATATGTACTTCTGACGTTCGAATCCACTAGTGGTTTGTTACATGTATATGGCGATTTGTTAATGTGAACAAAATTATAAAATGGTATAACATAAGGACCAATGTGCTGAATATCAGGTGTGCTAAACAAATATGACTTTATGGTGCATACTAGAGTGAAATAATAATCGTAGGTAGTAAGGGAAGGTAGTTAGTGTAAACTTATACTTTTGTAAGAAAATTCTTTCAATTTTTCTAACTTTTGGAGATAAAAGACACTTCATAGGTCACTTTGATCACAATCTGTTCACTAGCGATTATCCAAAAGAAGTATTCAGTTCTTCACTTTTCGTAACAGGCATTGCTTAGTTATTGCCATTCCTTACAACATGCACAATGCCCCGAAAGACGAAAATACGCATTATCTTCGTCAATTTTTTCAATTTATATGTTTCTTTGAATATGCTGCAATTATATGGCGTTAGATTTTCGTCGATATAAAATTGTTTTTCACTGTTTAAGCCAACTTAAGTTAGTTGCAATTGCGATTTACGGTGCCTTTAAAATCTTTAACTTTACGTAGGAGAAAGTATCGCTCTGCACAAAGCTTCACTATAATGAGGTCATCATGAGTATTACTTTTAAATCGAAATATATCTTTAAACTTAGGAACAGCAATCTTCCCAAATTTACAGATTTTCCTGAGCTTGATTCAGATTTTCGTTTTCTTGGTAAGGTGTCTCAGTTATAGGAAGATGACTCGCAATAGCTAAGCTTTGCTGATTTAGAATTCTGGATATAAGCATTTCAATTTCCTTGTTTATATTCGTCAATTGAGAAACACGAAATTCGATATCTGCAATCTTTTTATCAATGTTGTCCATTTCTTCGACATCTCTGACAATCTCTGTAATTTGTTTTGTGAGGACCCAAAGTCGTCGCTCGTTTTGGGCTCACGGGTTCTCCGTCTCCGGTGAGGTGAAGAGAGTGCTAATGTTAAGGATAGGTTAAGATAGAAATAACATAGAATAGAATAGATTAAGCTAGAAAATAGGAATAGAATAGAATAGATTAAGGTAGAAGATAGGAATAGAATAGAATAGGCTAAGATAGCAATAGAGGATAGGTTAAGCTTAGAGTAGAAAAAGTTTCGTCAGTGGAGTCTCGCTCGAGACGTCGAGCAGTAGTATAGGAAGTCACTTAACAACGAGTGTGAGTTGATAAACCACGAGTGTTATAATAATGAAGGAAAAGAGTAATAAAAGTTCCTGTAAAAATACAAATGTCTTGGGATTTCCTTCCCTGGGCCGCTGAGCTGCCCTTACTGTTTATTGAGTTCAGAGTGTATATTGCTCTCTTTTATTCTATTCAAATGAGCACTTTAATAGGAGCTTTAATTAACTGCATTAAACTAGCTGAGTCATTGTACGCAAGGCTTGTTGTTTTCTTTTCCACCGGAGAGAGGGAGAATTCCTCAACTTTCTACTTCGGTCGGGAGCATTAGTACTAGCTTTCGTTGCCATTATTTAACAAAAAAAAATATAACAAGTGTTTTTTTTAGATAAGTTTGTCCACAAAATATTTAATATATATTCTTATTTTGGCCGAAACAAGATGATCTTACATAAAATGTCTGTCGCTTGTCTTGTTTTTTCTTTTGTTTCTTATTAAATTACAAAATGTTGTTTACACCAAACAAACTAGTTTGCTTGACTTCGTTCCGGAAATTTCGATGTCAAAGATGCACCTCGCAGTCACTGAAAAAGTCGATGAAATTTTGCAACTGATGGACCACGACCGGCGGGTAAGCTGTCAGGAAATAGCAGAGGCACTAAACATCAACCACATAACAGGTTGGAATCATTGAAAAGAGCAGGCTACGAAACGAACTTCGAAACTGCGGAATAAAGAGCGAAGGGTTTTCAAAATGACCTAATATATAAAATAAAAGTTTATTGTTGCTAAAAGGAAAATAAAGAAGTTCTCTCGCAGACAATCGGATTAGATCAGCACTTTAGTTCCTTACAATATTTTTCTGTATCTGGCGAGTACAATAGATGTTTTATGTCGCGGTATGGATTTCCCACACAATTAGTAATAGTAATATCAGCACATTTCGCATAGCAGTAGCACAAATGGCAAAAATTAATGAATTTTAGTCGTATACTCAGGCGTTCACACTTAAAAGAATAGCACGTGCATATCCTTTAACAAACACATGGAGGGACGACTGAAACCTAATGTACCGAACGGGCACAGCCTAAGCCCAAGAACTTTCACTACCCGCCCTACGTAATAGTCTCCTTCCATGGCCCATGATGTCTCTGAGAAACCCCGAATTTGGGTCCGATGACCCCTCTAACCTACATTGCTCTCATCTATTGAAAAAAATCTTCTTATTTAATTTTCCTGCTTTCACATATCAATAACATTTATTATAATAGTATTTTTAAGAATTACCTACATCGTTGTTCTTTTATTTACTATATTTATTCCCTTTAATATAATGTAAAAATGACCAAAACAATAGTAATGAAAATAAATCAATTATAAGAAGGGCATTCGCATTTTAAGATTAAATTGGATGCTAAATATACAAATCACACAATACATATCAATTTTTCTTTATATAGATTTGCCCACAACTTACATTTCGATACTGTACTTATTTAGGTGCAACAAAATAGAAAGAACGCATCCAAATCAATAAGCATATATCTAGCAGCATAACTCATCAAAATTAAGCTTTCTTCGATTATATGGCGTTATTGCCAGCAAATCAAATTTTAAATCAATCCCAAAGAATGCAAAATTAATGGGGAAATGACTCCACCCGACATATTTGTCACTAACCGTTTATTTATTGGGTGTTTGTTGGACAGTTTCTTGTATTAAAAGACCTTTGGTTACGAAAAATTTTTGCTGTTACTTTCTCTCACGTTATCTTTGGTCTTTTATAATCGTTTTAATAAACATTTAGCACAAATTAAGGATGGTTTTTACTTTTTACATAAATTTCTTTAGTTAAAGAAAAAGTTTCTGTATTTTTTCTGCAAGCGACTGCGAAATTTGTATTCTTTAATGGATTTCATATTGATTTTCTATCTATTTTAGAAATGCCTGTTCTGTTGTTACACGTTTTTTTATTACAATTTTCAAAGTTGTTGCCGGTCTTTTCATTCACTTTATCGAGGTTTCCATATAGATATACTTTCTTGTCATTGTTTAGTGCTTTACATATTAGATATGTACATGATATTGTAAGTAATTCAATGTTTGTTATAAATTATTGAAACATTAACGATAAAACAAATAACCGATAACTCAGTTCTTTTTTCTCTTTTCTTTGTTGCGAAACTTAAACAAGAAGTTTATCCATTTTTCATACTTTTTCTCAGTCGTCCGCTACTTCACTACCAAATCAATTAGTCCGTGTTGTCTTTGCCGTTACTGTGTTCTTTTCTTTTTTTCTATATGCTACACTTTTTCATATCTGCTTCATATGCTTAGCTTGACTACTTTAACCTTGAAATTTTTGTTTTATAAAATACAATTGTCCACAGGTTATGTATGAGCGTTTTATTAGCGCACCTTCCATTTTTTCCGTAATAATCCACGAATATGTTAGCAATGAGGGCAAAGATTTGATATAGAATAATTTATTGTTTTTTTCTATGCCTGTGATATTTTTATATTAAACAATTTTTGACTCTCCTCCTGAATGGCTTTTCAAAATTACATTTCTCTTCTTCTTCGCTAATAATTTCTTGTTCGTGATTTATTTCGTACTTTCACAATATTTCTTAAATTTTTCTCATTCTTTTCATAAATAATTCGACATCACACTTTCTTTACCGATATCATTCTAGATAATTTCATTTTCCGTATTACCTCCCGACTTTTCAGTAATTTTCTCGACATGCAATATGCTCGTGTTTTTCCTTCAAAAACTTCTTTTAATCTCCCCTTCCAAAAAAAAAACCTCACACAACAAAACCGCCAAAAGTTACCGCGAACAAAATCTCCTCCTGTCAAACTCTTTTTCGTGCGCGGACTTAACAGTACAAGTGATGCAACGTTGCATTCTTAGCAAAAATTGTTAAGCGATGCCACATGTTACATATGACCACGAATTTAGTCTAAAACGAGTAAAATTAGTCAAAAGAAAAGGAGAATCACAAACGAGAACACCAAACGCAAAAAACAAATTGATATCAACGCTCAACAATGGTTCGGTGCATATAAACTACAGATATAAGTTAAATGTTAACAACTTTTCACAATTATTTAGGCGCTTAAAACAATAATATATGAAAAATGTTTACAACATTTTTAAGGGAAGAGAAAGAAACACGACCACACCGATTCTTTAGATATTAATTATGGAGACCGCGGAAAGAAGTACACTTTTTTAGCAACAAAAACTATATTTTCATATTCAACTTGTCAAATTCTCCAAGAGATAACGGATAAGATTTATCTTTCATTGTCATCAAACAAATTTGTGTAAATCGACGGCCACTAGGAAGTCAGTAAAACTCATGTCATGGTGCCAAAGATATCAGTTACAGTATATTATTCCGAGTATTGCCTGGCTTCATTCAATTTTGCGTCTCCAGACTTGCCGCAATCAAATCCATCAGATTTTCCAAAACTCTAAATGCATCAATACTAATTTTGGAAGTCTACTAAACTTCATAAAAAAACGAAACGTACCATCTGGCTATCTGCCAATGCACTCTTAATACTTTCTCAATGTCAGATTCACTTCGCCATAAATTTGTCACCGTAAAATTGTTGACAAGTTTTACTTTTCCAATAAATGTACAAATTTCAACGCAATTTTAAATAAAGCCTCTCAATTCGAAGTTGGCTGGCCCATGTATGTATAGTCGCTAACTTCTCAAGTAATGTTGGAAAATTGTCTGTATAAATATAGAGTTGTGTTGGCCTTTTCAGGATAAATGTCAGCTTTACCCATAGATGTGCCGAAACCTTCATCTCTTCGTGGTGCTCCCTATAAAACATTGACTGCTGCATTATGGCTCTCTTTTTCCTCTCGTTTTGAGAGTCGCACAGTCAATGGCAAAGAAAGGTTTAAGGCTTACTATCTATAACCTGGTAACAGGTTTTTCCCTTTGGAAGCGGAAGGGGCCTAGTCGGAAGGGACTCTCTTTTCTAAATTGAAAACAAGCATTTCTTTCCCTATTTGGTTCTCTTAGTGGAGGTCATCTAATGATGATGGCCAACGATATCAAGTGGGCTTTGGCACAGCTGGCTGTGTGTGACAACCTTGGAAGCATTATTTTCCTTGAGAAAGGATAGTTAAGGATCGGTCTTCCGGGACGTGTGGATAGTTCAAAGGCAAGTGCTAAATACGTACAGTATGAGATCACCCAAAGCTGTATAGGTTGGCGTAAGTTCTTGCTTCAACGATCAGCTAAGAAGTTAAAAGGTGTCCACGGGGGTCAGGTTGTCCAAAGTAGGATTGCTCCGGCAAGAAGATGCACACTACCCATCGGAATGCCGGACGAATGCCTCCTTGCCCGACTGCTGGGTACGGCCCTTCGAGAAATATTCGTGGTGGCTGTGGTGGCCCCAAAGTTTCGCGGGGAGCTATTTAAGAGGTGCTTAGATAGGATAGGTGTAGACCACTAAACGAGAATTTTGACCACATCCATTTTCTATTGCGGTACTTCAGGGCAGCAAGGCCCCCTTCAATGGGGATTGTCTCTCTCCCTGAGGGATCCTCAATCAACTAACCTCTCGATTGCCAATGGTTGTGGGCAACCCGTCTGATTAAGGCACATACCAGATGCAGACCTTAACACACAGACATATATATATCTGCCAGCTTTAGATACAACATTACCCAATGCCGCAAAAACTGTCCTGCGTAGAGCCCAATTGAGGCAATGCCTCAAATATAATCACATGGGCGAAGGGACTAAGGAAGACGACCGAACAGCTTTTGTCAGGGATGTCCCTTGGTATCCAATCTATCGGGTTTTGAGAGCAAAGATCGTTTGCAAATCAGTCGTATCCGTCGAGGAAATACTACACTATCCACTTTGACATACTGTTTGAAAGCATTAATGGTCACATTATCCCTTGGACGGTTTGATGTAGTGCGTTCAAAGATTAGGTTGGTGCCACCGCCACCTCCCTTGAAAGAGGATGAATTGGGGTCTGCGATCTCTAAGACCAGCAGCTATAGATGGCTTTCACTATCTGTTCAATTAACACGGAATGTGTGTGTTCGAACTATTCTTGATGCTTCTCAGAAAGTTACATTCCAATTCTCGAGAAAGTGCTGGAAACGATGCTGGTAGTACCTTGGAAAGCTGAGGGACAAACTTGAGAAAGTGGGGAGACAGGTTCGTCGTGTTCTACGCGGTAAATGAGTCTGGACGAGACAGTTCATTCAGGTTTATTTGTTGCAACGCGTCACGCCTGTCGTTAGGCAAAACAAGATTTTCTGCTTTCAGCACAATTTTTTGGCGTATCTGCCCGTCTCTATGACGGCATCAACTGGCATTCTACAGATACGTATGGGTGCAATCCCTCTGAATTTTGAAGTATTGCGTTTAGCATTGCCTTTATGATAAGGAGCGGCTTGCCTGTACTTAAGTCTTCAAATAATGAGAAAATAAAGAGGCTAAACATTAAGAATTGTCAATCGCTGTTAAAGAAACCTGCCTGACATGGCAATCTCGCTGAAAAAATATTGTTAACGGTAGAGTAACGTTTAGCTTTAGCCGCGACGTCTCATTTAGGGAAAAGACTTTGGCTTTACCTTCCTTCTGGTGTTCCGTCTCATGCGCGGCGCGTCATGCAGCTGCCGGCCGAGGAAACCGATTAGCAGAAAAACAGATTAACGGATAAAAAATGAAGCCATGACGTTAGGTGATCGTAACATGCTTGCAAAAATGTATATAAGTAAACTATTTGCGGAAGACAGTTTTTAGTGGTAAGAGAACATTCAAGTAAAGAATAACAATAGTTGTGTTGAGCAGTCAAAAAGTATCGTTAAGAAAAATAAATTGTAAATAATCGTAGCCTTAAAGAATGGATTATAAATAGAGAAACATAGAGTTAAAAGAATTCTGAAGTGCGTTTCTCTTGGATATAATATCCACGATCTAGTGATACGAACCGTATCTTAGAAAAGCGGAAATTTGTAACATTATGAACGATCCTATAGTATCTGTACGAAAATGGAAACTGTCGGCCATACTCACCATACTTTATACAGCATCGAAATTTATTTTTCCTCGAGTTTTTTAAGATTAAGATGGATGTGTCGGGTGCGGCCGAACATAATTTTCTTACTTGTAATTTCTCGAGTAATGCTAATATCGTGTCTACACTAAAAGCCTTATTCTGCCATTGTCATTGTTAAAGCATCGTAAAACTTTGTACCGTTTGACTTTTGGGTTGTAACATTTGCTCCAAATTCAACCCTGTAGCATTGCAACATCTAGAATTGTTAAACTCAACGATGAATGACAGGCTGTAAGCGTAGTAGGCAGTCCTGAAACATTGGTATGCCTGAAAGAAAGATGAAAAGTGAAAGGACAGAAAAGATAAGTGGCGTTCGATAGGTTATGTTAAGAAGCTTTTATTTGCCGTTATACAAAAAAAAAATAAAAGAAACCATTTTAAAGACATCTTTTTAAAGTTCATGTAAAGGAAAATATTGCTCGAAATTTCTAAAATTTGTCAAAATAACATATACGATTAATAGAAAAAAAAGTAATTATTAACTAGTACTTTATTAAAACGAAATGCAAGTCAATAAGAACAAAAGAATGTGCAAACGTTAGTAAAATTTTCTTTTACGCGAGTATAAACATGTAAAGATCCTCTTTGATATAAAGACCACTATTTTTGATAAATTTCGCTGTATGCAACATAAAGATACATGTATGAATGAGTGCATTCGAATTATATTAAAAAATTTGGGTATTTGATATATATTTCATATATAAAATGACAAGGAAAATATCTGAGAAAATTCTATGAAAATGATTCTAACACACACGAATAATATAATATAACGATTTATGAGTATAACGAATAGTTCACAGCCGGAACAAACTTCATAAAAAAGGATTGTATAATAAAGGTTGCCTTCGAATTTTATTATGCCCAGCCTCAGTGATTAAAATATATATTTAAGATCCACTTAAACTGTAGACTGAAACTAGTTCGTATGTCATACAAATGAAACGTTTATAAAACTCGATAACGCTAAATAAATTATTGGAAAATTTCCATTACTTGTGTTTGTGAACTGCCGCGCCCAGGCTAAAAAAAAGAATGACAATTATATACGGTCTTGTGCATACGGGCAATGATATTACAAAATATTTCGTCACTAACCTCAACTAGAAAGCATTGGAGTATGAGTATTAACTATCCGAATTAATAATAAACCATCGTATCTCATGAAAATATGGTCCTTTTAAAGTTATAGTAATAATAGCAGCCTGTGCTATAGAAATGTCAATTACAGCATCTTTGATATGTACATCAACATCAACAATGACTGGCACCACTATCGGCTCTTCTTCACCTTCTCGCCCGGTTTTTCTTCATTGTTTATGTCTCATGTATTAGCTCATAATATTATTATTAAATAAGAAAAATATTAGAAATTATTATATATTAAAAAATTGATATAAAAGAAAAATTATAATACGTATACCATTTTTAATTTATGTGCCTACAATCTTCTGTTTCTAAACGTTCAGCAGGTTTTTGCTTTCTTTTTTATCATTCAATTAACTTTTACCAATGGTTTTGTTGCCGTAAAAATGAATTGAATTTTTTTTCTTTTTGTTAGAAGAAAGTGTATCAGAGGCGTCATTGGGCCCAATTTCAATTCTCCCATAGAAAATCGTGGGCCGATGGAAACCATAGGTAGGGCAGAGTATGAAATGGTCCTGACCGTACGATCTGCCCATTTGATAAGTATAGTGCCTCCATTTGTCCTCGTATGGATTATAGCACCTGTATTTCTTTGGTGTAAACATCTCTGGAGTGTACGTAAAATAAAATTTAAAACGGCTCCATTTATCACGAACTAGCTATCTTATCGATGCCATGAGCGTCTATCCTTTTACAGCCTCCAACTGCACCACCTTTGCGACTTTTTCGACCTTTCTTCTGTTTTTCTATTTCCTTTTTTAATTATGACCCGAAATTAAAGTGAAGGAATGTGAAATTGACATACAAATTTGAAGTCGTTACACAAAAGTGACCCGATTCCAACGTACAGCCCAGGCAGATCATTTTACAAAAAAAAGTCTATTAAGGACATATAGACGACGTCCGTTAACCCTAATGTTGACACCGACAGAAAATGAAGACAACGATTCAAAGGACACATAGATACCCTCGTTACAACTTATGTTTGTGTGTGCCTGTCAGCGTTTCTATGAAATTTCACATTCCAAAGCAAAATTGACAACAACACTTTCCAATAGCAATTATGCGCGAAAAGGATATGATTAACATAAATTAAACGTAAAAAAATCCGTAATGTTAAAAAATTGAGTAAAGGTAGTGTTTTAACAATTTTTTTCAATTAACAGAAAAATAAATAAAGGAAAATATTTTCAAAACTGAGTTAACCTCTATTTTTGGAGTATTTGAGTTTTTGAGAAGGCCTTTTGGCTTGATAAACTTTGCGTAAATATTCTACTTTATCGCAAAAAACGTTTTCAATGTAGCAAATATAGAATTTCTTTGTCACAATATTTCAGAAGAAGAAAAAATTTCGAAAATAAAAAATTTTGAAAGCCCAAAAACATTAAGAGAAATACAAAAATTTATTGAAATGGTTAATTATTACCACAGATACATCCCAAAATCAGCTGGATTCATAAGCCGTATTCAGCATATAGTCAACAAAGCAAGTAAAATTAATTACAAAACCTAAGCATGAGCGGAAGAGGCATTCAAAGCTAATTAAAAATGATTTTTCTTCAAATGTTTTGCTTAGTCATTTTGATTAGAAAACTATCGCCAACTGTTGAACCATGTTGCCATTACAGGAAATGTTCATGAAACTATCTAAATTAAACCGCTTACGTTTTTTTCCCAAAGAACTACGCCGTAATTTTCTATAAATATCTGAAAGATTTTTACACAAACATTGACTTGTGCCTTACAGTCCAACACCGAACAAGACTAGGCACCAAGGAACACCAAGACAAACTAGGCATCTAGAATAGATATGTTAACTTATCAGTGGTATTAAGTACATTCGGGGTGACTCTAATATCTTTGCTAGAGCTTTAGAGTAATTGAGAAACTTAAGAAAAACAAGTTACATCCAATCTATTAAATATCACTTTTTCGGAACGGAGAGTATTGTAGGAATTGTATTATACTATGAGAATAATATGATAACTTGAACGATGACAATCAATTTTATAAAATAAATAGAAGTTCTACATTCTCTTATTGTATTTGTCTCAATTTTATATTTTCTAAGAATTTTGTGTATACGTTTATTTTGTACTAATCTAATTCTGTTATTTTTTACTTCATAGTCTATATTAATTTCTAAGGAATGAAAACCAAGCAACAAAATAAATTTGTCAAATTAAAACATTAACGCAATTTTTTTGTTTTTTTTGATTGCATCTATGAAGTCCTGCTCCATACTCTTTCTTTCAAAGTTATTTTACTTCACCTCTTATTTCATTAACCAATCAAGAATGTAATTTGTTTTTATATTCATTTTCGTATCGTTATTTTTCGTATACTTGTTATTTGCATTTACGTTGATTTGTAAAGTTTTACTATATACTTTAATAAATACGGCCGCGCAGCTTCTCATTGTATTCACCATTTGGGACTTATTAACCCGAGAAACGGAATAATTTCCTATCATCTCAGGCTTACGTCGTTCTTTCTTGTTACGTTTAATCTTGTGATTTTCGTACGTTAACCACCCCGTTTTAGCACAAAATTAATACTGGATTGTTTTGTTATACCTTTTTGCTCTAGAATATGAAATTTAATACACAGCGACAGCGATAATGACAGCCATACACAAATACAAATTTTATAGCAGTTGAGCGGCAATAATGTCGCAATAGGGTTATTAGGAAAATAAAAATTATGGGTAGGGGTTTTACGTTCTACCAAAAATCTGTACATTTAGTTCACGTAATCACAATTTAAACTCAACATCGAAAATAAAACATATATTTGTACTCAAATTTTGTAATTAAAGGAACAAATTATTAATTAAAAAAATTATGTGGAAATATCATCTGCCTAATATAATAAAAATTAAGGAAAGGTTAATAAATAATCTGAAACAGAACGTATTTAAGCAGGAAACACTATCAACAACGATTTATGCGGCATTAAATAAAAAGCAGGCAAGTTTAATAGTTTTTGTTACTTACGGATTCTTCCTACATGACAATTACTATTTCGTAATCACCATTTTTTCTTTTATAGCTAAAACACCTCCGTGCCGAATGTAAAGCGATTAGAAATATATTAGCCAGATCATTAAACAACAGAGTGCAATCTGTCTCTCAACTAGACTTTTCTATGTTAACGCGCACTTTGCAGTACTCGAGCGGTAAGGAAAAGAGGACCAAACCAATTCCAAAGGAGGCCAGAGGTCAGAGCGGGGACAATAATTCAGATGAAAATAAGAATGATAATGACGACAAAATCAAGTCATTTATAACTAAAACGATTATCTGGATATTTATTGTTTACATGTTAGGTGTGTTTATATCGTTAATAACATCATCGCGTGGAGAAAGGCCGGAGGTGGATTGTGATCATTTATGGTTGTATACACAAACGAATTATTCACTATTTTAGGGCTCGACACGCTACGTTTCTTGGAACGAGTTCGTTTACCATATGTTAGCCGCTGGTGAAGTTAAAGAAGTGATAATAAGGCCCGATATGGAAATGGTAACCATTATTTTGTACGAAGGAGCTATCATTAAAGGCAAAAAGGTGTCTTCTACCATTTTCCACATGGCCGTAGCTGATGCTGCCAAATTCGAGGAGAAACTTCGCGACATTGAAAAACGTCTTGGCATTAAAGAAGGTTCATAAGTCAAATAACAGAATAAAATAAAGACAAATTTTTATTTCTTAGGTGTACCCATAACATACGACCGTCAAAGTGACTCTTCTGGTCGTATATTATTATTACTAATATTTATTGCCCTGCTGATGGCGTTATCGTCACGCATGAGGGGTATGAAAAACCCCCTCGGATTTGACACGTTCGTATGTTTTTTAAGAGTGCGGTTAAACTAAGTATTATGCTACTTCTATATTATTGAAAAGCAGAGTCAGATGAGCAGGGCTAAATTCACTTTAGTGGATCCATACGAAGGCGGGCGTGGTGTTTTATTCAAAGATGTTGCCGGATTAGAAGAAGCTAAACAGGAAGTGAAGGAGTTTGTTGACTACCTTAAAAATCCTGAAAAATATCAAAGATTGGGTGCAAAAGTCCCTAAAGGTGCTCTACTTCTAGGTCCCCCGGGTTGTGGTAAAACGCTACTCGCCAAAGCTGTAGCAACAGAAGCCCAAGTTCCTTTTTTGAGTATGAATGGTTCAGAGTTCATCGAAATGATAGGAGGTTTAGGTGCAGCAAGAGTACGCGATCTGTTTAAAGAAGGAAAAAACCGTGCCCCATGCATTATATATATAGATGAAGTAGACGCCATAGGCCGACAACGCTCTGGCACTGAAAGCTTTAATCAAGGTAGTTCCGGTGAGTCAGAACAAACATTAAATCAGCTATTGGTGGAAATGGACGGGATGTCCTCAAAAGAAGGCGTCTTAATGTTAGCTAGCACAAACCGCGCAGATGTTTTAGATAAGGTAAAATTTGCATGCAAATTATTTTGAGGTCTTGGAAAAAACTTATTTTCGTCAATACTTTCAAAAGGCTCTGTTGAGGCCCGGTCGTTTTGATCGGCATATTCTCATCGATTTGCCAAATCTACATGAGCGTAAAGAAATTTTCGAAAAGCATTTATCGACGATACAATTGGATGGTGAATCGTCCAAATATTCGCATCGTTTGGCTCGCTTGACACCGGGATTTTCTGGTGCTGATATAGCGAACGTATGCAACGAAGCTGCTTTACACGCCGCACGTAATATACAAGATAAAGTAAAGTCTCGTGATTTAGACTACGCTGTAGAACGTCTAGTCGGTAAATTATAATGAAACAAAAGGCGACTTGTGTCATACATGGTTCACATGTATTTTTTTAGGTGGTACAGAAAAAAGGTCCCACGCGCTTACGCTGATAGAACGTAAGATTATTGCTTATCATGAGTCCGGTCATGCTTTGATTGGTTGGTTATTGCCTAATAGTGATATTTTGCTTAAGGTGACAATAGTGCCAAGAACAAGTTTAGCTTTGGGCTTTGCTCAATACACACCAAGCGAACAACAACTGCATAGCAAAGAGGAACTGTTTGACAAAATGTGTATGGCGCTTGGCGGACGAGTTGCCGAAAATCTGGTTTTTAGTCGAATTACTACAGGAGCTCAAAATGATTTTGAAAAGGTTACAAAAATCGCGTATGCTCAGGTAAACGGTCAATTTTCTACATGTAATTATTTTCTTTTAATCTAATTCTCTGTTAGGTTAAAAAATTTGGAATGAACGAAAAATTGGGACCAATTTATGTACGAGACGCCAATGAAGCGGACAGCTTCGATAAGCCTTTCTCAAGAGCCTTAGACAATGTAATTGATTTTGAGGTTAGAAACATCATTGCAACCGCATATCAGAAGACCGAACAAATATTAAAAGATAACCGCGACAAACTTGATAAGGTAGTCCCTACTATCCGTATGCAAGATATAAATGTAATTTATTATTTGAAAATCTTCCAATCAGCTTGCTATGGCTTTATTGCAAAGAGAAACTTTAAATTATGATGAGGTGGTTGACCTAATTGGTCCCCCAGCTTTTGATGTGTCTCGCCGTAAAGTGGAACCGGTGGAGTTTGAGCAAACTCTGAAAAACCTCAGCAGTGATCCGAAGTAACCACGTGCCTTTTAAAAAGTTTCGCATTAATCTTTCAATCCTAAATAAAATTATAATATTCCCAAATCTATGCTGTTTACCTCAACAATATTATAAGTATAATTCATATTTTTTGTTTGTTTTCCTAAGTGTAAATTTCATCACTACTTCTTCTGTTAGATACAGCATTTTCGCTAAAGGAACGTAATTTTGATAATAATAGTTCTTGACTAATTCTGGCGAAGGCGTTCCTAAAATCCATTCCTTTCCCTTTAAATAATGCCATGAAAGAACATAATGAAAGAAATGAAGTAAATTTTGCCTTAAGAGTTGACATTTTTACAAAATCGTTTTGAGTGTCCTACGTAAGTTTATTAGTTTAATTGTAGAAAGATAACTATTGGAATAATTAAGAATATTGCATATTTATTTAATCCTATATTATTAGAATGCAAAAAAAAAAAAAAAAATTAAACAAAATGAACTTTATACAATGTAGATGTACAGACCACAGGAAAATCTACAAACGCTGAGCTTGTACTAAGTTATTTATTGGCGTTCACCAAAACTTGATGTACAAGGACATTAGATAAGCGATAATTTAACATGAACTATTTTTGTGTGTAATGGAACCACATTCGTTATTTTATGCACAGAAAAGTTCCTACACAAATTTAGCATAACTTATTTTGGCTTATTCCAAAATTTTTACGTGGATAAGACCACAATCACATCATACTGGACAAGTATATCGTATAGATTGAATAATTGATTGAAACATGATTTCACACGAGGGAATCTTTCTTAAAGTGATTAATTCAGAATTTCTGTTTATTAACACATTGACTGCCATGGGATTTTCGAAGAAAATCAACAAATTTCTATGACGTTTTTGCGTTCTTCGTTCGTGATGACATAATAATTTTCTTGTTTTAAGCATAACACGATTTCGGGCGAGCTATCAACGTGTTTATGGATATAGCATTTTTTGGCGGTATTTTATTTTTATGTATTCTTTAAAAATTTAATTTGTAAATGGTTGAAATCCGAATTATTTAATGCTTGTTTACCGGAAAAAATCGATGGTATATTAGTCAACATTTATCTCAAAAAAGAAAGCATGGATGTTTTAGTAGTGGGAATATGGTTGAAAACACAATGAGGCGACACTTAAGTTGACAGGGCTGGGGAATAAATAAATTTAATTTACAAAAGTCATATATTAGGGGGACCCATAACTTATCAATTATTTTGCATTCATAGACAAAATATTTTTTTGAAATGACATTTTTATTTTTTAATCGTTTATGTAATCACCGTCGTTTGCGATGACTTACTGCCATCGTTCCTGTAAAAGTTCAACCCCCCTCTTGAAAAAGTGGGGTGGGCGTGACTTAAAATATAACTCAAGGTGCATTTGGACATCGGATAAGAAATTAAAATTTTTATTTCGTAACGAGTGCTCCAGTGACCTGAATAGATGGTAGTCCGACGATCTGCAGAGTATGGAGGGTGCGGTACAAGTTTCTAGCCTAACTGCTTAATTTTCTCTTGAGTAATCTTCGCTGCATGAGGACGGGCATTATCTTGTTGGACTATCACACCTTTTCTGTTCACTAAAGCTGGTCTTTTTTCTATGATTGCGGACTGTAACCGTTGCAATTGTTGACAATACAGGTCAGCAGTAACTGTCTCCCCAGGTTTCAATAATTCGTAAACCACTATACCGGAACAATCCCACAAAATACACAATAACACCTTCCTCAGGGATAGGGTTGGTTTAGGGGTTGGAAGAAGTCTCCCGTTTGCAAACAACCATTGTTTCGATCGTTTTATGTTATCATAAAGCATCCATTTTTCATCTCCGGTTACGATCCTAGACAAAAATGGATCTCCGCTTAGTCTGGTGAGCATAGAATTACAAATTGTTCGTCGAAAATCTTTATTGGCCTCAGGCAATAGGTGTGGAATCCATTTACCTTGTCTATGTACCTTGCCAATTTTTTTTAAATGCCTTTGCACGGTGGACCAGGTAGACCCAAGGCTTCTTGATAATTCCTGTATAGTTAACCTTGGATCGGACTCCACTAGAGATTTTAAGGCGTCGTTATCGAATTGACCTGAGCGTCCAGTTCAATGCTTATCTGACAGGTCATAATCACTTGCAGCAAATCTTCTGAACCAACGTTGACACTTGTTGACCTTCAACACATCTCCATATATGTCGAAAATTTTGCTTGTTGTTTCCGTGGCACTTAAACCGGCGTTAGAATGGAAAAGTACACAATTACAAATATGGCTCTCAGAAGGTCCAAAATCCACCATTTTATTACAGGGCTACAAAAAAAATTTATATGTGATTATGCAAACTTACGTAAAATCTTCATTCGAAGTTTCCAGGATACCCTTAAAATGCGATTCATTTGAGAAATACAGACGAAACCTTCGATGATTAAATTTAAACATTATTTATTAAGAAAATATTGCCTATTTTGGTGCAGAGTGCCTCCAAGTAAAGATTCCTTGCGAGAATGATCCTAGTTTTGCTTTTTTTAAAATATTTTTCGAAAATAATCCTTTTTGTTAATACTCAAACATGCTTAACGAGTTCGGACATTTTTATTCCATTACCTTTTCTTGCATCCAAAAAAAAAGACACTCTTTTTTTATTTGTTACAGTGGTTTTCTCCATTAAATAAATAAATAATTGTAACTTTTCATGAATATGGTTGATAATAATTCCAGTAAACCACTATTTTTCAAATATTTTTGAGCTTTATTTAGCAGCATTCATAAAGAAATTTCGTTTTAATTTTACTACATTGCTAAGTTCTCTAACAAAGTTTTAACACTATTTCTTTGCTCCCGATTTAGATTGCCGTGTTTGAGGAGTTGCTTTAGCATAATGGAGCAAGACAGCAAAGGCGCAGCTTTCTCTGGAACCATACGATTAATAACACGTACCCAAGTATTTCGTATTGTATCTAGATATTGCGAAAGATGTTTTTCCAGCATTACCAAATCATCGTTAGAAGAACAACGCACAATATGCGCTACAGCCAAACATAACTGCTCCTGCAGGCTATCACGATGGTTGTACTCTTGATAATTATCTAAATTATGCGATTTCTCTATGGCTGTCAGTAGGGCAATCCAAAAAATTTCCAAATACCTACCAAAATGCGAACGATCTTTTATACTTGTAATGGCGTTGGTTGCGTTTATGCGGACCTTGAAATTGGGGTGGTGCACAATGACATGACATAAAGCTGAATATAAAGTCGCTTGCCATTTTAATTCAGTAACGGAAAACACATCAGCATTGCGTACTAAATTGCTAACAGCATAACAACTGTTCCATTTTACTTTGGCATTGCTCGAGGATCGTATGCAATCAGACAACTTGGCTACTGCCTCCGCGAATAATCGATGCCAATTTAGATGGCTGTTGGTGGCGATGAAATGATATTCATTTAATAAACGCAATAGATTGCCCAGTGTGCGCACCGCATTGCAACGAACTTTATCGTTGTCGCTACAAGCGTTGACCGACTCATTGATCAGACGATACAACAATTCATTGGAAATTTGTTCTTCCGGTAGTGCTCTTTCAGCATCTTTCGCTATAAGAGCATCACTGATATTTCCCAAAGACCAAAATGCTTTGATGCGAACTAATAAATTCGAGTCTGTCACTAAATTTAATGTCAAATTAGCAGTATTTTCTACGAAGATCAAATCATTTCGTAGGAACGGAAATAATACATACGCAGCCAAAGCTCTTACACTAGCTACCCGTACAATGGTGTCTTCCGTTGGATCACTACTTAATCCAGATAAAAATGTTAACAAATTTATTTGAGTCGCATGAGGAAGGCGTTCAAACATAACTATACCAATATTTGATAAGACATCACATAAGCACACTTTTATTGCCGGCAATTCATTGCTATCACTACGTAGGTGTGATATTATGTTTGGGAGAATACGGGACCAGAAATGATCGAAGTCTTGAACTTTAGATTGGGATGCACCGCAAATTTCAATGTGTTTTCCAATTTGGTATACGCAAGAGTCAATGCAGCGAGCCGCATACAAACGTATATCCGACAATATATCGTGCAAGCTCTCCTGTAATGCTTCACAAATCTGCGATAAGTGAGTGCTGAATAAAAAAAAATGACCACACATTGCTATTAACACTTGAAGACTTTCTATGCGGACTGAAGCAGCCGCGATGCCATCATGCTTATAAAGATTATCTAAAATCCGATGAAGTAACCACAGTTTGTCTTTACACATATTATTGGGTACTAGTTTTTGTTTGCCACTGTATTGAAGAACTTTATTGTTTTCTAATTTGTTTCCAATGTTTTCACGTACGGTAGCTTCCAGCTCGGCGAACTCTTTTCCTTCTACTTCTTCATCTACTGTAACCTGTATTCGCGTGTCATTTACAGGATCAAGTTTTATAAATTTTTTGGGCAGACCTAACGCTTCAGCTATGGAAACAGTTATTTTAGGTGCAATCATGAATTCCATCACCATAAGAGCTGACACCTGAATGGCCACATCTCGATGAAACACAAGTGGTTTAACTTTACACACCATGTCCTTCAACAGCCTATTTTCCAACCGTTCCAATGATGTGGCCTGCACTAAGACTGCAGCACATTTTAAGGCTTGGGTTAAAACGGGCAACGATGACTCAACAGCTAATATGCAGATCAGCGTTTCATATATTGCCACAAGTGTGAACCCCAAAGTAGTAGAAAACGGTATGAAAGTTGAGGGACACCGGTTTGGATTAAATTCAGCCTGGTGCAGAAAACTTTTGGACCCATAGAGGAGTTGGGAGCTCACTTGTAAGGCCGCACTACGACATCGCACATTGGGATCATGACGGCCGATGTACAGAAGGTCGTTTCGCGTTTCTATGGTAAAGATGAACATAACAATTTTGAAAGTATTTACGGTGGATATTTGTAAACAACCTTCTTTCAAATTTTGCCTTCCCGAATGTTTTAAAGTTACACATATTCTGCACAAACTTTCTTCAGGCATAAATGTCGGTTTAGTATGACGTTTAACTCAAAAATGTGTGATAGAAAGCTAATGCCTATATGTATTCGGACTTGGTTTACATAGATCACTAGAACGACCTAAATCCATGATAGGGTGTTTTAGAAAGATATTTCTTAAATTCGTTAAATTTTTGTATTAGTGATTTTGAATTAAGAAAATATGAATGTTATTCCCATATTTCAACTATGTGTACATAACATTCGCCACAAAGCAAACGTAGTTATTGTATTCTCTTCTATACTTAAAACTTTACTTTGACGTTATATATAACATTTTCCGTTTTAAAATATGGAATTGCAAACATAAAAAATGAAATTACAACTTGAGTTTTAAGCTGATAGAACTAGTTTTATGCTCTGCGCGAAACGAAATGTAGTAAAATATATGTACGTACCACTTACACCGCTAGGAAAGACAGCATGCCAAAATCCAAAAATTATTCTACGGTCAACACTACGAACCACAGTACCCACAAGTGTAATAGCCAATAAACGTATCTTAGATTTTTGATTACGCTCACAAAATTCTTTACTTGCAACCTTCTCCGATTCCAAAAAATCAGAATCACTTTTCCTTATAGACTCAAAAACACCGATTCCTTTTCCATTGGAAGGGGATTGAGAGCTACATAAGGCAATATTTCGATCACCAGGTCGTGCATTTTTTGCAACGGCTCTTGGCTTGTGAGTTTTTAGCGTTTTTCCGCCACTAGCTTGCGTCTTTTCACTATTTATGTTCACATCATTTTCATCCACCAAATGGTGTAAAGCTTGTTGACACATGCGAATATTTTGAGAGATAGGCAATATTAATCCCGCGTCCGTGCCAAAATTTGCGCACGCTTTCGAAATACCAAGCAATTCAGATAAATGCTTGGCCGTAAAGTCTTTACAGAATGCAACAATTTTATGAAGTACTTGTAAAGCGTACAAAATGTATGTGGGCAGATGTTCTGCTTCAAATTTTTCTTCAAAATAAAAGAAGCGTAACAATTCCTTTGCGATTTCTACACAAAGTTCATCTTGCGCCTTTGTTAATTGTATATCCTTCAGACCATTCAGAATCGAATCTAGAAACTGAACTGTTGAAATGGTTATTCTATGGTCTCTGCTACAAAGATATGGGTATAACGAAAATCCTTGATTTTTGGTATGAAACAATTTTACAAAATAAGAACCACATTCGTCAAGATGCATAGCAAACATTCTAGAGCAAACAACTAATGCGATACAAATTGAGCTGTCCTCTAAGCAACGAGTCTGCATTTGCAGCAGAATCCAGTGTAACATGTATCCGAATTGCGGCCCATTAAAATGTGGTAGTAGTTGCATTTGCTGCAGATGTGTTAACCAGTTTACACATTCCATAATATTTTGCACAATTCCTTCTGTATTTCTATAATTTCCACCGCTAATTATGACTGTATCAATAAAGTCTGACACAATTCGATATTGTTCCAATTTGCTGTTACATCCATTTTTTTCTATATCGTCTAGTTTCTTTATAATCTCCACAAGCTCTATGGGATTATGTTGATTTCGGCATAGCTGACTAAAGGCATTTTGGGGAATAAATGCGTTGTCCATTATAAAATTAATATATTTGTCCTAACTTATATGCAAATATATAAAATCAAAAAAGCGAAGCCGACAACTTATTTCTGGCGTGAAAAAACTACTCTATCAACGATAATAGCGTAAGTGGTGTATGGAGTAAAGCATTAAACACAATGATTGTGTTATGCGTTGTGCGTGACGGATATTTTGCGTGCGTTGTTAAAGGAAAATCATATGGTAAGCGTTTCTTTACATAAACGGTTGTGAAGAAATGCAAAATTAGTAAAGTGAAAAATTTCTTTACAATGTGTTTTTCAAGTAAAACACAAAAGAAAAGGAAAATTATGATTTATTGCTAGTAAATTCACACTAGAGTTAATAATGTAATATTTAAAATTAATTACCTATCTATAATAGGTTTATAAGGACGCATGTGAGCGACAAAAGAGAATGGATAGCGACAATTTAATTTTTGGATTGTGATAATAAGAATGGTGTGGGAACGTTATCGTCGTCCTTTTAAATACGAAAAGCGACTCTGAGTAAGATCTTTATTTAAAAACCCGAGATATCAATGGATTATTTTTGACCGCCTTCGACTATATGTATTATATTGGCATCGAGCAATTTAAAGTGAACGATCACATGAATTTTGAAATATTTGACCTTCTATCTTTGATCTACTAAGTGCCGATAGTTCTTAAAACTACTGTAAGTTTCTCGTTTGTTATCATTGCAATTCAAATAACTTTTACGTTGGGTTGTTTGCAGATCCTTGGCTCATGGAGGAAGTGTCAGGTACTTATCTTGTGTTATGGGATGTTCCTGCTCGGTGTTATTTGTCTTTGCCAAAGTCATATATTTGGAATCTTCCACACTGCGTACTTTGGTTAACAATATTATAAGCACAAAGGTAACCTGTTGCTACGTTGAAATATGAAAAACATTTTATAATATATTCGTGTCCTTTTAGGCATGCACTCAATAGTTCTTCGAGCAGTGTGCGGTGTGGCTAGACTTTTACTTGAATTGACAAGGGAAGGTTCCTAAGTGACGGTAGCAAAATCGCCCAAAGCTGTCTGAAACTGCAGGCATTACATGCATTAATATCGAGTTTTCGCATTTGTTTTGAAGGCGACGCAGCATTTCCTTCGCGGGATAATCTAATGAGGCCTTAACCGGGTATTCTATCGAGCTTTCAATAACAGGTTATTTCGTGGAAGAAGGACAATCGAAAATGCGTTCGATGAATTAGCGTCTTGGCGGAGAGTGCTATTAAGCTCCATCCACATGAATCCCGAGAACGCTGTCGCAGTGGGAAACGTGGTAGTTGTCTAACGTAATTTTGTGAATAAACTTAACGCACAACGCAACGCAATTACATGTTCAACAACATTCAAATACACGCGATCAACTTTATTTTAATAGTTCGTGAGCACACATAATGCAAACGTTTCTTATGTGTTTAGATTATATTATAGATAATTAATTAACTCTTTGGTTTTTTTGCAATACGTACATATTTTTTTCTATTAAAGAACTGAGGCCAATGTGTTAAGTGCATTAGAAGCTTGAAAAAGTACTAACAGTGAAATAAAATTGATACATATGAACAGCACAGGGGTATTTTCCACCATGGTTTTGGTGAGAAAGGGATGACATCAAAAATATTGTTTCAAGAGGCTTCGATTTGAGATCGAAAAATTCTTTCAATTGATGATAAGTCGGTATATTGTAACCTTGAAAAAAGATGGAATAGCCTAAACTTTTAATAAGTAGAACATTTTCGGCTTCCAATGAAAGTTCAAAAGACTTGAATTAGTGAAAGTTAGATACAGGGCACTGCTCATTTTTTTGGACATACACACTAATTAAGTTCAACATGTTGCTGTGCACATTAACGATATGATTTCGTTTTTTTTTCAATATACGCTTTCTGTCTAGGATATTGCTCGTCAACTCAAATACATGCAGCAAATTTTAAATTTTGTGAAGAAGCTTATTGAAATCGTTGGTGCAAAGTTACAGGGGATAATCGCGTATCTCTTAGTTAACGTTCGTTCGCGACGAAGTCTAAAGTTGGAAAATTTTGTATCTCTTTTTTTGCCGTCTAAAAAGTAGATCTATATAATTTAAATTTCCTGTGGTTTATTTAGTAAGGAACAATTTTCATCATAAAATATTAGAAATTAACCCTTTGTAGCATATAAAGGCTTATTTTTCATTAGAGCTTTAATATAGGTTGAATATAGGAAAAAATAGACCTACATCGTGCAGATTCGGCAAGGTTGATTTTTCCGTTAAATTGTTATTATCAATGAATTTTCATCAAGACGTATTGAGATTTAGGCTTTTTTCCAATATAAAGATACAGTTTTCCTAGAATCCAAAGTTTGCACACTAATTTAGAATGCCGAAATAATAAATAGTTTGGTTGCGAAATTCTGGAAATTACACAATTTTATCATATAATGACTTATCAAAATAATGCGTTATATGGGGAGAGGTTGGAAAAGTGATCTTATCCGAAGAATTTTTAATATCGTTTATGCTTGGGCTGATGAACATATATCAGGCGGACAGATACACAGATAAGCCTAGATCGATTTAGAAAATGAATCGTTATAATAAAAAATGAAGTGCTGAAAGTGCAATGACCACTTCAAGACTACTGTTTCTGTGTTTTAAGTATTTGTGCAAGATTGTTGACAATGGTTTGGGCCGCTTTCCTTCTTAGAAACCAGATTTGGATTTTGTGAAAATAGCTCTTCAGTGAATTTGTGCTTTGTTATGCTAACATGAAGTGCTGAAACAAATATGGATTCAAAGAAAATTATTTACTTTGAAAAAATTAACTAAATTAGTAAAAAGAGTAAATAGCTCCTTCTCTGGTTGCAATTCAATAAGAAAACTTGTTAAGTTGTGCTCAATTCACTATTGTTTCAATTTAAATCGTCTACCTTATAATTATAGGAGAAATATTAGGCAATATACATTATACATGCATTTTGAAGAACTAAAAATTTATTGGTATTATTGTCATTACTTAAAAATATAAATGCCGCTGTAACACAAAGATGCATTATGTGGTTAGGATTATCAAAAACTGGAAATTATATATATAAAATATAGGCAATTTTAGATATAAGCAGTAACAAAACAAAAGGGGGTAACAAAAATTTTATGGAAATTCTTTAGTAGCTAACAAAAATGAAAGCCCATTATATATATAAAAGATTCAAAAATACCAGACAAAATATCACATGCATGAAGGCATGTAAGGAAAACAAAACTGCTGGAACCGAAATATATGTTGTTCTTAAGGCACCTCATCGTCCAATTGATTGTAATACGTATTTAAATGAAACTTGAAATTTTTCTACATGCCACATATGTAGATACATGGATATATGTATTACAGATATATCGAAAAGCTCTACTTAAATTCAATTTTTAAATTGTGAAAGCAATCCTTAGAGCGCTTTTCCGTCTCACAGCGACTTCTTTTTAAGGCAATCGATTCGCTTCCATCAAATGGCATAAAATGATGTACCGAAGCATTCTTCCTTTTGGATTATATTTCATATTCCACAATCTACTATTGTCCGTAATGCACAATTTTCTACTACTAGCCTACTGTGCATGTATGTTCCGTTTTCTCTGCTGATGTAGATTAAAACACAAATGATCAAGGGGTTAATCACTTATCTGAAAGTCAGCTTATGTCTTCGCTTTACGGTTGGTTTTGCATCGCGTATGTAACAGCGTTCAGCTTTGGTTGATGGTTATCGGTTGTTGGGATCAGGTAGGCACAACAGCTGTTAAATAGACTCTTCCATACTTGTCAAATTATACGAAAGAGCTTACGTTTGGCGTTAGTATTGATTATTTTGAGTTAATGTTGGTTGTTTCGAGTTCCGCTTATTGCACAAAGCAGCTCTAAATTGAAAACAACATAAATTCTAAACCAAATTATTAACTTGCAAACAGCCCAACAAAACGTTTCTAAAAAAATTGTAAACAAGTAAACCCAAAACAAAATAGAAAATTATTGACTAAAAAAGTTTGAGTTAACCATAGAAAAAAAATAGCAAAAAACGAAATTTTTCCGTTTTTTTTTCACAGCATTTTTTTTGAGTGGGTATATAAGCCACATTCCTTATTGGCCTAGCCCATTTAATCTCAGCAAACCAAAAAAAGGGTTGAATTTTTGAAAAATAAGTAATATGTTGTTAAATGTTAATAAATAATCGTCTTGTGTTAATTAATATGTATACATTAGGGAGAATGCTGTGACACGCCAATTTATACCGTTTGATGGAACAGGATCGAATCGCGACAGAGAATTATTGTGAGACCGAGAAGGGGTTTGCAAGATGCCCCTTATCCCCTTTATATTACCTGCAGAGGTGTAAGTCAAATATATTAAACGTATAACTATATTAAAATGATCTTCTTTTAGATCAAATTAGAATAAAAACATAAAGGATTTAACTAAGTTCTTCGTCATTATCCTCGGTTTGACTGGGGATCTGGCGAAAGAGCAAATTGAAATTTTTTTTTTCAGCTTTGGCATTGAAGGACCTATCGTCCTCGGTTTTCTGCCTTAATAATTGAGCTTGCTCCCTTAATAATCGAGCAAAGAGACAACGAATGCTAAATCTTTAAAAAAATAAATCACATTTGTGTACTTACTTGTGTTTCTTAGCTGTGCTCGGCGTATCGTCCTCAGACCGCACATCTATTACTCTGGAGTTTTTTAACACATAAAAAGGAAGTAAAGCCAAACACAAAATTGCAGATTAGAAGTTTACTCACCGCGCTATTCTACTGGTGGAAGGAAATGCATCATCATCCAAAGATTCATTACCCTTTCTCTTTAATAATTGAGTTTGCTCCCTTAATAATTGTTGGAAGGTCTCTTGGAAGTGTCTTTTATTATTGATTTGCTTCTAGAGCACTTTAAAAAATTATATCTTAATGAAATTTTTGTAGTTCCCATTCGCATAATGCATCTTTGTATTACGGCGGCCACTTATAAAATATAATGGTTATTTGTTTCAATAGCTAATATTATTTGCCTTTATTAAATAATGACAATGATATCATTAAATTCGTTATATTTTAATGTATACTTATTATATATGCCAACAGATTATTTCTGCTATAATTAGGTAAACTAAAGACAGTAGCAACTTACGCAAAGTTTAACAATTCTTCTTCTTGAGCATAAGAAACTGTTCAAGTCATAGAAAGGTGATACAAAACATTGTCAATAATCTTGCATTTAAAGCTTTTTCTATTCGTTAAATTAAATCCTTGTTTTAATCGTAGATGTTCATCATCAGATCATTAGATGTTCATTTTGCAAATTTTTAAATGTGGCCACCAGGACATAAGCAATCAATGTATATGATATGGTAGGAGAATGCTTATCATAATTTTAGCGTCAAGCTAAACGAACGCGAGCACGCAAAGACGTACTATTCTTTTATGAAATAGTACAATTGTGTTTATTCAAATGTGTGTCGATTCTTCCATCAAAATGTGCCCATTTCTTTCTCAGGAAATTTGCGGTTCTTTTTATTGGCTACTTCCTCAATGGTTGGTTTATTTCTTAATTTATCAAAGAAAATATCAGCTGTTATTTTATGGATTCTGGCGGTCACAAACACGAAAGTTTTACGCGATGGCAGCATAAACGTGTATCAATTATCGGCTTAGTTGCAAAAGAAAATTAACTTTCACACACGTGATTATCCTGTATTTTGTATTAATTATGTATAGCATTAGCCATTTATTCGTCATATCATTCTAGTCTCGAGTTTTTTGCTTCACTTATGAATAATCGCTGAGAGAAATGCTTTCTCATATCTTCTAAATGAGACGAAAGCTGAATAGCTTATGTTAGTTTGCGTTAATTTGGTTGCTTAAAATTGTATGTATAAAAGAAAACAGCTGAAGCGTAATTATACAAGCAGGCGACCATCGCCGTGATTATCACGTCGTTTTTTTTTCAGGAGACAATTAATTATCGCCAAGAGGCTAATCTGCTACCATCGTCGCCAGGTTTCCAATACATTCTCCAAACTTTTCAATCACAATACATTAATAATTGAAAGAAACGTACAAAATGAGAACCAAACTGACAACATTTGCGTAAACAAATAAACAATAAACATAATATAATCATATGTAGTAAACAATAAGCATGCAAATGAAATGAATAGAAAATGATGTAGAATTTGACAATTGAAAAAAGCAATGAACTTAAATCCAGTGCTTAATTTTCAGTAAAGTATTGCACTTCGGACATATAAGCCACAAATTTATTGGCTTAGTCCAACTTTACTCAACAACCCAAAAAAAAGAAAAGTGTTTAAATTTTTAAATTTTTTATTGCAGAAAATGCTAATGTATATTCTTTTTTACCGATTTTCCATAAAAATGATATAAATTTCATATAATTTTAATACCACTATCTATTTAATATTAGGTTGGGGAAAAAGAAATCCATTATTTTTTCGGTAGATGGCTACACTGGTAGATTTCTCGTAAAGTAACGATCAAACAATTTCAGATTTATGCTCGTTGGACATTTCGCAGTAAAAAAATTCTTTTGTTGTTTTTTGTTTGGTGCATTCATTTGTGAGTTACAGCGTGTTAAAAATGGAAGTGAACAAAGAGAAAATTCGGTACATTTTACAGTTTTTCTTTGACAAAGGCGAAAATGCAAGCCAGACGGCTAAAATTGTGAATGGTGTTTATGGTTCCGATACTGTAACAGCCAATTATGTGCAATTTTGGTTTCGTAGATTCCGTTCACGAATTTTTGATGTTAAAGATGTTCCTCGCACAGGTAGGCCGGTCGTGGAAAATGTTGATAAAATCGGAGAAATGATCGAAGTTGACCGGCATGTTAGCAGTCGTAACATCGCCCAGGAGCTAAAAATCGACCATAAAACAGTTTTAAACCATTTACACAAAGCTAGATTCAAAAAGAAGCTCGGTGTTTGGGTGCCACACCAATTAACAGAAAAAAACATGATGGATCGAATTTCCATCTGCGAAGCCTTGGCCAAACGGAATGAGGTAGACCCATTTCTTAAACGGATGGTGACTGGAGATGAGAAATGGATCACATACGATAACCCTGTGCGAAAACCATTGTGGTCAAAGAGCGGTGAAGCACGTCAAACGGTGGTCAAACCAGGACTAACGGCCAGGAAGGTTTTGCTATGCATTTGGTGGGACTGGAAGGGGATTATTTATTATGAGTTGCTTCCATATGGCCAAAATTAAATTCTGATCTCTACTGTCAACAACTGGACCGTTTGAAGATAGCGATTGACCAGAAACGGCCAGAATTGGCCAACAGGAGAGGTGTCGTGTTCCACCAGGACAACGCTAGGCCACACACAACTACAGTGACTCGCCAGAAACTTCGGGAGCTTGGTTGGGAAGTTTTAATGCATCCGCCATACAGTCCGGACTTGGCACCAAGCGATTATCATCTTTTTCTTGCATTGCGAAATTTCTTTAATGATAAAAAATTGAAATCTAGGGAGGATTGTGAAAATCGATTACTAGAGTTTTTTGCAAATAGAGACCAGGACTTCTATGAGAGAGGCATTTTGAAGTTACCTTTAAAATGGCAACATATCATACAACAAAACGGTGCATATTTGACCCAAATCGGACAATCCGAAACATGTTAAATAAAGTCCTGAAGTTCATATAAAAATAATGGATTTCTTTTTCCCCAACCTAATATTTATGTAAATTTTTGTGCAAGTTCCAAGTTTAAAAACTATTTATATTTTTAAGATTGTTATGTTTTTAAATTTCACGCCATCCTCTAATTTGTGTATCGAACGACCTCGATTGTGGTGCTTTCAAACATTAACACCATCGCCTTGATAGGACGTCTGGAGTGGTGGAGAATTCAAATAATCTTCACCCACCTTTTAGTGGATGCAAATGTCGTGCAGCGCTTCACAAATCTTTGCAATTCTTCCCAGCTTCTTTGGGCTGTGGCAGCTCTTTCTTTCTTCCTGTAGAATACTCCAGCGACCTACAGAAATATTCAAAAAGTGTAGTTACATTTTCGCAATAATAAATACTGTAAATAATGGATTTCGTTGTATTTTTTTTTTTAGGGTATTCGCCGAACTTCGGTAACGTGTTACAACCAAGTCTCTAGGGGATATCCCCCATCAACTAAAAAAATAAGAAAGACGTAGTTTTTCGGTCCTTTAAGTTTTCTTTTTACCGCGCACCAAGCGGTGAACTTGATTGGCATAATTTTCATTTCATGGTCGCAAATCTAGAAGAAAATGTTTATATAAATGTAAATAAAAGGAATAGGCTACCACGCAAATATTCAGATTACTTACTATCATTCTGTTTCCTTTCCGACTAACGAAAATTGCTCCGTTTTCCGCTAGCTTTAAAAAGCGTATATGTGTTCCATCGACACATCCAATTACTATAATAAACAATAACAATATTATAATGATCATATATCCGAAAACAAAAAGTTCACTAATTTGTCGTCCAGAATACCAAAGTTTCGTTTCCACATTTTAGGTCCATTGGATCAACACAGCACAAAGTTTTGTTTTCAACTCTTGTAATAACTCTGATACAACGGTTGATAACGTGCCTTGTGCAAAACTTACGGTATGGTCGCTGCAAGCCAACCATTGGTAACCTGAAGCCAACTCTAAAATCAAATGCAAAACCGGCGGTATACATGTACTTCTCATTCCACCACTCACACCAGTTTTCCTCAGGACGTGATGAAACCATTTGGAAACGCGAAACTTCTACATAAATCTACGTAAAACGATATAACATACACTTGTACATCGTTTGTAAATATTGGAATTAGAAACAATTTAATTACTCGCTCATCCCATGGAGATCCTTTCTTCTGTGCCGCGGTTATCATTGTTATCCTGTTCGATGCACGAGTATAAAAGGAAGTTACGGTATATTGCGCTAATAATGTACATATTGCTTAACATTGCTTCATTTAGCCCGATATTTAAAAAAAAAATTGCACTTTTACCAAATTTGTTCTTCTTTTTCTTCACAGTTAACAAATATAATTTCCGACACCCTTTATTTTTTTTAATTTTTTTAAATTTTTAAATTAATAATTCATTTTCTAACAGCTACTTCTATTTTTCTCGTGCAGCTACTCTTTTACAAATGCAACTCTAAAAGACATTTGCTTGGTTTATACTCAATACTTATGCAAACTTGTGACCAGCGATAGCAATTTTATTGCCGCCAGATTTGATGTAACTGAGATAGTGCATTTGACGGTGATCACCAGCAAACTTGCCTACAAGATTAGATTCTCTTGGTGATGATCGCCTACTTTATTGTCTCGTGCTTAAATGATTATCCCCTGTAAATGGAAAATACAATAATGTATAAATAAGATTGTTTACCAATAAAAAGTTAAACCAAATCAAAAAATTGTTCATTTGTAAAAGATAAGTCAACTCATTTTGTTTGCTCTTTATACCAATTTTCTAATTAAAGCTATTAACCCGCCAAAGATTGTTATCAACCATTGACAAACCGCAAAAGATCAAAAAATAATGAAAGCTTATTACTCTATTGGATAGATATAAGATATACCAAAAATAATAAAAGCTCATTATTCTGTTCGATAGATATAAGATGAATGGAATAAGTCCGCTTTAAGATATGTTTTGTGAAAATTAAAAAACTGGCTTTCGATGTGACTTTTAATTATATTATATGCTTTATAAATTTCTAATAATGTATAAATACATAAAATAAAGATAAAAGGTAAGAAAATTAAATTTGGTCGGGGACGAATCTTTTATACCCATCACCATTATCCTAAAATGAACAAAAGAACATAATTTTCATGCTCTTATGCATAATATGAAATGGGCGCACTGGTTTTTCCTGTTTTCAAAATAAAAGTTTCTGTCGTATGAGCGTACGGGCGCTGCAGACGGATCTTTTGAAAAGATTAAGTTAATTCCAAATTCTTTTTTAAATTTGTAGGCTATATCGTTACTTTCACTAACGGGAGAATGTTTACCACAAAAGCTACAAAGTTGTGCAAACAGACACATGCAGAGACGAACAGACGGACAGGTTTGAATCTGGGTAAGGCTTTGTATATTTTATGGTTTTCGAAACTTGTTTTTCCGCGTTACCAAGGTATTGAAAAAACAATTAAATTTTGGGGGTAGATGTAGAAAAATATTTTTCATTTTTTACACAAATGTTACAGCTTCGCCAATAGAATATGCCTTCATATTTTTGTACTTTTTTTTGCAATAGTTCGTGAGTAATGATCAAAATCAATATACCCCTCATCCTTTGGTGATGGGTATAAAAAGATATAAATTCTCTTTTGTAGGGACTCTGTTAACACATAATTTTATAAGGAAGTGTTTTGCGTCTTTACCAATAACAAATCCGTCCGCATAATTGTCCGCCCATACTACGAAATATCCCTCACTCGTAAGCAAAAAAATTCTAAAAGCGGTTGGTTGGTTTGTCCGATCGTGCGCTAAGTTACACGTGAAAGTGTAGGTACCGCCCGTCTCCTTGGCGTAAGTCGGTAATAAAAATGTGTAAAATATCTTCTCTTTTGAATTCATGTTTTCCTCTATACTATAATGATACACTTCCTCTTTCGTATAAACATATTGCAGTCAGTATATTTATAAAATATATTGTATTAGAGCTATGAGTAGCCTACGTATTATAATACATGCATAGGCGGTCTTCTATTTTATGCTTATTGTGTCATACACGAGATCATGTACCGAAAAGGTTACTTGCGGGCATACATCCTAATATATTTCACACAGCCATATACATAACGTGCTAGTATGCTCTACTATATACATTTATTTTTGCTTCTTATAAGCGAAATCATATATTTAAAACCCCTATTTTCATAGGGGGGAAGAGAAGCAGACGGATCCCAACCCAAATTCCTAAGGGCAAACAACAGGAAATGCTTTTGAATAGATTCAATTGACTCTATATAGCACCTATATGAAGGAGACCATACAATAGAAGCATACT